>CM034154.1:600043851-600492426 GCA_019776745.2 Taxus chinensis | reverse complement strand
ACGATATATGAATCAAAGTCCACTATAAACAATGATCTAAAATCTAACATCATGTTGAATTAAACTATAACAATGTCCATAATATAGTCTAGCATGTATCAAGATAAATAACACAATGTGTCAAAGGAACGTGGGCACTACACGAAACATCTGACACTACCACTATACTGACACCTAAAGTACAGATCACTGTAAAAAAGGGATCATACGCTCACCATATGCCCCTAAAGGTAACGACATTAACCATCACATATTACATGAATGTGGATGTATGAGGAACACTAAGGATCTAACCTTACAATATGTAGTCAATTGTAAGTACAACATGGATATGCACACGATTCATGTACTTGTATCCCTGACTTACATCATGATACAATCCTAATTCACTTTATACCAATTAGCTTGTCATGGCAATACATGTCAATACACCTTCATATCACATAATGCCAAAATGCTCCAAGGGCTCTGAAATCCATAATAGGATTATTTTGTGCACACATAATCTAGGCGGTACATCTGCACGGCGAACTTCTTTATAAAATCCATGAAAGGGAGAGATAATACTCTCATGTTTTTCAAGCACATAAACATGACTTAAAAATACGCACTAAGTGACATACATAACATGTGTTCTCATGTGAGCTATCACAATCCTATGACACGAGTTCATCATCATCTCTTCATATCACCATTACTCTTCTGCAACGTAATGCTACTTCTCTATCTCACCATCTCGAACACCTACATCACAACTCTAAGCTGCCTTTCCTCAGAGGTCTCAAGAGTATTTGAACGCTTGGCTTTGATACCATAGTTTAACGCCCACATATTCCTACACACATAAATACGCATAGTGAAGATACTATGATAACTTTTGGTTTACCCTTACATTGCTCAAAGTTACACAACACGACAAGGGTCGCCAACGAAGATACCTCACAAATCATACAACGCACAAGAAAAAGGACTCAAGGATTAGACAATCCAGCAACACATCATTACCATGATTATGTCTTCATTATGATTAACCTTCCTATAGCATTATTACTGTTTAGTACAATTTTCTCACGATTTTTTTTAACTACAGTATTCATAAAGTTCGTTCCACATTCAAATTACAGTTCGACCATTTAAGTTGGCTCTTTAATTCTTCCTATATCCAGAAAAGTGCACGATACCATCCAATTTTGCTGAGATGCATAAGTATTAAGCCATATTGTGATAGTTCTACTAGAAAGATGGAAAAAAATCTCTCATATAAGATGTCATATAGATTATGTTCTACCCAAGTGCATGCATTAAATGCAGATTACACTACTAAACCACCCGTGCATATTCTTCCTCCAGATCATGTATCCATTCCTCAATACTTGCTAGAGTTAATCGGTATGTCTTCATCACGAACCATCCTGAAAACAACTGAAAAAGAGGTCCCGACAACAAAACCAATGTTGTAGCCTAGAATTTACTAGATAACTCCCTAGATGCGCTAGCACATCACTCAGCTAGACTGAGTGCTCACCAAAAGCACACAAAGGTACCGGGTCCCTCTTTAGGGTTGCTATAACAGGATGTTAGCCTGATGAAGGAAGAAAAACATAGATTCATAACTAATCTATCATTCTACATTGTATGCTACATTAATATCTATGATAAAACAAGAGTTAAAGAGTAATCATGATTGAATCAATAACATACACTACTCGTTTACACACAGGAATGACACTTAGATTTAGCCAATATCTTCCATCTATTAATAAACATAAAATCTTCTTACAATAATGTCAAATGATACCAATGCACGTATGGACCTGATACAATAATTCAGTCATATGTGTATATCCCTAAAGCTTCATACATCCATCACACTCATATATATAGGGTGGGTACTTTCCCTTCACTGCTTATCTATTCTAGAAATAAGCCACATGCTATTAATAGCCACGTGCCGTTCATAGGCATAGCCACACATGCAAGTGTGCTATCTATAGGCCTCTTATAGTTAACTACAAGTGTCAATCCCTATTCTTAGCTCGTCTCCATGTAAAATGATTTGATTCGATCCTCCAAAAATAGACAATTCATGGCGTGCACGTCTCTACATCGTTGGAGTGTTACACATGCCATCTTCTAAAAATAGGCCGTCATGCTCAATATCGGCTAAGTCCTGAATTCTGAACTTACCTTCCGCACATGGGTCCTTCTTGTCCTTCTTTGCCCTTGATCCTAGCCTTCTCTCTTGTGCGGACTCCTTGTGTGTTCTCTAAACCAATATTCTCTTATCAACAACTGCATAGTCATTGCTTCGAACAAGTATTCTTAAGGTGACTTACAAGGTTGTCTTCACCACTCAATATTGTGTGGGACTTGAAGAGAAGATATTCTCCTCGCAGTTACCAAAACTAGAAGGAAACCACATACTCCAGATAAAGTTAGTACCATGTCATTCCTAAAAGATTGGTTCATGACAAAGTCACTTAACATAACGAATATGACGGTAAACTCAAACTAGGGTATTTTATTTACCTAAACTAGGAGGTTCCATCGAGTGTACAAGTTTAAGTTCATTCCACGATTTTTAATTTATTCTATGGTAAGAAGGATCACACATGAAGACATGTTATGCACGAATCTTATACTAGGGTTGAGTGTTTCGATTAAATCACTTTATTACATTTACAAGGTAAGAATACACACACACTAATTAATTAATCATTTATTGAACACTAAAAATGCACTACAAGATATTAACTTCAAATTCATTTACCATATATATATCAAACCTTTTTACCATACATAACTGTGAATCAAATTGAACCTATGATTAAATGCACATTTCACAAGATATCCCTAAAACTAGCATCTCATACATATTAGCAAATTTCAAATATAATTGTTCTGTAACATGAGACTACATTATACATAAATTCATTTTACAATGAACTATATAAATTACAATAATAAATAATGAATCACACATCACCTTTTCACCATCTTTCTTGCATCCTGCAAAACCATGTGAACATGAAATCAACGATAAATCGGTGGCATGGAATCCACGCTAATCTAACATAATTAATGTCTTTATTTTCTCATTTACATATAATAATAATTATAATTTACATCTGAAAGAAAAGGTTTAGAAACATGTATTCATTTCATTTCATTTAACTTGATTCCATAACCAAGGAGAGAGAAAGGGAAAGGAAAGAGAGATAAACACCATTTTGTCAAAAGTTCCATTTCACACAACAAGTTACACCATAGAGTTTCAACTAGTTATTTACATGTGTCAAAAAGTTTCCATGGTGGTTTGGCAACCCGACAGGGGTTCTTCAACTTTCTTTTTACGCTTTCCTCCTAGTTACAAAAAACGTTCAAATTAGGTTCAGAGGCTAAGGAACCACTTTCAAATGTTGTCTTCCAGGGAGAAAGCATACCATGGGTAAGTTCCTACATGTCCATTTATATACCAAGAGTCCATAGGAACAGACAAAATTTGGAATTGACGAATGGGTTATGATAGGTGGCTAGTTTTCTAAGGCCATCGGTCGTAATTGACCTAGTTGTAAATAATCAAAATTTAGCTCAAGGGCTTAGAAAACCACGTCCAAAACTAACTTGTTCGATGGATTAATGCGCCACAATAAATTTTCTATGTGTTTCACCATATATGGAAAATTCATTAGAGTTGTCAGAACTGGAAACTAGAACATTGATCTTTAAACAGACAACATGATTGCTGAAGCCACCGGTCCTAATTGGTCTAGTTTAACCTAGTCAAACTGTGACTAAGGCCTACAAAATGGATTTTGCAAACTATACAGAAGAGTGTTTTTCCCCTAAACTAAAGGTTCCATGCAATTTTCTAGTAAAAACTTTAGAGGTTTGGGAAGATGGATAGTAATTTCACTATCCAGATTTCAAAACAAAAGCCAACTTTTTAGATTTAGTAGCTTTCTACCACTGCAAAATAGTGTAACAGGGCTCCTACAAGGGCATAAAAAAGGTCACAAATATTCATTCCGGGTTGATCCAAAGATTGAAGTGACACCTCACATAACAAGGTACATGAAGAAAGCTTAACCTCTCCCTTTTCGAAGTTATGAAGGTTACTTTGTGAGTCTTCGGAAGTCACAAATTATCTAATTAAACCAGAAGATGGTCAACATATTTACTGGGAAGTCAACTTCAACTTGTCGATAAAACAAAATTGTAGTGATCTAGTTTGGTCAAGAAGTTTTCTAATTCACCTCAAAATGAGGGTTGAAGTTCATGGTTTACTATGAAATGGTTATTTTGATTGTGTGAGTTACGATATGACATTTTATTGTTTTGTAACAAGTTAATATAAAACAATTAAGTCTTATGATAATCCTAAGCTTTTAAAATTATATTTCGTTATAAAAGAAAAACTAGAGTACGAGAATTATGAAAGATAAGGAGAGATGAACCATGCTTGTCCAAGAACGACACGATCGAAATTGGGAAATTTGATTCTGCATGTCAATTGGGCATTTGGTTAAATGGTTTCAAAAAAAACTTGTCAATTTGAGCATATCCTATAACAATTGCACTCCATAAAGCCATGTTTCAATGCCACGTCCCATGGTGGCCATAATCCATATGTGCCAAGCGGTCTAAGACCATCCAAACCCCATTTTTGGAAGTTTTAAAATGCCTTTTCAACCTATTCATAGCAGAACATGCTCCCTTCCCTGAAAACAAGAAAAAACAAAATATCGATAACCCGGTCAGGACCATTATAATCCCCCAATACATAAGCCATAAATTGTCCAAGAGTTTGAATGCATGTTAGGGGGGATTTCAAAACATCCATGCAGAAAGGAGATCCAAGTCATTGTGTTCACCTGTTGAGAGCACACACATATTGCATACATGTAACCGTTGTAGAATTTTGGCTTGCATTGGTCAATAGAACTTGCTTGAAAGTTTCTAAAGCCTCCTTTTTAAAAGATCCATATCCTGCGATCAACGAGAAAACATTTGCGCCCCACATACAACCAAACATCCCCTAAACCACATATCTTTTTGGAATTCAATCAAACAATTCCCACATCTTGCGTAGGGTTCCTCATTTAAATACATGTCCCATAGGGCACTTGCAGCTATGATGTCTAATGAAAATATTTATTATACTTTAAAGGATGAGTAAGGTTCTCATTTTGGCGTAGGGAGAATGGTGAAAAGGAAAAAATTCCTTTACCTTTTACTATGCTGGACGTCCACTTGTTCCAAATCTCACATTTTGCACAGGCAAGGGGGGTTGTTGGAAGCGGTTGAATATCTTTTCTTTGTGCCTCGCCAAAACTTGTTTTCTTGAAAGCTTCTGAAACTTTTTAGCAAATCCCATTTTGTATAAATCCTATAGCCGAATTTTCCTACAAAAAACATGTCTTTAAAGACATTCTTTCAGTAACTCCCTGTGCATGTCTATTCTTCTATAATTTGCATACACGTCTACCAACATTTGCAACTAAAACATCTGACAAAAATTCCTCCATCTTTATGCTTTGGTAGACATCCATGCCCTATTTTAGAGCTCAAATTTTGATAGAGGCTTGGAGTACGCGGGAAGAATTAAACTGATTTGGTTGGAGACTTGTTTATAACATAGGTGGAACAGTGAGACTATTGCGTGAGGAAACCCATATCTTCTGAACTGCCCTGCCTAAAATATTATCCCATCCACATCTACATAAATGTCTACCAACGCACCTGAACTTTCCAATGACTGCTAAGTTTTCAAAGTTGACTGGGTTTCAGCGTGATAATGGCTTGTACAATTCTCCTTGGTGCAACTGATGGATACTGCCACACTCAACCCCCTAATAATAAAGTTATTTGACAAAATTAATCCTCCCACATGCCTTCATTATTTTATTATTATTATTTTGATGTTTTTAAAAGTAGGGCACTACAGTTTTAGTAAATACAACTACTCCAAATAAAACATAAAGAACATGAAATACAAATTGGTAATAAAGACTACCTTGAGAATGGAGATGCAATGCTTATAATGCACCTAACATAGGTGCACAAAATCATAAGGAGAAAAACCAATACAGATAGACGTTATTTTCACTAATAAAAATATGGAAAGAAATGCATAACACAATGAACACAATATTTTCAGACAAATTGCCTCTTACTGAGGAATTATATTAACTTCAGAACTTCCTTGACTGGTAGATCTCCCAACTTCTCCTGCTGATATTCCCCCACTGCTATCCCCAACGCTATCACTGCGCCCTTGCTAACACTGCAAGACTGTTTGCTATCACTGTAAACTTACAAACTCATTTGCTAGCACTGCAAATGCTTCTCCAAACTTGTATTCTCCAAATGCCCAATGACCTCCTTTTATACTACTCTCATTGGTAAACCAACGGCCGAGATCGATTCTCAATCGACGACTGAGATACATAACAACTTAACAACCATAAAAAATTTGGTTGCAAGGTGTCACTAAAGGAAATCAATAATTAGAAAATAATTAATACATTCTCAACAATAAGATAACTATTATCTAATCTTAGCAAATGGACAAATAGCTTGTCCAAGCTAACAAACTAACACTCCCTCTTAACGAGGAAGTTGTTCTGCACGACACCCATCTTATCTCTGAAGAAGATAAATTTTTCCTTCCCCAATGCCTTAGTCAGAATGTCTGCTACCTGCTCCTCTGTAGGTATGTATTGTAGCTGAACAATACCTCATTGTACACAATCCCTGATGAAGTGATACCTGATATCTATATGTTTAGACCTATCATGAAACACTGGATTCTCAGACAACTTGATGCAACTCTGATTGT
Organism: Taxus chinensis; assembly: GCA_019776745.2. Lineage (NCBI taxonomy): Eukaryota > Viridiplantae > Streptophyta > Pinopsida > Cupressales > Taxaceae > Taxus > Taxus chinensis. Next base: position 600,485,585 of record CM034154.1, on the reverse strand, counting down.
CGTAGTGTATCACAGTAGTCTCAACCTTCTGACCAAACAAGGCCACTAGCAACTTCCGAAGCCATATAGCTTCACATGTCGCCATGCTAGCTGCAATGTATTCTGCTTCTGATGAACTCAAAGCCACAGACTTCTACTTCCTGCTGAACCAAGAAACAACTCCTGATCCTAAACTGAAACAACACCCTGAAGTGCTCCTTTTGTCTGTTGTACTACCTGCCCAATCTGCGTCAGTATAGCCTATCAACTTGATTCCTTCACCTCAAACATATCTGATCCCATACTCAACTGAACCACACAAATAACGCAACACATGCTTAGCCATTGTCCAATGCACTCTCTTTGGCTCAACCATGAACTGACTAAGAGAGTTTACTGCAAATGCTATATCCAGCCTGGTGTTGACCAAATACATGAGTGAACCAATTAACTTGCTGTATAAGGTGGGATCTACATCTTTGTCCTTAGATGTATCTACCTTCCTCCAATTAGTGATCATAGGTGTAGACATGGCTTTGCAATCCTCCATCTCGAATCTCTTCAAGATTTCAATGCAATATTTCCCTTGACCAAGGAAAATCTCTCCATCTGTCTGCCACACCTCCATGCCTAGAAAATAGTGCATGAGTCCCAAGTCCTTCATCTCGAACTCTTCTGCAAGGTCCCTCTTGTAATCCTCTATGAGCCCTAGTGTACCTGTAAGAAACAAGTCATCTACATATAGAACAAGAATGAGAGCCTCACCCCCAACCACCAAGTAGTAGAGGTTAGCATCTGCCTCACTCTTCACAAAGCCCATTTTCTACAAGTATGTATCAATGCACTCATACCACGCTCTAGGAGCCTGCTTGAGTCCGTACAAGGCTTTCTTCAATCTGCACACGTGGGTCTCTTTGTTGTGTGCTACAAAGCCTTCTGGTTGTTCTATGTATACCTCCTCCTTCAATTCACCATTAAGGAATGTTGTCTTGACATCCATTTGATGGATCTGCCATCCCATCTGTGTTGCAAATGAGATTACAGCTCGTATAGAAGTATACCTGGCCACTGGAGCAAATGTCTCCTCATAGTCTATTCCCTCCTTCTGAGAGAACCCCTTTGCCACAAACCTTGCCTTGTATTTCTCGATGCTACCATCTGCACCGTGCTTTATCTTGAAGATCCAGCGTGATCCAACTACTACCCTATCTGTTGGTCTAGGAACTACCTCCCACACATCATTATGCATTATTGAAGTATATTCCTCAACCATAGCATCTCGCCATACCTGATGTTGTGCAGCCTCTTGATAGCTAGAAGGTTCACTATCTACCAACTAGCTGACTAATGCCACATAGTCATTGAACTTGGCTGGTTCTCTCCTCTGTCTCGTACTCTTCCTAGGAGCTCCCACAAACTCCTGAGTATCCCTTTGTGTGTCTTGAACCTCACGGTTCCTGCTGCCAACTGTAGAGGATGAAATATCAACCTCTAAATCTTCTAGATGCATATCCTGCTGCACCAGTTGCTCCATACTCTGTGAATCTTCACTACCTGAGTCTATGCTTGTACTAGTAACTGTACTTGAGCTTTGCTGCCCTTGACTTGGACTTGGAGCTTTTGTTGGCTGCTCACTTTGATCATCTGCTGGAAAATCTCTGGACCTTCTAAACACTTTGTCCTCCATGAACTTGACATCACGTCTGACAATAATTCTTCTGGTCCCTAGAATAAAAATCCTATATGCCTTTGAAGTTTCACTATACCCAACAAGGTACCCCTTCTCTGCAGTCTGATCTAACTTGGTACGTGTATCTTCTGGAATATGACAATATGCCAAACTCCCAAATATCCTGAAGTGACCTACATCTAGCTTCTTCCCTGTGAAAGCTTCCTCTGGTGTCATCTTCCCTAGTACCTTGTGTGGAACCCTGTTCTGAATGTAAACTATGTACTACACGCCTCTTCCCATAGGTAGTGGGGCATGTCCTGGTCATGTAGCATAGCCCTTGCTTCCTCCGATATAGAATGGTTCTTCCTCTCAGCAACTCCATTCTGCTGTGGATTGTAAGGAACCATCCACTCTCTCTTGATTCCTTCTCTGGTACACAAATCCTGGAATTCATTTCCTTTGTACTCACCTCCATTATCTGACCGAAGAACCTTTATCTTCCTTCCTGTCGAGTTCTCCACAAGAGCCTTGAACTCTTGGAAGTGACTGAAAACCTCATCCTTGGTCTTCAAGAAGTATATCCAGGTCTTCCTGGAGAAATCATCAATAAAGGTAACATAGTACACATATCCTCTGAGAGACTTTGTCGACATTGGTCCACATACATCTGAATGTACTAGATCAAGAACACCCTTAGATCTATTGTCACTCCTTGGAAAAGATGCTTTCACAAACTTCCCCAACACACATCCCTTACATACATCATCATGCTCTATGTGCTCACCTCTGGAACACCTGTCACTATCTCACGAAGCAATTTAAGTGCTCCATGATGAATATGGCCCATCCTCCTATGCCATAGCTCTCCAAGATCTCTAGGATTACTGCTGCTCATAAGTGCCTTAGGAGTATCAAACTGTAACCTATAAAGGTGACCACTCCTAACTCCAATAGTTATGGGTGATTTCCAATCCTTGTGCTTAATCAACACATGTGTCCCTCTAAAAAGTACATTATACCCTTTATCCTGAAGAACAGATACAGAAATCAGATTCATACCTAAGCCTGGCACATGCAAGACATCATGAAGTGGAACTATCTTTCCATTCTCCCTCTGAAACTGAATAGTCCCTTTCCCAACTGGGTTGAGCTTGGACAAGTTCCCCATAGAAATCTGGATATTGGTGTCCTCCTCCTGGTAACTGGAGAAGTACTCTCTAACTCCTGTCATATGAAATGATGCCCCACTATCTATATACCAAACACACTGTGAGGTTGAGCTGACCATACAAGCTATGAGTGCAAACTCATCCTCCAATCTCCTAGAGAGCTCCTCTGCACTTGCTGAAGCCGCCACCTAGTTCTTTCCCTTCTTATCATTCTTCTTCCTTTGTGGGTAGTTACTAACATAGTGGCCAAACTCGTGACAGCCATAGCACTTGACCTTAGACATGTCCTTCTTCTTCTTCTCACTTTGAGAATTTGATCCTTTGCTAAATCCCTTCTTTGCTTTCCCTTTTCCTGCTAGGGCAAACATTTTCTTGTTCTCCCTCACTTTTCTGACTCTTGTTGGCCCCATTGACAAGACTTAGTCTAAACTCCTCCTGAGTGAAATCAGTCCATAGTCGATCCCAACTCGGTAAGGTGTCTCGTCCACTAACAACTTGAACAAAGACATCCCACTGTTTAGTAAACCCATTTAGGGCTATTCTTACTAGCTCATCATCATCTGGCTTATCTCCAACAACTGCTAACTCATCCTTGACGAGTCTAAGCTTGGTGAGGTAACTTGTAACATATTCTCCCTTGTTCATCTGGGTATTCTTCAACTTTTCTCTGAGAATCATCTTCCTATTGGTGGTAGCATTCTGGTACAGATTCAGAATGGCATCCCACATCTTCTTCACCGTATCTAACTCAGAGATGTGTGGAACAATATGATCCTTGACACCATCAAGGACAATCCTCCTCGCCTTGGCATCCTCTTTCTTGTATGCTGCAAGTTGTGTTGCGTCTGTAGGTACAGTTACAACAGTGGTAACATAATCCTTTATACCATTCTCTTCCAACAATAAAGAAAGTTTGGCCTTCCAGACACCAAAATTCAAGGCACCATCTAATCTGTCCTGATCTCTCAAACCAGCTGAAGCCATCTCAAAGGATAAAAGTAATAAAAATTTAAAGAGATCAAACTAGGTTATAGAAACCCTCAATTTCTTTCCTAGGGAAAACCTTTTTCTACCCTTAACACTGCTCTGATACCATGTGAAAATTCTATTGCAGTCACTGATTATTAATCTCCTATCTTAAAAGATTATTTAACTGCCGAAAACTAATTCACAGCTAATATCGAAAAATAACACAACTGCAACTTCACTAATAAAAATACGGAAAGAAATGCGTAACACAATGAACACAATATTTTCAGACAAATTGTCCCTAGAAAAACCCCTAAGGGAAAACCAATTCTACAGATGAGAAATTATATTAACTTCAGCAAATTAAGAGATACAAAGATTCCTTGCCTCTTACTGGCAGAACTCTGACAATCTCCCAACTTCTCCCGCTGATATTCCCCCACTGCTATCCCCAACGCTATCACTGCGCCCTTGCTAACACTGCAAGACTGTTTGCTATCACTGCAAACTTACAAACTCATTTGCTAGCACTGCAAATGCTTCTCCAAACTTGTATTCTCCAAATGCCCAATGACCTCCTTTTATACTACTCTCATTGGAAAACCAACGGCCGGAGATCGATTCTCAATCGACGGCTGAGATACATAACAACTTAACAACCATAACAAATTTGGTTGCAAGGTGTCACTAAAGGAAATCAATAATTATTATCTAATCTTAGCAAATGGACAAACAACTGTCCAAGCTAACAAACTAACAAAAAGTGGGTCCTAACAAAATTTTAAACATTGACAACATCTCCTCCACTTGCACACATCCAAGGAAGATGATTCCTTTTTGTTTTAATTATTTTATTTTATCAATCCTTTCATTTTTTTTAATTAACAGATCAAGGACATAAATGGAGGGGGGTGGCATTACAGTCTATGTCTATTAGGTAATCATGCGTCTGTGTTAAAAAATCGACAATAGAAAACCTTGACACTTTTTCATGTAGGTGCAGGGAAAATTTTAGTGGTGTGTAGATGATTGTTATACAAGGAAATGGCTGATGCTCAAATTTTTATAAGTATACATTGGTGAATGTGACTGGTTTGTGTTTTGAGGCAACAATAATTTACATTGATAAGTATGAAGTTTATTTTAAACTCTAGGTGAGATGACTTGGAAAAGTAACTTGCATCCCAATATTTTAGGCAAAACAATGTTCCATACGACTCCTCCAAATTGCCAAATGCAAATTTCAAAAATCTAAATAGTCATGATTAGCGAAAATTCGCCATTAAAATTTTCTTTGATAGATATACTTCCACTTTAAATGCTTGAATAGTTATTTTGACATATTCACAATGAGGCTCTCTATAATCTTGAATTGCATTTATCTCTATTTATCCAAAATCCAATAATACACATGCATCATTATAGATTTCTTGAATTCAAATTAAGACCCTAAACACACAACGAGTGGAAAAGATGACAAAGAAGGCCCTCACAACTTCAAAGGACCCACCTAACAAACCTCCCTAAAGCTATACATTCACAATCATGGGGGCCTAAGACCGTACATATATATGGTTTTGGGGTACCCGAACTGTGACTATACAGTTAGGAGGACAATGCTAAAATACACAAAGAATTGGAGGAAGAAAGGAGGAGAGGAAAAATGAGAGAACCCCATAAAGAAAAACTAGTAGCAAGGAAACACGCCAATACAATCCTAATCTCAACCAACAATTGACAAACGGCTAATAAATACTGCTGCACTCGTGTCTAGAGTGAAACCAAATATACTTGAACATATCACATACTATTAACCAACAATAAATTAGAAAAAATCAATACGATTATCATAACTAGATAAATTAGATAAAAATATCATATCTCTAAATTGGAAATTTAATAAGATTAAGACGCTTTTATTTGAAAATTCGAATTTAAATTAAAAACAGAATTGTTATTATTATTTAATATTCTAAATACCATTATTGTCAAAATTATCAACACCAAAAATCAATGTTACCATCAACATGAAAATCCCTGATAGACGGCTTATGAAGGGTTCCTCTCAATAGAGACATCTTATATACTTTTCTCGCTTAATCATTAATTATTTAATATTCTAAATACCATTATTGTCAAAATTATCAACACCAAAAATCAATGTTACCATCAACATGAAAATCCCTGATAGACGGCTTATGAAGGGTTCCTCTCAATAGAGACATCTTATATACTTTTCTCGCTTAATCATTAATTATTTAATATTCTAAATACCATTATTATCAAAATTATCAACACCAAAAATCAATGTTACCATCAACATGAAAATCCCTGATAGACGGCTTATGAAGGGTTCCTCTCAATAGAGACATCTTATAGACTTTTCTCGCTTAATCATTAAATATGAAATCATATCTGTACAGACAATAATTACAAATACTGTTTGCATTATTGATTTGAATACAAACAAAACAAGTAAGTGTAAGAGAATTATGATACGCAATTTACGATTTCTCTGTCAACTACATGCAGACTACCTTACAGATATTTTTCTTGTGGATTACAATCATGTGAATATATATATCCTATCTAAGGTATAGGAGGTTTGTGGGTATTGAGGATTACTTCGACTGTTAAGAAATGGCAAGTGGAGGAGTGCTGTTTGCGACTAAGCCCACAGTTGATGCAGTAGAAATTTTGGTCGAGAAAGGGATAACAAGTATTCCAGACAAGTTCATCAGGCCACCTCAAGAGCGTTTGGCTCCCAGTGCTTATACTCCATGTGACCATGTGGAAGAGCAGGTTCCTGTCATAGACTTGCAAGGTCTGAATTGTTGTGAGGGGAGTATTGAGAGAGAGATGGTGCTGAAGCAGTTGGGGAGTGCATGTGAGGAGTGGGGTTTCTTTCAGATTGTGAACCATGGGATCCCAGAGTCTCTCATGGAGGCCATGATGAATGTGGGAAAAGCTTTCTTTGGTCTCAGTGTGGAAGAGAAACAAGCTTATGCTGCCTTGCCTGGCTTGGTCATGCAGGGATATGGGAGCAAGTATATACAGAGGGAGGGGGCAACCCGAGATTGGAGGGACTATATCTATCTTCTGCTTCAGCCTCACTCCATAAGAGATTATGATTATTGGCCTTCTAATCCTTCTGCTTTCAGGTAATTCTTATCTATTTTCACCAATCTTATTACAATTTGTTGATATATTTTTTAATTTAGTAATGTGTGTTTCATTTCCATATGGATCCTCTTCTATAAACTCTTTATTATATGGTGTGAATAGTGGTTTATAATCTACTTGTAAGTAGAACTGATAATTTTTCTGTTATTAAATTTTCAATATATTTTTTAATTTATTCAATTTTTTAATTTTTGTGAGCTTTATTTTTAAGATGCAAGGGCTTGACTTAAACATAAATGCTTCTATAAATTCTTTATTCTATGATATGCATACTGGTCGAAATAGGCTGCTCTATTAATAGTTTCCTTTTCTATTCAAGGGTCTTATCTTTCTATTACTCAAATGCAAACTATTTTTATTTAATGTATCATTACTTCGTTTTCAATACTCACTACTGCTTGGAATTCGGACGATTTACCACTTTTGCCTGTGGTTGACTGTTAAACCACAAACAGTCAAAACGAACGCACGAGTTTTTTAGTGCTATCTCGGATGGTGGATCATTGTCCTTACATGTACTTGCAAATTAATTATTGTATTAACATATTCATCTCAAAAAATATTTCATTATTTCTTGTTCCTTTTAAATGCAGTCTTTGCAGATTTGTTTCGAATAATTTTTATTATAAAAGTTTTATGATTGAGCTTATGATAATAATTTGTATGCATTTTTCCTTTGATTACATACAGAGAGGTTGTCCACAACTACAGTGAGGAGACCTTGAAATTGGCCAAACGATTGCTGGGAGCATTCTCTATGAATTTGGATCTTCCTCAAACTTATTTGGAAAAAGCTATTGTGAAGCCCTATCAAAACATGCTTATCAATTACTACCCTCCATGCCCACAACCAGAACTCACTGCTGGGTTCTATGCACATTCAGACATTGGTATGGCCACATTGCTTCTTCAAGAAACTGGCTCTAAAGCCCTCCAAGTTCGAAAGAATGACAAGTGGATCCCAGTGATAGCAGCTCCTGGAGCTTTACTAGTCAATGTAGCTGACCAAATAGAGGTAAGTATTTGTTACAATCATTCAAAACAAGAATTTATATTTATTGTGAGGGTGGTAATCTTTCTTTTTGAAGTTTAAGGAAGTTCTTATGGATCAAATTGTATTTGCACTTTGGGCAGCCCATTGATCTACATTTAAAGTGTTGTTTGAATCAAATTTTATCATTACATAGCTAACAACATTATTTATTTTTATCTATTTAGTAATAATTTGTGACCACAAATCAACAAACTATCTAAAACATGTAGCTGACCAGATAGAGACAGGTAAGTATAAGAAATATTCCACATTAAAAAAAATATTTGTTAGAGTAATTCAAAATAAGAATTAATATAGGTTGCCTTAATATATACTTTATGGAATGATTGTCTTCTTAGTTTAATGTTTCGGAGTATTTCATGCCTATCACATTCTAACAAAGTTTTGTCATTTTTTTTTGTGTTGTATCAGATCATCACTAATGGAAGATACAAGAGTGTAGAACATAGAGTTGTGGCGGATAAAGAAAAACCAAGAATATCAATTCCTGTTTTCTGTGATGCTGCTCCAAAAGCTATTATTAAACCAGCACCCGAACTTTTACAGAGGAATATGGAAAATGAGACCACAGAAATGAAGAAAGAGGAAAAGAACGCCAAGTATTCAAGTATAGTTTTTCAGAACCATGAAATTGCTTTCTATACAAATGGTGCAAATAGCAAAAATTATGTCCAATCATACATAATACAACCTTAAAGCCGGTACCAATCAAGAAAGACCAATTTTAAGACAATTTACCCTCATAATAATATGTATGAGGCTCCAACCCCGTGTGAACACCTTATTCCTAGTTATTAGACGCATTACATGCATTCACTCTGCACAAAAGTGACGTCTCTGTGTTATTTAATATTTGATAGGTGTAAATAGGCAGGGATATAAGTTAAAAATACCGAGCAACATATTTTATTTGTTAGGCCCAAAATTTAGGAAGGTTGGCTTATAGAGTATGTGGAAAAGGACCTATTTTTGTAAAAGTTAATCTTTAATTTGAGTGTTTGTGTCTCTAATGAAAATGTTGCTATGCAAATCAAGAAATTTCCAGACTAAAATATTTTTAAATTGTTTATATTTTAAAAGTACTCTCAATGAGAAGAATGTTGATATAAGGTTGCAAATTAAATATATGTTAATTGTATTATTAGGTTTATATTGGAGTTGGATTTAGATTTTTTTATTTTTAAAGCATAATTTATATGTAGTTATATAAATTAACATTGTCCAAGTTAACAGATCCAAATCATGAGTTCAAATACACAATGCCGAGCCATTGAGGGCAACAACCCGAGCATTACTCTTGCAGCTCGAGTAATAGAGATCAACCTCCCAACAAAAGTGGCATGCCAAAACAAAACAAAGCTGCAAAACTTGAAAAATTGATGGTTGTTGAGACGTTTTTCGTGATTTTAGCCGTAAAATACTTTCAAATATTTGAAATAATCGTGACACATAACTTGCATATTTACAATATTATGGTCATTTTTTATATATATTTATATAAAAAATTATATTAATATATAATATACATAAAAAATTAAATAAATATAAATTTGAAGTGTTTAAATAACTACTATTTTGTATTTTTTAAAGAGCAATATTGTAAAATTACTATCATCTAAATATTATTTTACAAGCATAGGTGGCCGTCAAATTTAACCCCTGTTTTTAGATATCTTTTTACTTATTTTTTGCTTTCTATGCTTTTACGTACCAATTAATTTATATTATTATATGACATATTTGGGATTATTGTTGTTTATTGTTTCATTTTAATCACACAGAATGTATTTTTCCCTGTGAGAATTACCTTGTGGCCGTTCATCAAAACAATCTCCACCGTTGAAAGCTTGAAATTTTATAGTTATCGTGCTGTGAATGTCATGCTTAATTTCCATGCGAACATTTAGCATAGAGTAATATTATTTAATAAAGGTGCTGACTAGGTCTTGTTCTGACAGAATATATAGATTCAGGCGGCCATCTTTATCTGTTTGTAGTGGCGTAAGTCATACAGTTTCCAAGCACATATGCCATTGACCCATTTTCCATTCTGTGGTTTAAGATGGAGGATTTGATTAATTTTTCCTCCCTATTCATGTTTTTAAGTTGCGTATATTATCTTATCATTCTAAATCTGATAACTTTTCAATGTTGGGTGATATATATCCACGTTTTAATTTTTGCTTTATCTCTAGGAGTATAAGCAAGGGAAAAATTTGGCCACAAAAGGCTACCACTCATGATATAAAATCTGCAAATGTACGGAAGTCTTCATGTATTCATGTTTAGTTCAAATAAAATAGTTTGCAAAACGCTACCACTCATGATATAAGATTTGCAAATGTATATGTACAAATTTGTAACAAATTTGAAATGAAGAGATAGACCCTTCAAATGTAATGCTTCATCTATATTACTACACTTACAAAATCAATCACACAACTAAAAAATTAATAACTATCCCTCTAAATCAAATAACATATCTTGTTTGGCGTTCGAATTGCATTGTACATATGTGATTGCTAGTTAGGTTTATATTGGAGTAGGATTTAGATTTTTTTATTTTAAAGCATAACTTATATGTAGTTATATGTAAGATAGAAGATATGGATATAGTTTTGGTATATGATGGGTTAATTGTTATGATATTAGTTTAGTTAAGTGTTTATAAATTATTAGTTTACATTGAATTTTTATTGGTAGATCAAGTTTTTATTTTTCCTCTTTTTCTCAATTTTCTCAATCTCCCTCTTCTCCATGGTTTTTGATTTATATTCAACCAATTTCTATTTTTTATAGAATGATGACCATATTTGTACTATGAAAATGGTTACATCTTGATTAAATAATACTCATTCACGTTTTCTAGGTCGATGCAACCCGAATTGAAATCCCTTACAATTTAAATCACCAATAAATCACAATTTAAAATTAAAAAATTCTGAATACAAAGTGTGTAACACCCGGTAAAACAACCCACTTGAGACCCAAGAACAAACTAGGATTAGATAGGAAAATTATGGAATAATTTTTTTTATTAAAATAATCTACAAGCAGGTTACAAGACAACAGTTATCACTAATAGGTTCCGGAACAATTCTAATCTACTAGAATATACTTTACTTTTATTAAAAAATATAAGAAGTCAAAAGATCCAAATTTTAGGGTTCGAAGGTACAAAAAGGTTCAGAGGGTAATTTCTCACCACACCCATTCTCTAATAGGATTAAGGTTTTAAATTCATTTTATTCACACTTAATGCAATCAAAATTTCCCTAAATCACTCCTATTGGATAGGAAATTTACTCACCTTTCCATTGATATAAAGAATCCCTCCTAACTCCTTATATTTTTCAAGTTATGGGTCGGCGGGCCTTAGGGTGAAAATTTTCCCTAAGGGTGGGCCTGCGGGCCCACGGGTGAAATTTTTTGCAAAAGGGCGGGTTGGCAGGCTGTGGGGAGACTTTTCAAAAATTTTCCGCGCCGGGGAAAAAACCAAATTTGCACCTACGCTTTCGCGGGTCTAGAAGTCCACAAGGGACATGTGGCACTCCCTAAGGCAGTGTAGGGAAAAGTGGGAAAAGCGGGGCAGTGTGGGTCAATTTGCAAATTCTCCTGTATGGGGTGAAAAGTCAACTTTGGACTCACCCTCGCGTGATTCTATAGAGGACACATGGCTTCTCCTAAGCCAACGCGGGGAAGGTAGGGTGACGGGGAGAAAATTGACTTAACGCTTCAAAGGGCTAAGAGGGTATAAGGACCTGTGCCTCTGCCGGCACCTCGCGATGCCTCGTGGCAGCCCCTGATTTGTTGCGGGCTGGCAGGACAGCAGGGGAAACTTGGAAAATTTTCACAAATTTTTCCAAGAAACAAAAGACAAAAGGGTCCTGCTCCTCTGCCGATGCCTCGTGACACCATGTGGTATCACCTAATTGGTTGTGGGTCGGCAGGGAAAATCTAGAAATTTTTCTCAAAATTTTTCGGAAGCGCCAAGTTAAAAAATGGATCTGCCCCTCTGCTGACACCTCATGGTGCCACGTGGAAGCATCTGATTTTTTGTGGGTCGGTGGGGTGGCGGGGAAAATTTAGAAAATTTTCCCAAAAAAATTTCCTAAGTGCTTAAGGGAAAAATTTGGGCTGAAAGCTCACCAAGGAAATTTTTCCCAAAATTTTAACGCCAAGTGAAGAAAACATCAGAAGGTGATAAATTTTGATAGAGACCTCAGTTTTAGACAAACAAAAACCTTTCTAGAAATTTCTCGATGTCCTCTTTGCACAGAGATCATTAATTTTAGATTTTGATAAAGTTTAAGAGGTCAATTTTAAGAAAATGGCATGCAAGATTTTACAGTGTGAACTGGTGCATTTTAACTTGTGAGATTTATTTAATTTGTTCTTCCTCCTCTCTCAACATGTCAAATAGACATGGAGGATTGTTCCTAAATGGATTTAAGAAAGGATTCAAGGTTCAATTTTTCTGATTGATTTGCAATTTAAACATTTACATTTTCTTGACAACAAAATGACTATAAACAGTTTGAGCCTGATTTTGCTAAGTTTTGACATATTTCCTTTAAGTTTTTTTAATCTATTTGAACTCCTTTAGGGCCTACTACTTCAATTCAGTCATTTAATTTTTTATTTTATTGTTACAGGTTCGAACTGTGCGTTTTTGGTTGAGATAATTGCCAGTTTGAAATTACAAATAACAAGGATAAAATTTTAATGGGTCTATTTGCCACTTTCTTCTTCCAAGTATTTAGGATACGTTCCAATTCCAAGCTAAAATATTTGGTTGATTCAAAACAAACCATTCAAGACCAAAATGCAATACTGATTTCAATTTTTTCACATTTCAAAGGGACAAAATACTGTATTTTTCTCACACACATTTCTTCCTTTCAAACAGAGATTTCAATACATTGATATGATCAGATTCAATACAACAATGTGATTTGAGAAAATAATTACATTCATTTATTGATTCCAAAAGAAAACTTACAACTTCCTTCTTTCATTTCTTCAAAATCATTTATTGTATACAGGGCAGATAATACATTTTCATTTCACGTGTTCCACTTTACCACTTTTCAAACAAAGATTTCATAGAGTATGCTAAACACAGATTTCTAATGGAATAACATCATATGGAAAAAACAAAACCATTTTCATTAATTCAAATGAACTCTTACAACTTCCTTTCCATTTGATTACATAATACAGTATACCAAACACGTATCATTCTTTCACATTCTTTCTAAACAAAATACAAAGTATAACTCTTTTAAATTTCAAATTTCACTTGCAAATCTGTACAACATCTTTCCATTACAAACATTTACAAGATCATCCACTTCAAGTGGGAAGGTTACAATGAATTTCATTTCACAAGGGACTGTCAAATTGTCTTTTCTTAGCTCCAGAACAACAAAATGCATTCTTCTCATTCATCCAATTTGATCACAATAGGAGTAGGGGAAAGACAACGCTCTCCACCCAACCAAGACATCCAATGAAGAGGAGAATCCATCCTTCTTCATTGGCCCTCGAGCCCCAACCACAATGCAATAAAAGGTGTGATCCAACTCATGGCAACAACAGGCTTCCACAAACATACAAGCAACATTTTCATAATAAAACACAGTTCAAAATAGAATGTAGTTTTACAACTACATTAACACATGAAAAACAATACTAAGGCTTCATCAAGCAAGCAAAAGGAGGAAGAACTATGGGGGATGCTTCTTATGCCTCCCAAATGGGGAAATGGGTATCACCACCTGAGTTACAAACCACCAAAAATAGTATATCAAAACCCTGACATTCCTTATGCCTCCCCAAGTACCCCTTATTTCTCACATTTCCTAATTCCTCCCCAACCTCTTATGTCACCCCATAACAAGTAAAGAAATGTAAGCTATTTCTTTGTAATGTGGAACCCAAATCCCAACTCCCTCCACCCTTATACCTCCCTAAAACACACTTGTGCCTCCCACAAAATAGCCCCATAGTCTTCTCCTAAACCATTCCTAGGTAATCTATCGAGCAACCCAAAAACATGCCAAAACATTCACACATGAACATTTACATATATAAGAGAAGAGCATTTCATGAGCCAAGCTCTTACCTCTCCATGATGGATTTATTCCAAATTCTAAAATAGCAAGCTCTGTCCCAATGCAAGCAATCCAAAAATAGCAAAGCACAAGCATACAACAATCTTCTAAAACTCCTTCAAGCAAGAGCTCCCAAACAACAAGAAAATTCACCAAAGAATCAAGTCTCCCAAGTGAAGCAACCCAAAACAAGACAAGGAATTTGTATTTTATAGAAGAGGGAAGAGAAGAGGATGAGGTGGATCCATGTAGGATTCCACATCACACATCCTCAACCCGAACCCCAAAAGTCAGATTCATTCTCCAATGCATAATAAATAGATGGGTGAATAATATGATAGTTTACTTATACACTTAAATCCAACCCACACCCCAAAGCATTGAAATTAAATCATGTAAGAAAAGTGCAATTAAAACCTACAATTTGTCTTCCCAAACTGCATTATAAAAGTATAATTTTAACTCTCCAACCATAGGCAAGGCTGGTATGTAAATTTAAGAGGTGTGGGACAAGTTTAACTTGTCCCACAAGCCTCCAAAATTAGCCTCCAAGGACAAATTCGAATTTTCAAGAAGATGGATTGTTTCAAACTCAAAAGTTAACTTACACATCACCTACACATTCTTACAACACTTTAAAACATGGCCAACAAATCTATTAATTACATTGTTATGACATATTTTAATTAAATAACTAAACAATATGATTACTCACAATATTAAAACCACATTAAATAAATAATGAAAGGTAAGTGCACCGCATAAAACACATGCAAAAATTAAACAAAAAGGGACCAAATAAAATAAAAACATAAAATCCCTTGGTCACACTTAATGGTGATCGCCCCCATGGAAATACCTAACATACAAAACATGTAAAAACAAAACTAGTTTCCATGGTGACCTTATTGAGTTTATCTAGAATTCCAATGTGGTTGGTCTCTAATCCCCCGATGTTTGTTGTGATATTTTATCATGCAAAACAAAAATACCTCCTTCAGCCTCATGGCCATATCAGAACATCCAAAATAATATAAATATAATTCCCTAAATCATTTAGATATATGAATAACAACAACAACGACACAAGAAGAATCAGCAAGGGATTGACTGGGGCACTCTCATCAGCAATGAGATTGATTCCCAAATGACAACGGTCTTGTCAACGGGGAAATTTTATATGTCTTCATATGTCACATACGCAGCAGCCGGGATGAGGAATTATCCCGGGCTGGATACCAAGGGAAGTAGAATGGTGAACCAGGTGTATCAATACTTCCCTCAATTGACAAAGAAGGGATCCAAAGACCAATTCAGAAGGGTGAATGATGCCTTCTTCTATGAAAACATCTGCAGGCTAAACCCTGAATTGAGGAAGACAAGAGTCTCAGATGAGGCTTGGGCCAAAGTTTCCAAATGGGGATGTATCTTCTTACAATTCAAGAAGTTTACATATCTTCGGGTGGTCATGTACTCGGGAGATCCTTTTTTCCTGCCCCGATATCCAGGGGATAAACTGATATTGATGGAATTGGTTAGGCAGCTGTTGGATTTCCATAAATTCCAACAAAGTAAACATAAGGCTGCTGTATCCTTCCCAATTTCTATTGGGAGATACACTTGCTCAAAAGTAGTGAAGGCCAAAAATGTTGTCCACGAACTTCAGGACAAGTTGAAGAAGCATATGAAGCCTCGAGACGGTTTTGACATCCGAGGAGTGCTCAGGGCATATGGAACCCAGCATCTGCACAGGCCAAACATAGAGGATATTTGGATCGATCTGCGTAATGAGGTTGCTGTTCGCAGAAAGGATAATAGCAGATTGAAAATTGCTGAGATTCAAACACTGGAGCTTGCTGATTTACCAGAAGGTACGAATGACAATGAAAGTGTTTTGGATCTTTCCTATGATGGGATAAATGAAGATCAATATGTTTTCCCACCTATTGATTGGTCAGTCAGTGAAAAAGCCTCCATTTCAGATAGGTCGGCTCTAATCCTTGCTCGCACTAAAGCATGGCTCTCCTCTTGGGGAATGAATTTTAA
This sequence comes from Taxus chinensis, assembly GCA_019776745.2. Lineage (NCBI taxonomy): Eukaryota > Viridiplantae > Streptophyta > Pinopsida > Cupressales > Taxaceae > Taxus > Taxus chinensis. Next base: position 600,469,397 of record CM034154.1, on the reverse strand, counting down.
AGATGATAAGTTTTCAAAGTTGGCTGTTCAAAGGTGGGGCCCTCCAAAAAGGAAAAGGACAGAAAGTCTTCTAGGGGGCCTATAAAGGTCAAGATTGTCAAAAAGAGGAAAGAAAGAGAAATCTCTTCAATTGTTTCTCCAGTAGAAACGGTGAATGTGCCAGAATCACCAACACCACCAGAAATAGGAGAAATTACTTTGGAAGGAGAAGGAAGTCAGCCTCTAGTTTCACCATTTGCTGATTGCTCAACTGAAGAGACCTTATCTCTTGCATCCAAGGCTTTGGAGTCTGAATCTATGCCTCTTTCCTCACAACCACTCCTACCTCCTTATTCTCCATCAACTTCCTTGGTAATGGCCAGTATTTTCTCTGGAATTTCACCCCTCTCTGCTGGTACCCAAGTGATCACCAACACGCCCCCTCCTGTGCCTCTTTTTATTGGATCTACTACCACGTTGGTAACTATTCCTCCTCCATGAGTAGAATCTTCTCCCCTTGAGAGTATGATACCAGTTTCTACAACCATGGCAACTCCCTCTGATACACCGCAATGGCTACTCGAGCAAACTCCGAGGAAGAGGAAGGTGATTGTGCCCCTACCAGCCTTTGATTTCAGCTCACTCAAGGCTCCTACTGCTAAATCAGGCAAGAAGCCCAAAACAGTTTCAAGGGTTTTGGTGGACGCTTCAGGAGATAAGTTTGCAGAGATTGCCACTCCCTCGACTGACAAAACTAGAGAGGATATAACAGCCTCTGATTATCAGATAACTAGGGTGGCTCTAGGGAAAGTGACAGCAGAAGGGGTGCAACAAGATGCACAGGATGCCACAAACGTGCTGTGCCAAAAGTTAAAAGAAACAAAAGACAACAGAGATGAGCTTAAGAGAAAAGTGGAGCAGTTGACAGAGGTTTTGCTTAAACTCTCAAAACCCCTTGAATCCATACCACCTTCTTCTGTCTCTGTCGGATTCGATTTCTCATTGGTGCCTACAATTGAAAAGATTGCTAAAAAAGGAAGGGTGGTTGATGAATGGATCCAAAGGTTGCTCCAACAGGGGAAGGAAGTAATTCAAGACGTTGTGAAAGTTCATCAGTCTTTAGGGGACATTCAGAAGGAGGGAGAGAAGATGGATGATGAATTCTCTCAAGAAATTGGACAACTTGATTTGACTTTTGAAGCTCTCCATGTGTTAAAGCAAATACCAGCACATCTCTTAGTAGAAGAAGGTATTCTCCCGCATACGGATAAGCATTTTCAGCTGACCAAGGCCATCAGGTTCAGAGTAAATATTCTCAATGAAGCCTGCAGCAAGTTGAGAGAATCGAGGGATAAATTGATTGATGGAAAAAGTGATCTAGAAGAAGAATTGCTGAAGATTTGTCCAAAGGTGTCAGTTGGGAACTCAGGTATCTTATCAGCAGATGATCTCTTCAAACAAGTCCAAGAGTCTGTTCAATATGAACCAGTGCACGGATTTGATCTTGAGATCATTGATCGGTTGGTAAGGATTGAAGCATTATTTGGAGGCCTTAAGAAAGCTCAGCAAAGGATTGAAAAAGCTTCCCGGAAATGCCAGCGATACTCATGAAACTTGTGAAATTTGGAATGATCATTCCACTGCGCCTGATGAGAACGAGATGTAAGGCATAATTCGGAAGTTCCAAGAATTTTAGAACAAACAGTCTCAGCTGTAGGAAGAAAAAGATGAAGGAGCAAAGGATGACGATTCAGACTAAGTCCCAATGTTTCATGTCATTTCAATCTTGAAATTGACATGTCTTTTTCATTTCTGTTTCGTCACATAGGAAGCAAATTTTGACTTGGTCTCCTGCGTGAGAGTCAAGCAAAATAGAACTCTGTTTTAAAGAACACTATCTTCTAGGATTTATCCTATTTTCTCTCGTTTCCTTTTATTATAAATAAGGGATGCTTATGCATTCCAAAGGGTCAAGATTTTTGTAATATTTGGAGCTATTGGAAAGAAGAAAAACTTTGTGTTTTTGTTCGATCATTTCAAAGAATAGGATTTGATATTATTTTACAAACTTTGTGTTGTGGGATATATCTTACTTAAGACATTGTTCTTATGTTCATGATCTTAAGCTATTCTTTGCATAGCATCTTAGTGTGGCTGATCATCTCAGACATTATATTTATGATCTAAAGCTCGTATGATTATTTCGTGCTCTGTGTTTACTCGAAAGAAAATACATTTCTCTCATTTCCTTTCCATTTTGCTTCTTTCATTGTAATAGTTTCTAACCCCGTTCATTTACGAAAGAAATATCTTTGAATCGTGTGAATGTGGATTTTGGGATTCTATCCCAACCCCCAATGGTTAGATTAGTGTGAATACTGTATATATTGTTTACGCTGTGTTTTAGATTAGTAGCAAGCAGGCAGCCTCACCTGTCTTTGAGGAGGGATTTAATCCCATATATTGTGGTTGAACCTCATATTTTGGTTTGACAAAATATCCAACCAACAGTTTTTGGCGACTCCGCTGGGGAATACGGATTTATAGTGTAAAGCTTATCCTCTTGGTGTCTGGCGACTCCTTTGTATTTGCCTTATTTTCAACAAGGTCTCTTTCCCTAGTTCAAGCTTACTAGGAAGATTTTCACTCGGTCCCCGCCGAGCCCAAGGTGAAATTGACCCACTCTTTGAGTTGCTACAACAACACAATTTCAACATGTCCCCCAATAGCATTGTCTCTAACCGAACCAGAAGTTCTTCGCCTGTTCGGAGAAACCGGATCCCCGTGGAACGGGAAGCGTCTGCAACTTGTCATGCATTACTCTTGTCTGATACTCAAATCCCTATACGCACCCTTTTCAAAAGGATGGCAGTGCAGCCTGTGCCTTGGGGCGCAGTTATTGGTCCTCTTTCATTAACTCCACCATTGCATGAGTTACCACATGGATCACGTAAAAAAATTCCCAAATTCAATGGGGATGGGAAGCAGCATCCGGATGAACATGTTGCATCTTTCTTTGTAGCGTGCTTGGCATCCTCGGAGTAGCTCACAAAGATGTTTTATGTTCGAATTTTTGTTGAAACATTACATGGTGCAGCAGCTGAATGGTTTTATCATCTTCCAAATGCATACATCACAAACTGGGCTACCATGCGGACCAAGTTCGAAGCACGATTCAAACCAGCTGAAGATTCTCATGCCTTGTTAGCTCAACTTACTCATATGAAGAAGGAATCTCATGAACCCATGCGGGACTTCGTGGAAAAGTTCAATAAACTGATTCGGAAGATTCCAGAGATAGCTGTTCCAACTGCGGAGAATTCAGAAATGCTTCTTCATTAATGCTCAGCCTCCTGATGTGAGCTTTTTATTAAGAAGGTCGGTTATTCCAGATCTGGCTGTTGCTCAGTCAACAGCTATTGAAATAGAAGATGATCTTATTTTGGCTGAGAAGAATCAAGAAGGACATACCTAAACTCAAAAATCAAGGTTCTTCTCAAGGTAATACTGATCCTATGTTTCAGAAAATGGCTAATGATTTAATTGCTTTAAAAAAGCAAATGTCTCAACAAGTGAACAATGTTCCATATCGGGATATTCCTAGACGGAATTTCAATAACAACAATGGTGCGCCTGCCAGAGATAGGCCACGGTTAACTCCTGCTCAGCCGAGGCTAGCAATTGAAGCTCCTCCCATCAATGCAGCAGTAGAAATAGTTGAAGAAGGGGATGAACCAGAAGAACCAGATTCTCTAGAGGCTTTTGAAGCTTCAGGATATGCCGATGAATCTTATGAGGAGTCGGCTGGCGACTCCAGCATTGGGTATTTGGAATACGATGAAGATGAATGTGTACTTGATGGTCAGTCATTTGCGGTCTTCACTCGGTCCCAATCTAAGAATCCCAGAAAACCTCTTGAAAACACTAAGGAGAAGAATAAGGAACCTCCGATAGCCATAGTTAAGAGGGGTACCCCTATTTCAGCACAACCTAAAGAGAGGCTACCAAAAAGGCAGTTGCTCCTTACCTCCTTCTTCTAAGATTAGTGCCTCAGCTCAAGCTCATGTAATTAGAACTGAGCCTACCATTACTCCTTCTTATACTGCTTTTGATATTGTTGATCATGCATAGAGAACCAAAATTCAAATGTCGGAAGCAGAATACCTTCAGTCGAATCCCGAATAGTTTGAAAAGCTAGCCAAGTTCATCAGAAGTAAAGCGGCTATTCCATTACCTTCAAAAGGTCTCCTTCCAAATCCTACTCAACTCCCACCGCAGAACAATCTGACATCTGCTTCTTCTTCAGGAAAAATTGAACCATTTTATTTGTCTCTACTTATAAATGGGTTTAAACTCAGCAATTGCATCATCGACTCAGGAGCCTCTGACAATGTTATGCTCGCAAAAGTGGCCCATGCCCTTGGGCTTACTTTGACTAAGTCCGTATGGATGGTGCTATTCCATGGAAACTAAACAAGTCCCTTTGATTGGTCAAATCAAAGATGCACAGTTTGCATTTGTTGCCTTTCCTGATAAGAGAGTGAAAATGACTATTCTAGTTGCCACAACCTGCAGCTTACGGTATCCTCTTGGGTAGAGGTTTTTATAAGGACGTCGGAGGAGAGATTAATATGGACTGGACAAAAGCTAAGATCCCAGTCAATGGGGTTCATCAGGTTCTTCATCCTGAACTGCAGGCGAAGTATTTGGTGACTAAATCAGATGATCCTAAAGCTCAAATTCTTTTCGAAGATGCTAGCTTCGGGAATTATTTCATGACTTCAGAGATACCCAAATGTAGATGTCGAAGAATAAGATCCCAATGCTATTTAGACGCTCGAATTCGATGGTAGCTGCTCAACCACTGGATCAGGCGCTGGTGTTGTTCTTATATCTCCTAGTTCTGAGATTTTCCCATCAGCTTACAAGTTGCAATTTGATAATACTAACAACACGGATGAATATGAAGCCCTAGTTATTAGGATTAGAAATGGCCAGACAGAAGGGAATAATGAAATCTCAAAGTCCAAGGGGATGTGGAGCTGATTGTCAATAGGTCCGGGGAATCTATCAGGTAAAAAATGATCGCTTGAGACATTATAGGAACAAAGTTTGGGATAGTATAGAATGGTTTGATGCATTTTCTATTAAGGCAGTTTTGAGAGATTGTAATGACAAGGCTGACTCTTTGGCCGTATCTGCATCCCTTCTTCTTCCTCACCCTCAGTTCAAGCAAGATATATACTCTATCGAGATTGTCTACCGTCCCAGTATCCCAGATAATGCAACTCATTGGCAAGTGTTCAATGATGATCAACAAGTGTTGGCTTTTCTAGAAAAGGCTGACAATTTCAGTGAATTATATTTTGAAGGTTCGGAATCAGCCTTCCATGAAACTATCTTAGATCCATATCAAGAGGTTGATGGTGAATTTATCCAGCTTAAATGCAACAAGATACCAAAAGGTTTGGTTTCTTTGGAGGGCTTGTTTGATAAGCATGATCGTTTTATTCAAAACAAAAGGCAAGTTGAAGGAGTTTCTTCCTCTGAAGTAGAGTCCAAAATTAATCTAGGTTCGTCTGATCAACCTCTGGATGGTGAATATTGGGAAATGTTGTTCCCGCTGAAGAAAAAGCAAGATTCACTTCACTTCTGAAGAGATACATGGATTTGTTGGCCTGGTCTTATGCAGATTTAAAATCCTTCAAGCCCAAAGACGTACAACACAGTATTCCTTTGAAACTTGATGTGAAGCCGTATAGGCTAAAAGCAAAGACATTATAATCCCAAGATCTCAGGGACTATCCTTGCGGAAATTCAGAAGATGTTGGATGCCTAGAATTATTTTTCCAATCCATCACTCCACTTGGGTTGCTAACATCGTCCCTGTTAGGAAGAAGAACGGTGAAATCCGAATTTGTGTTGACTTCCGGAACTTGAATCAGTCCTCACTAAAGGATAACTATCCCTTGCCTATCATGGATCAGGTATTACAAACTGTTACCGGATAAAAAATGTTATCCATGCTTGACAGATTTTCAAGGATATAATCCAAGTTGAGGTAACTATGGAAGATCAGCATAAGACGGCCTTCACGACCCCATGGGGTACCTTTGCTTACAGGAGGATGCCTTTCGGCTTGATCAACGCCAGAGCCATGTTTTCATTGAGAGCTATGGACTTGGACATTTAGAGACCTCATGGGCAAGGTCATAGTTGTGTATTTAGATGACTTGACTATTTTCTCTAAAAAACTGAAGTGATCATTATGATCATTTGGAGCAAGTTCTTTTGAGATGCAGGCGTCACGGGATTTCATTGAATCCCAAGAAGTCTATGTTCTTGGGTGACCGAAGGAAAATTGCTAGGTCATATCGTGACTAGAGAAGGAACAAAAATTGACCCAGAAAGGGTAAAGGCCATTCAGAGTCTTACCCTACCAACAAGTAAAATTGGAGTTCACTCTTTCTTTGGAAAGGTTAATTTCCTAAGAAGGTTTGTACCGAATTTGCTGACAAAACCAAGGATATCCTTGGACAGATGATGAAAGGTGCAAAGTTCCATTTCGATGGAGTACAGAGGGAAGCTTGCATTCAAAGAAATTGTGCAAAAGGGCCCAGTTGCTTGCGCTCCTATCTTAGTATGTCCAGGCCTTCAAGAAAGATTTCATCATGTACAGTTACGCCTCTGCTCACACAGTGTCCGCTATCCTGATGTAGGAAAATTAGGGAAGGAATTGAAGCTCCCATCGCGTTCATGAGCTGCCCGTTGAAGGATCATGAAGTTGAAGATGTCACAGATTGAAAAGCATGCTTACGCAGTGGTACGAGCAGTAAAACATTTTAGGTACTATGTGTTGAATTCCCATACTCTCGTTCTCGTTCCTGATACTGCATGTTAAATCCATTCTGATTTTGAACAAGACCTGGGAAGTTAACGAGGTACTTGGCATAGCTAAGGTTCAGGAGTACGATTTGGACATCAGGCCTATTTCCAAGTTGGTATGAGGAAGGGGCCTGTGCCAATTAATTGCCCTCTTTAGAAAATCATGCCGAAGGTTGGAGTGTGAAAATACTTAAGACACTTCTTCAGAGCTGCCCATGGTGCTTTTTAGTTTTTAGTATTTTGGGTGATGAAGGGATATAAGGATGATTGTTTACTCTTACTCACTTATGGTTGAATGGAATCTTTGAATCTTGAGAAGGAGAGGGGGTGACACTTGTCAAGCTTCCCATTGGTGCAGGAAAACCTTTTATGGAATCCTGGAATATGGGTAAGTGCACCAAGTTGGGGGACAATTAAGTGGACATCAAATCCTGAATTTTACATTAAAAATAGCAAAACATCAAATTTAGTCTTCCGTGGACTTGAACCATGCTGAAAAGTAAAAACTATGTCATAAAAATGGTACCATTGCGTAGGGGAGACTATTAGCTTTGTAGAAATACTAATTTTAAAGTGAATAGAAGAGGATAAATATCATTTTATAATTTTTTACTAATAGTTGGTATTTAAGACACTTTTTCCTGTGAATGTTTATGTCTACGTTTAAGACTGTAAAATTTGTTTCACTTATCAGAATGTGATACAAATTATACCATCCCAACCATGGTGAAATTATATACATGTTAAAAAAAAAAATTATTTGATTTCAATATTTTTTGATGAAGTTATGGCGGGCAAACGGAAAGTGCTCTGTTTTCTTTATGTTTTCATACCACTTTCACGGAAAAAATCATAAAAAATAAAATATTACTCAAAAAAATACAAAATAAAATCCATCCCAAGATAGATAGTGGCATATAACTTCTCACAAAAGGAAAAAAATATATATCAATTTTTGGTTATCCAAATTGTGGGCAAACGGGCTATAATCTTATTGGCGTTTTAAAAAAAAAATACCAAGTCATTGAATTTTGAGTGTTTAATATATCTTATCTTGTCCATTTTTTACAAAAATTAGTAATTTAGAAACTAGATTCCAGATGCTATGATTTATATTAATATAATTTTGTCTCATTTTGAGTGTATGTATTGCTAATAATCCCTACAAGTTGATATTATGTTGTTATTTGCAATATGATGTCCACTTATGACCCCTTTTTTGTCCCCCAACTTGCTACACTTACCCATATACAAGAAAGGTATTGATGGTGTTTTCTTGCGTTGTGTTGATAAATCACAATAGGAAAAGTTATTAGAGTCCTTCCATAGCCTAGCATGCGGAGGACATTTTTCATCCTCTATAATAACATATAAGATCCTACGGGCTAGGTACTATTGGCCTACTCTCTTCCGGGATTCAGCAGAATGGGTGTCCAAGTGTGAAGCTTGTCAACATTTCATTGGTCACCCCAAGCTAGCAGCTCTTCCTCTGAAGCCTGTAGTGATTGAAGAAAATTTTCGCCAATGGGGGATTGATTTCATCGGAACATTGAATCCTGCCTCCAGTGCTGGACATAATTACGTGCTGACTGCTACAGACTATTTTACCAAGTGGGTAGAAGCCGCACCAATCAAGCAAGCAACTTCTGAAGCTGTTTGTAAGTTCCTTAAGGAAAATATAATTGTCAGATTCAGTGTACCTCATAAGATTGTAGCTGATAATGCCTCTAATTTCTCATCGCATGAGTTGACAGAGTTTTGCTATGGATTCGGCATCACTCTGGCTCACTCATCTGATTATTATCCTCAAGGAAATGGGCAAGCTGAATCCAGCAACAAGAACCTGGTTACCATAATTAGAAAACTAGTGGATGAAAACCAGAGGACATGGCACAAAGCATTATATGATGCATTGTGGGCTAATCGAATCACTCCAAAGCGAGCCATAGGGATGTATCCTTTCCAGGTGCTATACGGGATTGATGCTGAGATACCTATCTCAGTGGAGTTGCCAACCTTATAGTTAGCAAAAGCAGTTGAAGATACGACCTTTCAAAATTCCATTGAGAAGAGGGTCATGTACTTAGCCAGGCTAGAAGAGGAACGAAGCAAGGTGGTTGATCGCATCGCAGATCATCAAAGCAGAGTGAAGAAAATTTTCGACAAAAAATCAAAGCAGGGTAACTTCCAGATTGGAGACTTGGTGTTGCTTTGGGATAAGAGGAGAGAACAAAAAGGAATGCACGGGAAGTTTGATTCTTTGTGGAAAGGACCTTTCAAAATCCATGAGCTGAATGGTGAAAATAGTTTCCTTCTATCATATCTGGATGGAGGACTACTCCCGTTTCCTTTCAGTGGACAACATCTAAAGCTGTTCCACCATTAATGCAAGATGCTCTCTTGCATTGTACATATTTTACTTTTTTGTTGTGTGTTTGCTTTTGGTTTTCTTTCTTTCTTTGTTTTGTTTTGTTTCGGTTTTTCTTCTTTTCTTCGTAGCCCAATGAATAAAGACCAGAGATTCTAAGTTCTCTTCCTTTGGTATTACAAAGAAAGTCCCCAGCTGGAGCTAGCTGTTATCTCTGTTTTGAGTTCACGACAAAACGATCAGATAACCCCTACGAAATTTTCGAAGTTGATTTTGCAATATTGCCTCTTTAAGAGAAATTCGGGTTTTCAGAATTTCGGCGCATTGGAACATGACCTATCCAAAACATGCTTTGTGTCGCCTATTTTCCGAAACCTGAAACCCACTTCATGTAGAGTCAATTCGGGTTTTCAGACCTTTGGCACATCGGAACATGCCTTATTCAAAACATGTTTTGTGTCACCTGTTCCCCGATACCCAAAGTCTGATTTAGTCCTTTGTATCGGGTTTTCGGAGCTGTGAAGCATCTAAACATCTCATGCTCTATGTCTTGTGTTTCCCGAAACCCCGAATCACTCTAAGCTCACTTGTGTCGGGTTTTCAGACCTCTCGAACATGCTGACATGGCATTAATGCCGAGTTGTCGGTGAGTTGGCACGTGCCGAGCTGAAATGTATTAATTACAAATTTTCTTATAAATACGCGGATTTCCACGTCATTTTTACTTGATGTATTTTTAACTCGTGGATTTTCGTACATGCTCTTCCAATCTTGAAACCCGAAAGCTCGCTTGTGCCCGATTGAATCACCTGTTTTCGATCTTTCCTTTCTCTGGTTAAAGGTATTTCTCTCTCCATTCTTTGTTCCTAGTTTTTATGGATTGATTGCGCATGAATTCTTCTCATTTTCTAACTGGGTTTTGAGGGATTTTTATTCTTCTTCTTTCTAGAGTCATGTTCTAAAAGGGGTTTAGGTTTTAGGGTATATCTGTTCGAAATTACCACTTGGTTTTATTTCCTCAAAATTTTCTTATGTGCTTGGTAGATGAATGGTAAAAAAGGAGATTGCATGTTTGAAATTCAACAAAAAACCCTGTTTTTCCCTTCTCAGGTTTTGAAGGCTGTTGTGCAGTGTTGAAGACCCGAAGTATATTAAAGGTTTGGAGTGTCAGGATTTCTTCAGTTTCTAACATCATCAGAAGTGCCGGACTTTCTAGAGTTTCCGACACTCTCAGCGCATCGGGTTTCCTAGATTTCCCCTCCAGTGTCGAACTCTTCCGTTCTTCCAACATATCCAGTAGATAAGGTTTTTCATAGTGCTCAACATCCCCTGATCTCCGGAACTTCCTTCCTTTGACATCCTTCATGTCAGACCCTGGTCCATCTCAAGAAAAGACAGAGAAGTCAGGAAGAATGAAATACAAGTTTAAAAAGGTGGAGTCTACATCAGCAAACTCTCTTAAAATGGAGTGATCATCTAGTGATGGCCCACTAGACCCATCCTTTGATCTATCACTGACTATAACAACATACATCTGACAACCCTGTCACACACACTACTTAAGCTACATAGTAGATATGGTGTGAATAGAAACGGGTCTCTTGACCCTTGAAATCACCGACTCAACTCCCAAATCATCTACACAAGATATAATCTTGTGGTAACAATACACTCAGGCTTTGTGTGCAAACAACCAATCCATACCCAAGATGACTCCCCAAGATGACTCCATAAGAGCCCAAAGGAAGGATACATAGATCTGAGGTAGTGGTGAAAGGTCCCAAATCCACCACATAGTCCTTAACTAGGGAGTCTACAGAGATCTTGGCTCCAGAAGCCATCTCAACATCCCAACCATGTCCCTGCCTAACTGCCACTAGCCTGCATTGCTCTACTAAAGATGGTGTAATGAAATAATTAGAAGAACCATAATCAAACAAGATGGAGGTAGGAATACCACCAATGATACCTATGGTCTCAGTAACTATACTATGATACTCTACCTGATAGTTCTCGACCCGTGCATACATCCTATGACTGTGCCCCATATCACCAATAGTAGGCTTTGAGATCTATATCTTACCCTTGTTATTAGGGTTCTTTGGGCAGTCTCTCCAAAAATTTCCAGCAACACCACAACCAAAACATCCTCCTAATCCTCTCCCCTATGTAGCAGGTCCAGTTGGTACTCTGGAGATTTGTGGTGTGGATCTTGATGATCCAGTTGTGGTCTGCTGAGGTCTCTACTAGCGAGATCCTGTTGAGTCAGCTCTCTGCGCACCCTGTGTCTTGATGGGACCCCTAGGAGGAGGCCTCATACTCTAACCTCTCTGTGCATCAAACCTCTGTGGAGGTCTATAAGGTGGGCGGGACTATTGCTGCTACTGCTGGGGTCTAAAATATGACTATGCTTAACCCTGTCCACCACAAGGAAGGGGTACTGACCCCCTCAATTTTCTATCCTACATCTGATGTATGTAGCTCCAGACTCAGTCTCTAGCTGACTCGGTCTTTCCCTGAGTCTCCTATGCTATATAGGCCTTCTTGACGGCCTTAGCTAATGTTTGTGGATAATGGATCTACACTGCACCTCCAATGTCTAGATTCAGGCCCTGGATGAACCTATGGATCCGTACCTACTCATCCTGCATGTAATCAAGATACTAGAGTAGATCTAGAAATCTACTCTCATACTCAGCCATTATAAGTGATGCTTGTCGAAGGTCATGAAACTCATCTATCTGTTTCTGTATGAACTTCCATGACAAATATCTACTCCGAAAATTCTCCTCAAAGAGCTCCTAGGTAACTATCTCAGAATCAACATGGAGCTTCTTCTGCTCTGTCCTCTAGCAGACACCAGCTCCATCCCTCAGTAGATGGATCACAACACGATCTTTCGTGTTGCTAGAATAAGGACTTAGCTTGAAGCATCCACTCAAACTCACCAACCAGGCCTCTGCCTGAAATCCACCTATGTCACCAAAATAATTTGATGGTTGAAGCTTCAGGATCTCCCTGATGTGGTCTGCAACTATGGTTTGATTGCCTCTAGGTCTCTCTCCATTCTCATCCCTAAGCCTAGGTCTTCGAGACCTATCTCTGTGTCCCAAAACTCGGTCACCCTATCCCCTCTGTGGTGATTCAGATCTGGCTGACTCTGCATGGTATTTCTCTCCTCCATGTTCCTCGCTGTGTCGAGGAGATACCCAACCCCCAATGGTTAGATTAGTTTTAATATTGTATATATTGTTTTCGCCGTGTTTTAGATTAGTAGCAAGCAGGCAGCCTCACCTGTCTTTGAGGAGGGATTTAATCCCATATACTGTGGTTGAACCTCATATTTTGGTTTGACAAAATATCCAACCAACACATTCATCATAACTGAATCAAGTCAACAATACTCCATGATCTAACATCTAACATCATACTATAATAAGGTCCATAATCATGTCATAATATAATCAACAGTATCACGATTAATATCCAAAAGGTGTGAAAGGGAAGTGGGCATTATATCCTCCTCCCCTTTGACTCAACATCGTGACACTGACTGGGCCATGTCTCTACAAAGTCCTCTCCAATGATATAACTGCCTCAAGGGGGCATGCATCTTCTTCACCATGGGATGGGATGAATAGAGTTCACAATGTGCCTCTGCCAAGATGTCCTACCTTAAAACTCCATCTATAGGAACATAAATTTGGCCTCTCTGCTTGAGAATACTATCTTCCTCTAAGGAAAAACCATCAAACTTCCCCTCGAGGGGTATCTGAGACTCGATCTCTGCTCGAATTGCAATGTCGAAGGTGTCAAGAGGAAGCTACTAAAGAATCCTACTCTACAAATTTGTGCTCACTGAGGTGGCCATAGCCACATGTCTCTATATACTGAGACCTTCTACCACCACATTCTCCTTCCCTTTCACATGCTCTATCTCCACATCATACTCAAAAATCAACTCCATCCAACACTGCTAACAAGCATTGATATTAGGCTACGTGAAGAGGTGGCGAAGACTCAGGTGATTTTTCCTAAGTGTGTATCTATAACAAAGTAGAAAGTACCTCCATCAAATGAAAGCGTGCACAACTGCTGCAAGCTCAAGATCATGAGTCAGATAATTAATCTTGTAATCCTTGAGTTTGCGAGACTCAAAAGCCACTACTCTGCCCTCCTGTATCAACATGCCTCCCAGCCCTACTAAAGAAGCATCCATGTAAATGAAAAACTCACTATGTGGATCTGACACTACAAGAATAGGTGCTATAGTTAGACATTACTTTAGTGTACTGAAGGCCTACTCACACCTGTCTGACCAAACAAACTTCTTCCCTTTCCTCTGAAGGGAAGTGATGGGGTGTGCAATCCGACAGAAGTCCTGAACATATCTCAAGTAGTAACTTGGTAATCCCTTGAAGCTGTGCACCTCCGTCATAGTAGTGGGTGCTGCCTAATCCATAATAGCTCTAATCTTGGAAGGATCGACGGAAATACCTTCCCGAAAAATTATATGACCTAAATACTACACCTCCATTTGAAAGAATACACACTTCTCCAAGTTCTTGTAAAGCTGTTGCTCCTGAAAACACTGAAGAACGTAACAAAGGTGCCCCTTGTGTTCCTCATGCGTATGTGAGTAAATAAAAATTTCATCAAGGAAAATGAGCATAAAGCGATCTACGAAGGTCCTAAATACCCCATTCATCAAACTCATAAACACTGCGGGGGCATTAGTTAAACCAAAAGGCACCAATGTGAACTCAAAGTGTCCATATCTCATACAGAAGGTGGTCTTATGAATGTCTGCTTCCGAAATCCTTAGCTGATGGTAACCTGACTTAAGATCAATCTTAGAGAAAACCATGGCTCCCTTCATTTGATCAAACAAATCATCAATGCAAGGAAGGGGATAACAATTCATGATCCTTACTTTGATTAGCTGGCAATAATCAATACACAACCGCAAGGATCCATCCTTCTTCTTCACAAAGATCACCGGTTCACCCCAAAGGGATACACTAGGATTGATAAGGCCTTTCTCAAAAAGGCCCTCAAGCTACGACTTGAGCTCATAGAGTTCTAGGGTGGTCATTCGATAAGGTGCTCATGAGATAGGCTCTTCTCTCGAGACTAGATCTATATGAAAATCAATCTCACGTGGGGGTGGTAACTCTAATAGCTCCCCTGGAAAGACATCAACAAACTCTCTTAAAATGGAGTGATCATCTAGTGATGGCCCACTAGACCCATCCTTTGATCTATCACTGACTGTAACAACATACATCTGACAACCCTGTCACACACACTACTTAAGCTACATAGTAGATATGGTGTGAATAGAAACGGGTCTCTTGACCCTTGAAATCACCGACTCAACTCCCAAATCATCTACACAAGATATAATCTTGTGGTAACAATCCACTCAGGCTTTGTGTGCAGACAACCAATCCATACCCAAGATGACTCCATAAGAGCCCAAAGGAAGGATACATAGATTTGAGGTAGTGGTGAAAGGTCCCAAATCCACCACACAGTCCTTAACTAGGGAGTCTACAGAGATCTTGGCTCCAGAAGCCATCTCAACATCCCAACCATGTCCCTGCCTAACTGCCACTAGCCTGCATCGCTCTACTAAAGATGGTGTAATGAAAGAATTAGAAGAACCATAATCAAACAAGATGGAGGTAGGAATACAACCAATGATACCTACGGTCTCAGTAACTATACTATGATACTCTACCTGATAGTTCTCAACCCGTGCATACATCCTATGACTGCACCCCATATCACCAATAGTAGGCTTTGAGATCTATATCTTACCCTTGTTGTTAGGGTTCTTTGGGCAGTCTCTCCAAAAATGTCTAGCAACACCACAACCAAAACATCCTCCTAATCCTCTCCCCTATGTAGCAGGTCCAGTTGGTACTCTGGAGGTTTGTGGTGTGGATCTTGATGATCCAGTTGTGGTCTGCTGAGGTCTCTACTAGCGAGATCCTGCTGAGTCAGCTCTCTGGGCACCCTATGTCCTGATGGGACCCCTAGGAGGAGGCCTCATACTCTAACCTCTCTGTGCATCAAACCTCTGTGGAGGTCTATAAGGTGGGCAGGACTATTTCTGCTACTGCTGGGGTCTAAAATATGACTATGCTTAACCTTGTCCACCACAAGGAAGGGGTACTGACCCCCTCAATTTTCTATCCTACATCTGATGTATGTAGCTCCAGACTCAGTCTCTAGCTGACTCGGTCTTTCCCTGAGTCTCCTATGCTATATAGGCCTTCTTGACGGCCTTAGCTAATGTTTGTGGATAATGGATCTACACTGCACCTCCAATGTCTAGATTCAGGCCCTGGATGAACCTATGGATCCGTACCTACTCATCCTGCATGTAATCAAGATACTAGAGTAGATCTAGAAATCTACTCTCATACTCAGCCATTATAAGTGATGCTTGTCGAAGGTCATGAAACTCATCTATCTGTTTCTGTATGAACTTCCATGACAAATATCTACGTCGAAAATTCTCCTCAAAGAGCTCCTAGGTAACTATCTCAGAATCAACATGGAGCTTCTTCTCCTCTATCCTCCAGCAGACACCAGCTCCATCCCTCAGTAGATGGATCACAACACGATCTTTCGTGTTGCTAGAATAAGGACTTAGCTTGAAGCATCCACTCAAACTCACCAACCAGGCCTCTACCTGAAATCCACCTATGTCACCAAAATAATGTGATGGTTGAAGCTTCAGGATCTCCCTAATGTGGTCTGCAACTATGGTTTGATTGCCTCTAGGTCTCTCTCCATTCTCATCCCTAAGCCTAGGTCTTCGAGACCTATCTCTGTGTCCCAAAACTCGGTCACCCTATCCCCTCTGTGGTGATTCAGATCTGGCTGACTCTGCATGGTATTTCTCTCCTCCATGTTCCTCGCTGTGTCGAGGAGATACCCAACCCTCCATGGTTAGATTAGTTTGAATATTGCATATATTGTTTTCACTGTGTTTTTAGATTAGTAGCAAGCAGGCAGCCTCACCTGTCTTTGAGGAGGGATTTAATCCCATATACGTGGTTGAACCTCCATATTTTGGTTTGACAAAATATCCAACCAACACATTCATCATAACTGAATCAAGTCAACAATACTCCATGATCTAACATCTAACATCATACTATAATAAGGTCCATAATCATGTCATAATATAATCAACAGTATCACGATTAATATCCAAAAGGTGTGAAAGGGAAGTGGGCATTATATCCTCCTCCCCTTTGACTCAACATCGTGACACTGACTGGGCCATGTCTCTACAAAGTCCTCTCCAATGATATAACTGCCTCAAGGGGGCATGCATCTTCTTCACCCTGGGATGGGATGAATAGAGTTCACAATGTGCCTCTGCCAAGATGTCCTACCTTAAAACTCCATCTATAGGAACATAAATTTGGCCTCTCTGCTTGAGAATACTATCTTCCTCTAAGGAAAAAAACCATCAAACTTCCCCTCGAGGGGTATCTGAGACTCGATCTCTGCTCGAATTGCAATGTTGAAGGTGTCAAGAGGAAGCTACTAAAGAATCCTACTCTACAAATTTGTGCTCACTGAGGTGGCCATAGCCACATGTCTCTATATATTTAGACTTTCAGACTTTAGAGATTCAGAAAATTTTTGGCAATTTTCACAACTTTGTCTTGAGAGTTCCTAAACCCTGAAACCTGAAAGTCTGAAATTTAAGACTTTTTTATTTTAGGATTTCAGAAATTTGAGCTTCAATTCTGACATCGCCCCTGAGTATTTCCAAAACCTGAAATCCTAAAATTATGAAATTTAGGACTTCTAGGTTTTCAGAATTTCAAACCTTTTTGACTCTTTCCACCCTGCCTCCTCCGAAATGCCGAAATCTTAAAAAATAGAAAATGCAACCACTTTTCTCGATTTTTCCTTCTCTTGAGCTCTGATCTTCTGTGACATTTCCATTAGAAATTGATTTACAGCCGATAAATTTTATGCATAGCCATCACCAAGGTGATTCCGTCTGCAACATGAATTTCAAAAATCAGGTGCTATAGTGAGACATTCCCATAGATCGAACTGAAGGCCTATTCATTTTCCCCTGTTTGACCAAAGAAACGTGTTCGATCAATTTCCTCTCGAAGGGAAAAAATTGGATAACAGATTTTGCAATCTTAAATGGAGAATAATGGAACATAGTTTCAAGTGGGGTAACTGGGTAATCTGCTTGATATCTGTGCTACTTCCCGTCATAGCTAGTAAAGGGTGCTAGAAGCTTATTTTTTTATAAGAGATAACAATATCTGTGCATGGAAGTAGTATTGACGGTAATACCTATCTTGTTACAACTGGACTTTTTCGTTGATGCACTAAATACTACATCTCCATGGTGAAAGAATAGTACTACTTCTCCAAGTTCTTGGGTAAAGCTGTAACGCCTGCTAAAGCAACCCACTTGAAGACCCAAGTAACAACCTAGGATTAGCCCCTTAGTGAAAAAAATTATGCGAATTTTTTTTTTGTAAATAAAAGAGTCTACAACTAGGTTGAAATGAGCATACAGCTATCACTAACGAAGTTCCTAGATACACCATTCATCAAACTCATAAAAGAATATGATTTTCTTTTAGTTAAACAATTATTATAGGTCACCAAGGTCCAAACTCATAGGGTTAGATAGGTCTCGATACAGGTTCAGAGTGGTAATTCCTCACCATACCTGCATTCTCTAACAGGTCCTTAGCTGATGGTCAACTTGATTTAAGATCAATCTTAGATTCCTTCAAACCATGGCTCCCTAAATCAATCCCATTGGATCAGTAACATTTCCTCAGCTTTCTAGTGAAGGGGATAAGGAAGTCCTCCTAACTCCTCATATTTTATGAGTTATGGGCCAACGGGCCTTAGGGTGAATCAATTTTCCCCAAGAGCAAGGCATGCGGGCATCCATGGGTGAAAATTCTTCCCCAAGGGCATGTCGGTGGGCACACGAAAGGGATACACTTGGATTGATAAGGCATTTCTCCACATGGGGGTGAAAACTACTATTTTTGTGACTCATAGCAGTTCGCGGGTCCGTCAAGTCCACAAGGTGCTCATGAGATAGGCACCTCCCAAGTCATTGCGGGGAGAGCGGGGTGATGGGAGACTATTTGAGAAATCAATCCTCCCGTGGGGGGTGAAAAGCTCTAACTTTGCATCTGCGCTCCTGCAATTCTAGACAGTTAACATGTGGCATCTCTTAATCCAACGTGGAGTGATCAGGCTAGTGATGGCAACAGGGAGACCCATTAGTTTAATGCCTATGAAGGGCTAAAAGGCCAACATTCACATCTGACACCTCCTGTCGACACACACTACTTAAGATGCTACATAGTGGATATGCTCGTGAATAGGCTGCGGGTCTGGAAGGACCCTGGTAGGGATCACCGATTTGTACTCCCAAAATTTCTACACAAGATATAATCTTGTGGTAACGTATCCAGGCTCAAAGCTTTGTGTGCAGACAACCAATCCATCCACCGAGATTGACCTCCATAAGAGCTGCCAAAGGAAGGCATACACTTGATCTGAGTTGCGGCTTGGCGGGAAAGGTTTGGTAAAGTTTCACAACACAAATTCTGGAACTAGGGAGTCTACAGAGATATCTTGGCTCCTCTGCAAACCATCTCGTGGTCCCAACCATGTCCCTGCCTAACTGCCACTAGCCTTGCATCGCTCTGGCGGGCAAAGATGGTGTAATGAAAGACTTTCCAAGAAAAAATTAAATTTCCTAAGTGCTAAGGGAAACAAGATCGGGCCCGCTAAGGAAATTTTTTTACCAATTTTACCTTTACGGTCTCAAGGAACTATAACTATCTGATCCTCATAACATTTGATAAAGTTCTCGACCCGTTCAGGAATACATCCTATGGACTGTCTTGAAATATGTCACCAATAGTAGGCCTCTTTATTCAGGGATCATATTATCTTTTTATTTTGATAAATGTTAAGTGGTCAATTTCAAGCAAATGATCTGCAGGCTTTTATATGTACAGCAACTGGTTTATTTTTAACTTTTAACATTTGTCCTATTTTATCTCCTTCCTATGTCAGCAGGTGAAATTGGTACTCTGGATAATTGTTCTTAGATGGATCTTGATGATCCAGTTTTGTATTCTACTGAGATCTCTACTTTGTCGAGATCCTGTTTTAGTCAGCTCTCTGGGCACCCTGTGTACAAAAAAAAATTGGGACCCCTAGGAGGACTGCCTAAGAGGATTAAGCCCGATCTGTTGCATCAAACCTCTTGAAGGAGGTCTCCTTAAGGTGGGCGGGACCTATTGCTGCTATTGCATTAAGGGGTCTACACTACAATATTACTCCTGCTTAACCTTATCCACTTCATTGGAAGTAGGTACTGACCCCCTGCAATTTTGGGTAAAGTACATCTGCCATGTATGCGAAATCCAGACAAAGTCTCTAACTTTGACTCGGTCTATTTATCCTGAGTCTCCATCATGCCAATATCTGAGGCCTTCCTTGACGGCAATTCCAATCTAATACCTTTATGGATAATGGATTCTACACTACACCTCCAAAAAAACAGATTACAGGCCCTGATTTCCAACTTATACACATTTCATACCTACTCAGATTTCTGCATGTAATTCTTCAGATACTAGCAGTTACTTCTTTCAGAAAGAGATACTCTCAATTCACATCAGCCAGATGTTCAATCTGAAAACTTGTCGAAGGTCATGAGAAAGGTAATGCAATCTGTTTCTGTATTGAACTTCCAAAGTACAACTTTATCTACCATTCCGAAAATTCTCCTCAAAGAGCTCCTAGGTAACTATCTCAGAATCAACATGGAGCTGTCTTCTCCTCATGTCCTTTCAAAGGCTTAGACACCAGCTCCATCCCTCAGTAGATGGATCACAACACGATCTTTACGTGTTGTTAGAACAAGGACTTAGCTTGAAGCATTTCACTCAAACAATCACCAACCAGGCCTCTACCTGAAATCCACCTATTTCACCAAAATAATGTGATCCTCCAAGCTTCAGGATCTCCCTGATGTGGTCTGCAACTATGGTTTGAATGCCTCTAGGTCTCTCTCCATTCTCATCCCTAAGCCTAGGTCTGTCGAGACCTATCTCTTTTTCCCAAAACTCGGTCAACAACAATGCCCCTCTATGGTGATTCAGATCTGGCTGACTCTGCATGGTCTTTTCAAATCTCCTCACAACAAGAGTCGCTGTGAAATGCAACGCTCTCCACCTGACCAAGATATCCCATGGAAGAGGAGAAGCCCTATTCTTGTTCATTGGCTACCTGAACCTCCTACTGACCACAATGCCACATAGAATATGTGCATCCAACTCATGGCTAAGAACAAGCTTCTGCAAAGTTTGGGGGAATATTTTCACAATACAACATGATGTGGTGGTGGTAAGTCTAAGGTCTATGTGATAACTACATTACCCCATCAAAAAAAATACTACGCCTCCATGCATAGACCAAGGCAAGAGTTAGTTCCTTTTTCCAAGTTTTATTTAATTTCCATGTTTACTAAAATATGTAATTTCTAAACTAAATTGTTTTTTAGATTTAAAAGTATGATAGGTTTAAGTTTCATGTTTCAAGTTTTTTTTTCTAGTGTACCCAATGGCCCAAGATTTTGAACCATTTCTATGATTTCTTTGTAAGGTGGAACTCAAATCCAATCCCTCCAACCTTACCTCGCTAAAACACTTGTTTATCTCAAAAAAATAGCCCCATAGTCTTCTCCTACACCATTCCTAGGGATCTACCCAATAGCACACAAACATTCCAAAACATTCACAAATGAACATTCACATACAAAAAAGAGAGATTTATGAGCCAGATCTAATCTCCATGATGGAGTTATTCTAAAATCTAAAACAAACAAATCTATCCAATGCAAGCAATCAAAAAAATAGCCAAGCACAAGCATACAATAATCTGCCAAAACTCCTTCAAGCAAGAGCTCCCAACAACAAGAAAATCACCCAAGAAGCAAGTCTCCCAGTGAGAACCCAAAACAAACAAGGAATTCGGATTTTATAGAAGAGGGAAGAGAAGAGGATGAGGTGGATCCATGTAGGCTGCCACATCACACATCCTCAGCACGAACCCCAAATGTCAACTTCATTCTCCAATGCGCATAATAACATAGGTTTGGTGAAATAATATGATGTTTTATACATCAAAGTCCAACCCAACACCCCAAAGGATTGAAATTAAACCTGTAGAAAAGTGCAATTAAAACCTAAAATTTGTGTCCAAAATGCTTATAAAAGTATAATTTTAACCTCCAACAATAGACAAGGTGGTATGTAAAATTAAGAGGTGTGGGGAACAAGTTTAATTAACACCCTGAAGAGCTAAGAGGGTTCGAGGGACCGATTCTGCCGGCACATCGCGGACGCCACATGGTAGGACTCTGATTGGACTGCGGGTTGGAGAAAGGATATGGGGGAAACGAGAAATTTGCCCAAAAAATTTTTGAGAAACAAAAGACAAAAGGGGGCCCCCTCCTTTGCTATGGCTTCATGACACCACGGGCATCCATCTGATGGTTGTGGGCCATCGGGTAAAATTTGGAAAATTTTTCCCACAATTTTCCAGAAGTGGAAAGTTAAAAAAAAGGGATCTGCCCCTCAAATGACAACTCATGGTGCCATGGGTTAGGCTTTTTTCTGATGTTGTGGGCTGGTGGGCTGCGGGGAAAATTTAAAAAAATTACAAAATGTTCCTAAGTGAATTAAGGGAAAATTCACGTCGCGGGCCGCCAGGAAAATTTTCCAAAATTTTAAGCCAAGTGAAGAAAAATTAAGAAGGTCATAACTTTTGATTGAGAGCTCTGTTGACAAACAGGAAATTTCTGGAAATATCTCAATGTCCTCTTGTACAAAGATCATTAATTTTAGATTTGATTAAATTTTGTAGGGGTTAATTTTAAGAAATGGCCGGTAGGATGTTTAAAGGCAGAATTTGGTGAATTTTTTAACTTGTGAGATTTATTCAATTTGAATTCCTCCTCTCTCAAAATGTCAATAGACATGGAGGATTGTTCCTAAAATGGATTTAAGAAAGGATTCAAGGTCTTAATTTTCTAATGATTTGAAATTTTAATATTTCAGTTTTGACAAAAAACGACTATCAACGGTTTGAGCTGATTTTTGCTAAGTTTTAACATATTTTCCTTTAAGTGTTTTGTCTATTGAACTCATTTAGGGCTACTACTTCAATTCAATCATTAATTTGCTATTTTTATTGTTGCAGGTTTCGAACTGTGCGTTTTTGGTGAGATAATTGCCAGTTTAAAATTACAAATAACAAGGATCAATTGTAATGGTTGTATTTGCCACTTTCTTCTTCCAAGTATTTAGGATACGGTCCAATTCCAAGCTAACATATTTGGTTGATTCAAACAAAACCATTCAAGACAAAATGCAATATGATATCAAACATTTTCACATTTCAAAGGACAAATACTGTACTTTTTCACACATGCATGTCGTCCTTTCAAACAAAGATTTCAATACATTGATATGATCAAATTAAATACAACAATGTAACTGAGAAAAGAATTACATTATCTATTGATTCCAAAAGAAAACGTACAACTTCCTTCTTTCAATTTCTTCCAAAATTATTTATTATATACATGACATATAATAATTTTCTTTTCACGTGTTCCCTCTTTACCACTTTTCAAACAGAGATTTCATAGAGTAAGCTAAACATAGATGTCCAATGGAATAACAATCATATGGACAAAACAAAACCATTGTCATTACTTCAAATGAAATCTTACAACTTTCCATTTGATTAAAAATATAGTATACCAAACACCGTATTCATTATTCAAATTCTTTCTAAACAGAATACAAAGTATAACTCTTTTAGATTTCAAATTTCACTTGCAAATCTGTACAACATCTTTCCATTACAAACATTTACAAGATCATCCACTGTCAAACTGTCTTTTCTCAGCTCCAGAATAACAACATGCATTCTTCTCATTCATCCAATTTGATCACAATAGGAGTAGGGGAAAGGCAATGCTCTCCACCCAACCAAGACATCTAATGAAGATGAGAATCTATCCTTCTTCATTAGCCCCCAAGCCCCAATCACAATGCAATAAAAGGTGTGATCCAACTCATGGCAACAACAAGCTTCCACAAACACACAAGTAGTATTTTTCATAATTAAAACACAGTCCAAAACGAAATGTAGTTTTACAACTACATTAACACATGACAAACAATACTAAGGCTTCATCAAGCAAGCCAAAGGAGGAAGAACTATGGGGGATGCTTCTTATGCCTCCCAAATGGGGAAATGGGTATCATCACCTGAGTTACAAACCACCAAAAATAGTATATCAAGACCTTGACATTCCTTATGCCTCCCCAAGTACCCCTTATTCCTTACATTTTCTTATGCCTCCCCAACCTCTTATGGCACCCCACAATGAGAAAAGAAATGCAATCTATTTCTTTGTAAGGTGGAACTCAAATCCCAACTCCCTCCACCCTTATACCTCTCTAAAACACACTTGTTTCTCTCAAAAAATAGCCCCATAGTCTTCTCCTACACCATTCCTAGGGCATCTACCCAATAGCCCACAAACATTCCAAAACATTCACAAATGAACATTCACATACATAAAAGAAGAGAATTTCATGAGCCAAGCTCTTACCTCTCCATGATGGAGTTATTCTAAATTCTAAAACAACAAGCTCTATCCCAATGCAAGCAATCCAAAAATAGCCAAGCACAAGCATACAATAATCTTCCAAAACTCCTTCAAGCAAGAGCTCCCAAACAACAAAAAATTCACCCAAGAATCAAGTCTCCCAAGTGAAGCAACCCAAAACAAAACAAGGAATTCGTATTTTATAGAAGAGGGAAGAGAAGAGGATGAGGTGGATCCATGTAGGATGCCACATCACACATCCTCAGCCCGAACCCCAAATGTCAACTTCATTCTCCAATGCATAATAAATAGGTTGGTGAATAATATGATAGTTTATTTATACACTCAAATCCAACCCACACCCCAAAGGATTGAAATTAAATCATGTAAGAAAAGTGCAATTAAAACCTACAATTTGTCTTCCCAAAATGCATTATAAAAGTATAATTTTAACTCTCCAACAATAGACAAGGTTGGTATGTAAATTTAAGAGGTGTGGGACAAGTTTAACTTATCCCACACGCCTCCAAGGAAAATTTGAATTTTTAAGAACGTGGAGTGTTTCACACTCAAAATTTAACTTACACACCATTTACACATTCTTACAACACTTTAAAACATGGCCAACAACTCTATTAATTACATTCTTATGACATCTTTTAATTAAAATAACTAAACAATATGGTTACTCACAATATTAACACCACATTAAATAAATAATGAAAGGTAAGTGCACCACATAAAACACATACAAAAATTAAACAAAAAGGGACCAAATAAAATAAAAACATAAAATCTCTTGGTCACACTTAAAGGTGTTCCCCCCCCCCCCCCCCATGGAAATCCCTAACACACACAACACACACAAACAAAACTAGTTGCCATGGTGACCTTGTTGAGTTCATCTAGAATTCTAGAGTGGTTGGTCTCCAATCCCCCGATGTTTGTGGATATTTTATCTTGCAAAACACAAAATACCTCCTTCAGCCTCGGGCCATATCAGAACATCCAAAATAATATAAATATAATTCCCTAAATCATTTATATATATGAATCACAACAACATCAAACACAATTTAACAATATAATTTATAATTTTATCAACAACTATATCATCATCCAATAATTTTCCATTTTAGGTCCACTCACAATATCCACATATCACAAGCCCACATAACATCCATAGTATATCATCATCAACATATAAAATGTCTCTAATAATCATCATGCATCATAACTGAATCAAGTCAAAAATACTCCGTGATCTAACATCTAACATCATACTATAATAAGGTCCATAATCATGTCATAATATAATCAACAGTATCACGATTAGTATAAAAAAGGTGTCAAAGGGAAGTGGGCACTACAAAGTGCTCTAATGTATTTAGAATAAGTCACACTAAAAATAGACCCATATTTAAATTTTAAGATAAAACTTGTTAGTTAATTCTAAAATATCCTTACACCCCAAAAAAAAAAAAGGATTAAATTTTTAAATATTTAATTTTATCAATAATCTTTAATCTTTAATATTTAATTTAATCTTTATTTTAAATTTTACAGAATATATATTTAAGTGTAATAATTTTAAAAACAACTTACCATGTAAAGTTCATATATATATGGTTTATTTGTTGATGCTATTAAAATTATTTTTTATTAATGAACTTATTATTAATATTATTATGATTAATTATTTTTAATTTTTAATAATATCAATATTCTCAAAAAGTTGATGATAAAAACATTCATTTTAACTTATATATAAAATAATTATAATTTTTTTAATTTTTAAATTTTTTTTTTATAATAATAATATTTGATGAAATAGCCCATAAAAGGTGCTACAATTAATTTTAGAATATTTTTATACCAAAATTTAAAATTTAAAAATATAAAAAACATGAAAATTATAAGAATTGAATTAATTGTATCATATGAATTTGATTGTTCATTTAATTTAATAAATGAAGGTAAGGGCCCTCACTATACAGACTTTAAGAGTAAAGACCTAATAATTGGTACTATAAGCTTGAAACAACCATCATTCATAATATAAGAAACAAGAAGCCAAAAACTACATAATCATTGAATGGGATGTGCTCCAACATTGCGTACGATGGAGAAAAAAGTGTTGCCATCTATTAAAATCCCACTTCCAAGAAATACCAATAAATAAACGATGTGTCAAAATCATGTCTGAAACAAATTAAGAAAATTTCAAAAAGGCACATCAGTGAAATCTTCCATGAACATCATTCTTTAACAATGAGTGAAAACTTTGAAAAGATTGCAAACAATGAGTTAAAGATTGCAAGTAATGAGTGAAAATATTGTTTATTGACTGCATTATAATCAAGGAGAGAGCCTAAATGAGTGATGCTTGGATTGACTTCTGAGGCTCCATCAATAATCAGTTTAGTCTAATGCTGCTTAGGGGTGGTCCAACGAGCCTACAAGTGCTTATCCATTTGATTTTGGCTATTTGAGTCCATCCCATAAGAAATTCCTTATGATTTAGTTGAGATAGCTTTTGACACTTTCATGAGCTGCTAAAATGGACATTAGATAATCAAGAATAGCTTGGAGGAAAAATTGGATGCATATGATTTTCCCATCCCAATACAACCATTTACTATTCCAAGGTGCAAGCTTGTTACGGAAATTAAAAACGAGATATTTCTAGTATTCATTTTTAACCATTCCTTTAAAGTGCGAAATTACCAAATACTTACAAGGAAGGGAACTAAGTTTGGAAAAAAGGAATCTTGGAATACAAAATTAGTTTGTGACATTGGTATTGGAAGAATAGCTCACCTCATTGCAAAATCAAGGCTATGCCAAATCTTCTTACTAAAGGCCCAAAATTATTTTAACATTTATATGGATCACAATTCCTAGCTAGACTTTCCATGATTGTATCACAAGTAGTGTCACACCATAAAATGAGAAGGGTCTCCTTTTATTTTTTTATTGAATTTCAAAGTTGCATGGATTAGATGTACATAATTCTCCGACTTAATTGTCAAGGATTAAGGGGTTATCTCAACCTTATCCCTTATCATTTTGTATTCCCATGGATTTGTACCTTGGTGGATGGCTAGGAAACACATTTTACACTATCATACACACTATTGGACTACAAATTATTTGATAAAGAAGGTTCCTATTTTCATTATCTAATATATTGTGAAGTAAGACTAATCCAATATGTTGGGAAGGGTCTCATTTTTATTGTATAGTAAAAAAATGATTGGAAAAGTATAAATAGATATCGTAGAAGTTACATAGGAATTAAATAAGATGGTGTAGAAAAAATTTGAATAAGAATAAATCAAAGATGGATTTAAACTTTAGGAGGAATGTGAGAATTCATACTAGAGGGTTTTACTAGAGGGAATTTTAGAAGCTTGTTGAGATATCGATATTGAAAAATCTTGAAAAGGATTTTTTTAAAGAATTTAGAGGAATTGAAGTTCAAGGAGGAAAACAGTAGAGTAGAAGTGTTCTACACATTTGAAAACACAACATTTCAGAAAGAAAGAATGGTATAAAAACCTCATGTGAAGGGATATTTTTGATAAGAAACTATTTTGACAAATTTATAATTATAAGTATCTTAGAGGGGTTATTTAAGGCATAATTTTATGAATATGAGCAATGCTTTTATCCCTATATTGTTATTTTAATTCAACATAATCATAATCACAATATTTTTCATTGCCTTCTAATAAACAACTTGAGATCAGGCTCTAACCACGCTCTAACAATCCAGTGACATTCACATCATTACAATTGTTGATGTTAAAAGAAGAAGCATTGATATCTACATGATAACATGTATCTAAATACACAATATGGACCCTATATGATTTGTGTTAGGGTTTTCTCATCCTCTATAAAGGAGTAAAAATATTGTGTACAATAACTATGTTCACATGAATATCACTCTAGTTCATATAATATGTACATTTATTAGGTCATATTGAGGTAAAATTAATTTGTATTAGAATTTCATCAAAATTATCCCCATTATCATGATAATCATAATCACTATCATTATGAATATACATGACATTCTTTGAACTCTTTGTGCATGTAAATGGTTTGTGACATCCTAAAAGAGTACACTATGGCTATGAATATTTGTTCATAAAAAAGATAGGGTAAGATATTTGAACAAATGAAATAGGAGAAGCCCTAGAACAATCATATATATAATCAATATGCAATACATTGCAATTTCACAAAGATATTTTATGATAAATTGGTTTTACATCAAAATGTAATACACATAACTATAAACATGACATTAAAACTAATAATAACTAAAATAGTAAAATAATACTTTATTGCTAAACCATTTCCTAGAGAAATCATTTATTAGAGGGTGTTTATGAAGGATATTTGATCTTGCATGAATTTTGAAATAGTTATTAGATGTAGACAAAAAAAATCAGCATTTTATGGAAAGATAGAGAACTAAGGAAACTCATATCAAATGGAGTCCACGTTGCTATAAATTTCAAGATACTTTTTGATCCACTATTTGGGGATCAGTAAGCCAATTTTCTAGGACCATCTAGTAATGATTACATTATGGAAATTGTTGCACAAAATTTTTATTTGACAAGGTATTCGATATGTATAAGGTACTGAAAACTTCTCTTGCATTTTTAAATTTCTCACAGGTCTCTAAGAAATTGGATCTCTACCTCCAAACCCTAATAAGGTCGTTAGGTATACAAAATGAGCAAGAAAAATATTTATTTTGGGGTCTATGTTAAACCAAAGAAGAGTAAAACTTCCTTTCTATTTTTAGGTCCCTTAACAATGTACAATATCGAAAAAGAAAACACAAGTATATATAATGCAATGATTCACCCAAGTAGTTTGGTGTAGTAAAATGTCTACTCTTTATGACTTTTCATTCTATAATGAATGCATAGTAGAGAAATAAATTTATAATGCCCACTTCCCTTCGACACATCTTGATATTGATCATGATATTGGTGATTATATTATGGAAATGATTATGGACTTTATTATAGTATGATGTTAGATGTTAGATCATGGATTATTGTTGACTTGATTATGTTATGATGCATGATGATTATTAGAGACATTTTGGATATTGATGTTGATATACTATTTGATGTGGTTATACTATGGATGATGTTTGGACAAGTGATATTTGGATGTTGTGAGTAGACATAGAAATGGAAATTATTTGATGATGATATAGTTGTTGAATAAAATTGCAAGTGATCTTGTTGGTTGCTTGGATGTTGTTGTGATCCATATATCTAGATGAGTTTGGAATTTTATTTATATTACTTTGGATGTTTTGATATGGCCATGAGGCCGAAGGAGGTATTCATGTTTTGTAGGTTTAAATATCACAACAAAACATCAGGGGATTAGAGACCAACCACGTTAGAATTATAGATGAATTCAACAAGGTCACTATAGAAACTAGTAATTGTTTGTGCGTGTTTTTTGTGTGTTAAGGATTCCCATGGGGGGATCCTATGTGACAAGGTTTATGTGTATTTATTTATTTGGTTCCTTTTTATTGGTGTTTGTATGTGTTTATTAAGTGATGTGTTCACCCCTTTTTATTTAAAAAAATTGTGGTACATAATGTGAGTAATAATATTGTTAAAATAAATTAACCAACTTGGGTCATAAGAAAGTAATTATTGGAGTGGTTGAATCTTGTATTAAATGTTGTAAGATATGTGTAAGTGATGTGTAAGAGATATGTATGTAAAATTTTGAGAGGTAAGAGCTTAGCTCTTGGAAATTCTCTTCTTTTATTTGTATGCATATGTGAATGGTTGAATGTTTGAATGTGTTGTTTTATTTGTTGGTTAGTTGGGTAGATGGCCTAGGGATGGTGTAGGAGAAGACTATGGGGCTTTTTGTGGGAGGCATAAGTGTTTTGGGGAGGTATAAGTGTGGAGGGAGTTGGGATTTTGGTTCCACCTTACAAAGAAATAACTTGCATTTCTTTACTCATTATGGGGTGCCATAAGAGGTTGAGGAGGCATAAGGAAATGTGAGGAATAAGGGGGTACTTTGGGGAGGCATAAGGGCATGTAATGTATTTTAAATGATATATATTTTGGTGGTTTGTTCTCTGGTGGTGATACCCATTTCCCCCTTGGGAGGCATAAACAACATCCCCCATAGTTTCTTGCTCCTTTGGCTTGCGTGATAAAGCTTGAGTATTATTTTTTGTTTTGTTTATGTGGTTACAAACTACAGTTTAGTTTGGACTGTGTTTTGAATGAGAAATATGTCTTTGTGTTATGGAATCCTGTTTTTGCCATGTGTTGAAAAGCATTTCTAATTACAATATAGTTAGGGCTCGGGGGGCCAATGAAGGACAACTTATCCTTTTCATTAGATGTCTTGGTTGGGTGGAGAGCATTGCCTTTCCCCCTGTTCTGTTGTGATAAAATCGAAATAAAGAAAAATGGAGTATATTCATGTTGCTATTTTGGAGCAGAGGAAAAAGAAAATTTTGACAGTCCTTGTTGAGATTATTACTTATTGTAACCCTTCCCACTTTGAAGTGGAAGAACATGTACATTATCTGTGATGGAAAGTGTAGAAACCTGTAGTTTGATCAATACACTATTATTTCTAATGGTGCACTAACACTTCTTCCTTTTGTAAATTGATGGCACACCGCCAGTTAGACTTATTTAACTCCCTTCCTATGACATCCTTTTGGTCATTTTTCCTCTTATAAACCATTTAAACAAGAAGTTATAGCCTCATTCTAACTACATTAGCTTATTATTCTCTTTTAGCTTGCTTCTATTAGCTCACCGGATAATCAATCCACTTTGTTGGATTGATTAAGCCCTTCAAAACCCTTCCAAAACCCTAATTACTCTCTAAGAGAGACTAATTAATCTAACCTAGGTTAATTACCCTATAACATAGTCAAATCACACTTTGACTTGCTAAAAATACTTTTTGGACTTTAGCCTTTGTCCCACATGCACCCAATTCTCCCTTTTCTTCCAAACCAAAAAACTATAAATAGGGCTATCCCTGCTCCTTCATTTCCTAAGAATTCTCTCTTCTTCCTAGCACAAATTATAACAATTTTTTTAGGCTTTAGTTTGTATTTCATCTTCTTTCATTTGAGCTAAAAGCATTTAATCTTGTATTTCATAGCATTAACATGGAGTAAAAGGGAATATCCATTAGCCTTGAAGCCATTAATGGGAAAATCTATTTCTCTTAGCATATAAACTGAATGCTTCGATCCTATTAGGTTCATTATTTCAAGCTTTCAAAGAATAGAGATTAACTTCATTTGCTTAGTTTGCATGTTTATTTCAAATTAATGTATGAAAAGAAGAGAACCTTCCTCATTTCTTATCACATGGTCCATTGATCAGATTCTTAACCCAAATCCATGGCTTTTACAACTTTTCATTGAACACATATGGCATGCCCAGTGGGAAACTTATGTCCATCCTCCATTAATGGAGGTCATTTCGGTTTTTCAAAGCTCATTTTCAAGTTTTTTTTTTACTCAAATCACTTGTTATTTCCTTATTTTTGTTTCTAACCCTAGATAAATGACCTTCATTTGTATACATTTTATGGGTTTGATATAGAAATAGGACACTTTGAATAACAACTAACCTGTTTGCTCTTGAAAAATTTAAAAATCCATGTGTTTTGCAGGTTTTTCACAGGGTGCGAGTAGGTGTCCAACAAGGGGCGCATACACGTCGGAACCCCAACATACCCATCATATCGGGAGTGTACCTATTAAAAGGTCCTCATCATTTGCAAATTTTAACTTTACAAAGACACACACATGGCTCTCTCATCTGGGGCACATATCCACCTCTATGGCCGTGCAAGTGTAAAAGTCTAGAATGTGTAAAAAAATGACAACCTTTACACGGATGTGCATGCGTCTCTGTCATCTAGGGTGCATATCCGCATCTCTGGCCGAGTAGGTGTAAAATGTCTGACTGTGCATATTTATTATGTGGGGCACGTATCCGTCGGCTAGGAAGCGCTGGTGTTGGTATAGGCACACAGGTATTTGTGGTAAAATTGAAAATTTCTATAGTCTGCAATTTTTTTTCTTCTAATGCATCACTATGGTTATTTAGGACTAATAATTGGAAAAAAAGGGTCCTTTCTTAAATGTTTCAGTTTGCATAGATTAAAAGTGTTTTGTTTTTTACTTAGAAGTAGTTTTTGTAGAAGTGTGTATGCTCTCTCCTTACGTCTTCCAAGGTGATCTTGGAGATCAAAAACACCAATACAAAACTCATATAAATTGTTCAAAAAACACTTGCTTTATAACAATTAAAGTAAAACTTTCATTTCAGTAGAGTTTTTTACGATTGCGTATGCTCTTCCTGCACACCTTTTTGGTGATCTTAGGAATCAAAAGCAAAATGGAAAACTCTCTTTCTTAACATCAACTTAGGAATTGGAAAATTACTAAAACTTGTCTATGGACGTATCGTTTGTCAAAGAAAGGATTCAAAAAATAAAAAAAACACAAACCTTCTAATACACGTGCTCTTATAGGTTACCAAATGGTGTGCTACTTAAAACCACATTAAGCTAAGCAAGATAAAAACACACCACATTCAAAAACATTGTATTGCAGGTTTCAAAAAAGGGTACATCCCTATCCACTCAACTGGAACATAACCCCTTTGGCATAACGCCTTAATCTATAACAATGGGGGTGGGTACCAGGAACCCAAAATTAGTCCACCGCTGTGTAACCTCGTGGATGAAACAGGAAGTGCTCTTCTTACGCACTTGAATAGTAAACCTTTTGAGTTAGAGTTGCAAGTTGTCCTTATCATGACCTTAGTAAAAGTACACAATGGGTGCATTCATTGGCCACTGTATTTGAATGGGGACAAAGCCAAGATACTCCCAAAGTAGTCATTGTGACTTTTTCAGCAAATCGTGCCTCACTCTTAGACAACCTTGTAACACCTAGTTGAGAGAACTTGTTAGGGAAGCCTTTTTGTCAAGGAGCCCACTTTACTAGTCCTTGTTGTGTCAATACATCACAAAGTGACAGATCATCTAGAATCTAAACCTTTTTTGTTGAAACAAGGCAAAGAACCCTTGTGAGTTCAAAATGAGTGTCTTTTCATCACGGAACTAAGCTACATCCTAGTTTTGTTTAGTCTTATTCTTGTCTTCGGATGAGGGGAAGCTCTACCTAAGTGTTTCTTAGCTGGTGTCCATCTTTTGATCAGTACCCTTACTTTCTCACCGCCCTTTGTTCAGGGTGAGAAAGGTGCATACATCACGTGTTTCTATCAAAGATAGTACTCGTCACTTTTTTGTCCGTTTACGCCCATCCATGTTTGTAGCTGGGTTCCTAAACATATAAAGTGCACGTATACACTTTCTGTATCTTTGATAAAAATCCTTCCATCTTGATTTCAAGATCATCTTCACCGCTATGTATTCGGTTCACCTTTTGTCTCTTCTTGAGTTGATAGTCTTGTTCGCATCCTAGACATACAATCTCGGTACTTACATCATATTATCATTTTTTGAGGAAGTGGTATAAGTCCCCTAATTGTAAGGTTAAGATGCTCACATGATTAAAAACTCCTTGTTATACTTATTACTTGGTTTCAGTTTTGACGTCATTTGAACCTTCTTGAAAAGTGTTGATAATGCCTTACATATATCATAATAAAGTTTTCATGGTACTAACACATTGCTTTCTTGGTTAATGTATCACGGTAAGGTTATTACACTATATCCATTCATGACTTCCATTTTTAGAAGGTTTGGCTTTCATCGGTATTCAAACTAGTTTTAAATATACCTTGTCAAGGGACTGTGACAACATCACGTCAGTGCTTAGATTTTGTTGGGGTTCTAACTTGACTTACATATTGGTACATCATTGTCGCTATCTATTTTTAGGGTATAGGCTTGGTCCCAAAAAATTGAGTGGTCATTGTATTAGGTGTGCATGTGAGTGTTTCTTGATAAAGATGACTGCATAATACTACATCTAGGGTACATTATGGT
Organism: Taxus chinensis; assembly: GCA_019776745.2. NCBI lineage: Eukaryota > Viridiplantae > Streptophyta > Pinopsida > Cupressales > Taxaceae > Taxus > Taxus chinensis. The sequence continues at coordinate 600,435,372 of CM034154.1, read as the reverse complement.
ATAATTTCAACATCACCTTGAATGGCTTAAATAAAACCATACACTTAGGGGTTATGCTAGCTACATACAGATGTCCACTAGTGATGCCTAAAATCATAAAAAATGGCAGCCAACTCAAATGAGTAGGATATGGAAGAAAACCATTTCGACACCTTCCCATTCAGTGGTTACAATTTAGGACCACTCTTCTCTCAAGTCAAAGATACGGAGACGTTAATCGATCATAGTGGAGAAGAGTCAGAATCTTTGGGAGAAAAACAAAGGTTAGACCTAATTAGATTTGACGAGCTCTTATATTATAACAAAGATAAAGTACTTGCAAGATTCTTGGCATTAGGAGCTAAACATCTACATGAGTGAGAAGAAGTAACAAAGGTCATTAACCCTAACTTAAGAGAGCAAAGATTCATCTTAGACACAGATAATCCTTTTGATGTGGGATATGCTTCCACTTCTAGGCAATACAAGGCCGCTGTCGAAGGTGAACCATCTTGTAAACCTCACTTTAAGGTTTCGCATAAAGTGAAAACTGAACGGAAAGCTTCCCCTCCTCTGAAATTTGATGAAGAAGAGGATCCCCTGGTTGAGGAGGAGATCCTCCAAACACAGATCCTGAAATTAAGTCAGAAACTAGCAAACCTAGGCTCTTCAAAAATAAACATATGCAAAGACAAAGACAAAAACAAATTTAACGAGTTTCAATTTGCTCCGCATACAGACTATACCTTTAAGGAAACTTAGGCCCAAAGGTCGATATCACCTACTAAAGAGAAACTCATTCAAGATGAATTGAAATCTATGAAAGATACACTTACTTCATTACAACAGGGGAATGTAGGCCAAAATATAAAATATTCCTATGAAGAACTATGTCCTTACGTATTTGATAAGGACATGTTATAACAACCTTTCCCAAAACATTTTACTATTCCCAAGTTTGATAAGTATAAGTGCAAAAGTGATCCTCATGATCATATAAATTTTTTTTACATGGCTTGCCAAGGGGGTCGCATATAGCAATAATTTCCTAATACGACTCTTTCCTCGCAGCCTAGGAACCGCAGGATTGGAATGGTTTTATAGCATACCCAAGGGCTCCATTACAACAAGGTCCGTGCTAGGATAAAAATTTGTAAGGCATTACTCCTATAATATGGAGAGTGACATTACGATGAACGATCTATGCAACACAAAACAAAAAACCAACGAGACATTTGCAGGATTTTTACAATGATGGCATGGGTTAGCTAGTCGCTTTCCTTGTGCCTTACCTGAAAAATAGTTAGTGAGCATATTTGTTCCTAACTTGAACCCAGAAATAGCCTTTCACTTATAAATGCATTGTGGCTCAAACTTTGAAGAAGTCATAGAGAAAGGTAGTCAAATTGAGAAAGTGCTCATTGCCAAGGGTATGCTTAAACCTATTGTTAAAAACAAACATGAAGCCAAATCCAACGACAAACCTAAATTCTTCAATAAAAATAAACATGTTGTTGGTGATGGCATTATAGACTTTAAGAGAGTCCAATCCGTGTAGACAGGCCCACTCTTAAAATTTCATAGAGGAAGAGAAGATTGCTGTAGAATCTCCCCCCGAGACCGGTAAAAGTTCAAATGAAAAATGGGGTATTTACAAGGAACCTTTTCCCGACCATGCAATAAAAAGAAAAAGAAAACATATCAAGGGAAAACTTCCAATGACTATAGGACTGCTACCTAGTGTACCCTACAAATGATAGTCCTAATGATTCCCTCATTGGATGTATTAACTCATCTAACGAATAGATTAACACCATTTGGATCTTCGAAAAGAGCTGCGCAGTCGGGACAAGACGTGCCCACTTAATCATGCTAGATCTTGTGCCTACCCCTGAGGAATGTCAGTATAACTTGATAGAGAAATTAGAAAAAATGTATGCTAAGATATCTATCCTCAACCTCCTAAATATCTCCAATGCCCATAAGAACATACTATTCAAAACTTTGCGAAATTCAGGGTTTTCCACAGAAATAGATCCCATGAACCTTCAAGCCATGGTTACATGCTTAGACTCCAATGATCATATTACTTTTAATCATACTACAATCTCGCATAACAACCTAGAGCATAACTCACCATTGTACCTCAAAGTGGTGGTTACCCATCACAAAATCAAAAGAGTACTTTAGATGGGGGATCTGGTCTAAATATTTACACCTTGAAGTTGGTAAAGCAGCTAGGCTGTTTAGAAACAGAGCTGGGTGCTAGAACTATCACAATCACATCATATGACAATGAATAAAGAGAGTCAATAGGGACTATAGTGTTCCCCATGGAGGTAGGACCAACATGTCATGACACAATGTTTCATGTCCTTGATTTGGATCTTCCATACAACATGCTCTTGGGGCACCCATGGATCCATGCCATGTAAGTTGTTCCATCAATGTTTCATCAGTGCATCAAATTATGCCATGAAGGGTAGGTGGTTACCATTTTGGGAGACCTAGAACCATTCATACATTGTAGGGCATTGCATAGTTTCTCTCGTGCCGCTTACGAGTGTCCTTCTGTAGATGTTGTTGTCCCCCTACAGATAGAGGCGATGAAAAAATGAGTGGATTCAGAATACCTCATGCCTTTCAATCAAGATTTTCCCTCATTGGTCAATCCATTTTATTCATGGGAGGCAACATCAGAAAAATATGGCCTAAGTAGGCCATTCACTCTTAAGTAGGCTCTGTTAATATCAGACTTATCAGTATCCCCCAGGATAAGGGGTAAGCCTTATTTTCAGTTCAAAAGCACCCGCAAGAAATGTCCTAAACCTTTATACAAGTTTTTCCATAGTGGCCTCCTGTATGAGAAAAAAATGTTAGAAGATCCTACTAGCAGAGTACCAGAGGGCACCATGGCTTCATGTAATCAAGCGCCTCAGTACATCGAAGGTCCTCGCATGATGTTTATCATGGGCTATAGCAGGTTTGGATGTGGCCTTAATGGACAAGGCCAGTTACAGCCTATCCCTATCCCTTGTTTCAAAACTAATAAGCATGGCCTTAGAATAAGGCCCCATGATGCTCTACGATTTGAGAATGACGCCACTTCTTCTGAAAGTGAGGATGTTTTTTCTCATTTTGATAGTGATGTAGATTCCCAATGTAGCCTTTACGAAGATCTTGCCTCTACGAACCTATTCCCAAATATGTCAGTTCGTACCTTATTCGAATCCATCCCCCGAGATAAATATCTAATAGCCCTTGTATATCTTGAGCTTATATATTGGGAACAACAACTTCATGTGCCCTTGGATTTATTTGAAAATGATGAGGCACTCGCAGATTTCATGGGACTCAGGGACTTTATTCCGGCTGGAGACCAAAATAAAGGATTTAAGATTTAACTAGATGCCTACACCTATTTTGGGGAAGAAGCAGAGATGTGCAGACGGTTGAATAAAAAATTTGTAACTAAAAGCATACCTACTTCTGAGAAACCAAACAAGAAGGTTCTACGGAAATCCCATAGTGACAAACTCTTTGATGAACTCATAGAAAAACAAAATGAAGAGTCTAAAAATGAAGTGATTTTTCCATTTAAAGATGATCATGAATTACCATAGGAGGTCGATATTATTCTTCCCCTTAATCCTACAAGGATGGAGGATGCATCTAAAATACTTATTGAGGAAACAATCAACATCAACATTGGCTCAGAGGAGAAACCTAGAATAATCAAGTTGGGAGCTTCACTCTTAGCTCAGGAACAAAAGACCTTTGTAGAGTTCTTAAAATAATACATGGACATATTCTCATGGACATATGTAGATATGCCTGGCTTGGACCTCGAGCTAGTTGTGCACAACCTCGTTATGCACCCAGATGCCAAACCAATCAAATAGAAGTTGAGAAAGATGCATCCTAAGGTGGCTCTCTTTGTCAAAGAAGAGTTATAAAAGCTGTTAGCTGTTGATTTCATTAAAACTATTGAATATTCAGAATGGATCTCTAACATAGCCCCTGTATAGAAAAAACTGGTTAGCATAAGGATCTGCATAGATTTCCGTGATATCAATAAAGCATGTTTAAAAGATGAATTTATCCTACCTAACATTGACATGATAGTCGATTCAATAGCTGGTTATGAAATGTTGTTCTTGATGGATGGTTTTTTAGGTTATAACCAGATACGAATTGTAGAAGAAGATCAACATAAGACAACATTCATCACCCCTTGGGTAACATTTTGCTACAAATTCATGCCCTTCAAGCTTAAGAATGTTGGAGCTACTTTTTAGCAGGCCACGACCGTTATTTTCCATGATATGATAAGTGACATCATGGAGGATTATGTTGATGACATCCTAGCAAAATCCAAGAGTAGAAGAGAACACCATGAGGTGTTGAGGCGTATCTTTCAACATCTAAGAGACTATAAGGTTTGTTTGAACCCTAAGAAACGTGTCTTTGATGTATTATCAGGAAAAATCTTAGGGTTCATTGTCTCACAAAGAGGGATTGAAGTAGATCCTTCAAAGTTTAGGACTATCACAGAAATGCCACCACCTACCACTCTCAAGTAGCTAAGGAGTCTACAATGGAAGATTTAGGCAATCCGTCACTTTATCTCACAACTTGCGGATAAGTGCCACCCCTTTACTCATTTTCTCAAGAAAGACGTCACATTTAATTGGGGACCTTATTGTCAAAAAGCCTTTGCGCTACTCAAAGTACTTGTCCAACCCACCTGTATTAATGCCACCCACCCCTGGTGAACCTCTCCTCTTATACATTTCTGCTACCTAGTTTGTTATTGGTGCATTACTTGCCCAATATGACTTAGCCCATAAAGAGAGAGCAGTTTACTATCTTAGCCACACCTTGATCACATACGAGTTGAATTATCCCCAGATAGAAAAGGCCTACTTGGTAGTTGTATTCACATTTCAAAAGCTTCGCCATTATCTCTTGAATAATAAAACCAAGCTCATATCCAAATTTGATGCTCTCAAATACATTTTATCCAAACCTGCCCTCATAGGTTGAATGGCTAATTGGATCATTCTTCTAAGTGAATTTGAGATCGATTTTGTAAAGCAGAAGTCTTTAAAAGGAAAAGTACTTGCTGATTAGCTGGCAAAAGCTCCTCTCCTAGGAATGGAACCCCTATGCTTAGATTTAGCAGTTGCATCTATGATGTATATTGAGGAATTCGTGGAATGGCAGGTTCATTTTGATGGATCTTTTACCTTCCATGGATCTGGAGTAGGAGTGGTGCTCATCACTCCAAATGGTGATGTCATACCATGAGCATTCCGGTTGGGATTCTTTTGTAAAAATAACATTGTAGAGTACGAAGCACTCATCGTCAGCCTCAGGCTAGCTATTACATGGAATATTAGACAACTGCGAGTTATTGGGGACTCTCAACTTATCATAAAATAGGTTAATGATGAGTACAAGGTTAAAGATGAGAAAATCATTCCATATAAGAAAATGGTTGAAACTTTGAAGGAATATTTCACACAAGTCATATTTGAACAAAAACAAAGGTCGCTAATAGATCTGTGGATGCTATGGCTACTATTGGGTCTCTCTTATGCATAGCACCTGAAGAAAGTAAGATTCCTTTCTTTATGGAACATCTATAGGTACCTGCATATGATATGCCGGAGTCATGTTTGGCATGTGAAGTTGTTGGTCCTTTATCCCCTTGGTACGACCCTATCTTTTAATACCTACAAGATGACACCCTTCCCCCTGACATCACACATTCTGAAAAGAAAGCCGCTATTCTCCGTATAGCTTGTCATACCCTCATAGGAGGCACCCTTTATCATAGTGGCTACGACAGGAACCTTCTTCGCTATTTAGATGTCGCTGATTCTATCCACGCAATTAAGGAAGTACATAGTGGTATTTGTGGAGCACATACTAGTGGCATGGTCTTAGCTAAAAACTCTATTGAGAGTAGGCTATTATTGGCCTACCATGGAATCTGATTGTTGGAACTTCATAAAGAAGTGTGAACTATGCCAAAAATATGGAAATTTAATACATGCGCCAGTGCAAGCCTTATAGCTTATTATAACACCTCGGCCAATTGCACTCAGGAATTTACACCCAACTATAGATTAGTTTAAGGTGAGAAAACATATTTATATTATAAAACCTTCATAAAATACAAAGGTGTTGTGTTGTTACTAGCGAATGTAACACATTTATCTCCAAGGAACTAAAGAGATCATTAACGAGAGTTTAATGCATATGAAAACTAGTTCAATAACTAAACTTTTTTCATCTAGATTCCATGAAGAGTTCATTCGATGATGAAGTTAATCCTATATCTGACTTTATAAGGATGTGGTGGTCCATTAGGATACCAAAGAAGTGTTAGTTCTACTTACCCCATATCTGGTAAGGTCACCTGCATAATCATTTCTTCAAACACATACTCTTAAGTTATATAAATGATTTTTTGAAGAATTTTCTTAGGAGTAGTACAAGAAGTCTAGATGCGAGGATTAAATTATTTCTTATGATGTTAGTGTTTTATAACTTGGATGTGACTAGATTGAGAGGGAGGGTAAAACAGAGGTTAAGTTTGAACTTCATGTATATGGTTAAATGATAATAAGTTACTACCATACATTTGTATTTATGTATGAACCAAAATAACTATCTGGAAAGTGAATGCTTCAATCAAGTAAACCATAAGAAGCACATTTAAATCCAAAAAGACTTAACGCTCATGAAGTAAACGGTACACATTTTACCCATTCACATTGTCAATTATCTTTCTTATTTAGCTAGCTAACATAGTTGGACCTACATTCATTATGTGACACTCATACTAGTATTCAAATGTTAACTTTAAAACAAAGCAGAGAAAAACCACATAGTTTTCTAGGTATGATGCTTGAAAACATAAAACATAAAAGAGGAACAACAGTTTTTGACACAATAATTTTAATAATGTAATTCTCTTCAATTCAATTCTATCTAACATTTGTAATCTATACCAATGTACAACATTTCACTATCATCTCAAGTATTACAACATGTCACACTCTTAATCCTTGTTTAGAGTACCTGCAACCAATGTTGCGTCAGCCCTAGGAATGGTATGGAAATCCCTCACACTCAAACACAAAATAACACATTCATCATTTCAAGTAAATAAAAACAAGGCAGAGAAGAACTAGAGATTGAGAGTGAGGTAGAGAGGTCATTCTGTCACACATTCACACTTTCACATTCCTTTGTACATTTTCTTTTTTGATTCCAGAGAGAGTAAGGACGAGAGAGAAAATAGAACTCATTTTATTTTCTATTCACCATATCATAACTATATACATAACGTATCCATTTTTTAAATTTCAAATACACATACATTTTCAACCCATCTACATGTTCAAATCATTTTCATTTTTAAGATCAACCAACATTTCATAGTTAATTTTAGGGAGAGAAGAGGGAGGAAAGAGAAACACTATAAATAACGAAATCCATTCATGATTTTTTTTTTATTAAAGTGTACTTTACATAACCATGAAACCATAGTAAAAGGGTTCACAAGTATAAACAAGTCAAATGGGAGCCTCAAGAGGAATGTTTAGCTCAAGTTGCGAGTTTACAAAAATTACACAAAAACAGCTAAAGTTCCTATAGTATGGGACATAAAAACACTTGTTTTAAGTTCAAACATAAATTTAAATGATTCCTATTTAATCCCTTATATACAAAGAACTCAACGTGTTTGATGGAAGTCGATTACAAAAAACAGGGCTCAAAATAGAAAGGTGACTTTGAGACCAATTATTGTAAGCAAGTCAAACATTCTACTGTTGTAAAACGAGCGGTGGGCTCCAAAAGCCACTTGAAACTATAACTTATAGAAATAATTTTTGGAAAACTGAGATTTGTTTTCAATTATCCCAATGGATTTCTAGAGGTGTCATAGGGTTAGTTTTTTAATTTAGCCAAATCGATACGACAACCGCAAGCCAAAACTAATCACATTTTCTTAAAAATGGGAGCGTCACTACAAGTGACTGAAATACAAAATGGAAATCAAGACTCATCTCTAAGGCATTAAATTGAGTTTAACAGTTATATTTATGGCCTTCATGGTGTCCTATATACATTAGGAATAATACTAGAGGTCTAGGTTGGTAAAACGATTTTATTTGGTGCACCATGTGCGCAGTGTACGAGATATGGAAGACTATTTTTTTTTACATAGATTTTGAGCAGGTAAGTTTTTTTTTTTAATTCTAGTTTCATCCTCTATTTTTTTAAAGGAATTAGGAACCAACAATTAAACAATAAAATGTGAAATTTTAATGCAAGAGGAAGGGAAATCCATACCTTTTTCTTGATGCTTCCTGGAGACATACTAAAGGGGATTTTTCTCCATGGATCTTGACCAAAGAAAATAATTTGGTTGAAAGTTTCTAATTCATTTTCCACTAATACATTTTGCGCATATCCAACAAAAATGGCATTCCATGAACCCTATTTTTAACGCATGATTGTAAATACAACACCTGAAAAAAAACTCGTCTAATATGATGTTTTTAGTGTTTTCATTGCCCTGTTTCAACGCATCCCATTTTATTATGTTCTCTTCGAACACCAAGAAACACATCCTCATTACTATCAACCAGGAAGGATTCCATCTCCAAACAAATACTTAAAATCAGTTTCCTAGGTTCAAATGGAATGATGATGAGAAATTTTAGAGTCTCATTGAGATAGATAGTGTGCCAAGGCGTCATCCAAACAACATATCCATAAAATGCCACTAGTTTAAATTTTTATATTGATGATAAATTTCCCAGAGTTCCCTCATAGTACATTAGGGTCAGATCTAAGTTCCCAAACCACCTCCAACACTAAAAATGGGTTGAACATCTATTGATTTTATTTGTTGAACAAAATAATGGACTATGTATTTTTGGGGCATTTCCATCTCCCTCTACAAAACTCCTATTTTGAAGCACAATGATGAAGAGGTTTATTTAATGAGAAGGTAGAGAATGGTAAACCAGAAAGGTTCCATGTAGAGGAAGAGTGCTACACCTGTAAATTTCACTTCTCTAAAGAACCGCAATGCCTGGGATAACAGAACAAGGGAACTTTCCTCATGTATATCTTGCAATCATTGCACATCCAAGGAAAAGAAATTTAACTCAGGCATATTGTACAAGGACAATTTCATTTGCACCTTACATATGATTCCACATTTACATACATGACTACCGCAATGGCATTCAAATATAGACAACTATAACAACACTTACAACTCTTTTATAAGTAATTGACCCATGTAGACATATTTCAACACCATGGTACATGTAGAGTAGACACAATTTCCCCAAGGACTGAATTCTCAACAATGCCCCAATCAACAATGCCAAAGAAAATTCCTAGGTTGACATTTTAGAGATGGTTCGAACAACACATCATTATCCTTTTAAATTATCCATGCCAAGCCTATAGATTTTACCATAATGATATCCCATGCTATTTATTTTTATATTATTATGTCTCATGAGATGAATTTTATTCATTTTTCAAAGGCTCGCTATATATTCTTAACACCTTGTTTTCATATTCAACTTACAGTTCATCCATTTAAGAATGGCTCTTAATCTCTTATGAAATAGTCACTGCAATAATCCTAAATAATTATCATTCAACACATTTCAAGATTACATACAAAGTAAATAAAATATCTCAAGAAATTATGTACAACAATATGCTTCTCTAACGTTGAATTCAGGGTTGACTGTGTCACCCTTGCTACACAAGGGAATATGGCATTTATGATTTTCAAATGTCCTATAACAGTTTCCAATGATTCCCTACAAATGTGGCTAGGTAAAGAAGACTAAGCATAGAAATAGACCCAAAGATCAATGAAATATTTGATCATGATCATCTTAGGAGGTAATTCCCTAGGAATACTTAAAATAGGTTTGTACAGGTTGTTGAGGGCATACATGGTCTGCAAAAACAAAACAAAAAAAAATTGAAAGTTCCCATTCATTCTTATAAATATAAAAGAAATAAAAGTGAAGGGACTTCTCTATCGAAGTAGTGAATGGGACCATGGGAGGACTAGTTCATATTTTATTTTAACACCTGAAATTTTTTAATTGAGTTGTAAACCATCTCCAAGTAGTGACACAATTCGAAACCTCAAATATCATTTTAGGGGGATATTATTTCACTATATACAGGACATCTATGATGCACATAAATAGTAATCATTTACAACCTTCTTGAGTCATCTAAATTACCTTTGTAACTTCCTAGTAGAAGTAAAGGGTTTTAAACATTATGTCATATCTGTACATGACACTCCAATGACAATCTGCTACATTCATTTCTTGGGGTTTAGTTTAATGTAAAGTAGGGATACCTCTTTGGGTAGACCATGCTTTACTATCCCATATTATTTTAAAGTTTATTTATTAAACTATATTATGTCGGTATTCCACATTTATAGATTGAAGATGAAGGTGACTAATTCACCCATCCTATATAGATACCAAGGTGATCCCTTCTAGATGAGAGAATAGTAATGAGTCTATGTAGGGATCAAGATTATATAAATCATTAGATTTTGACAAGATCATTTTTCACTATGATCCACTGGTATTATAAAATTGTGTCAGAAACTAATTCTATAATTAACGATCTATGAGACCGAGGAGTGCAATGATAAAGTTCTATGTAAGATTTTTTACTCCACTAGGAAATTATTAGGGATTACATGCAGTGCTACTTATTCCATGATTGGTAAGGTGACACCATTGTTGCAGCCCAGAATTTACCAGATAAAACCCTAGTCACATGATGGCACATCACTCAACCTAGACTGAGTGCTCACCTGAAGCACACCAAGGTACCAAGTCCCTCTTTAGGGTTGCTGTATTGTGGGATGTTAGCATGAAGAAGGAATATACATATAGATCCATGACTAATCCATCAGTCTACAATTGCATACCATATTCAGATTTATGAAAGAACAAGTGTTAAACAATAATCATGATTGAATCAAGAACATTCACTACTTGATTTACACATAGGAATAACACTTAGATTTAGCCATTAGCTTCTAGCTATTAATAAACACATAAGATCCTTACAATAATGGCATTCTGATACTAATGCACATATGGATATGATACTATAATCTCATCGTATACCTCTCTTATACCTATCTCTCTAAGTGTGTATGTGTGTGTTACTATGTGCTTCACACCATATATATAGGGTAGGGACTTTCCCTTCACCGCTTCTCTATTCCAACAATAGGCTTCATGCTATTAACAGTCACGTGCACCATTTACAGGCATAGCCACACATGACAAGTGTGATATCTATAGACCTCTTACAATTAACATGAAGTGATCAATCCTATTCTTATCTCGTCTCCATGCAAAACAAGTTTCTGATCCAATCCTCTAAAGATAGACAATACATGTGCGTGCACATGCCCCTACATTGTTGGTGTGTTCCACATGCCATCTTCTAAAAATAGGTCATTCATGCTCAAAAATCATGCTAAGTCTTGAATGTTAAACTTTCCCTCCATGCATGTGTTCCTTCCTGTCCATTCCATGCCCTTAAACCTTGCCTATGCCTCCCACGCATGAACTTCTTGTGTGAGTCTCTATCAAGTGTTCTCTGATCAACATTACCCCACACTAATCACATTTTCAACTCAACAATGGGTATCTCCAACAAAAATTCAAGTAAAGAACATATTAAGTTGAAAGAATAAGAAAGAATGTAGATGAAATAAAGAATGTTTCAAGAGGCAGCATCCTCTGTATCAGTTTGACAGGATCAACTCTGGATACTCCTCCTTTATTTTGGCACTCCAAGGTTTGTCCATTTAGCAAATGCTTGTTCTGCTTTCTCTGGAATGTCCACAACAATGGATTTCAACTCATCCCTCACAATATCTCCATTTTCATTCCACAGAACCAACAAAACACTAGACATTGATATCATTCTTCCTTCTGAAAGATCTATCTTCTTTATTTTTTTACTGCTGCTGCAGATGCCTTTTTGGGTGCCATTTTTTATTCCTTTACAAATGTCTCCTCTTTAACTATACAACTTTTTAAATCAAACCCTATCTCAATTCAATCATGCCCTAGGTGGAAACTTCATGCCCTAACTCCTCTCTTCCTCCTTGCTTCACTCAAACCCTTCACTACCAGGGATGCAAGATTACTTTTACATAGATCTGTTTATCACGCTTGGTTTCACACCCTTCGCACCTTAACCTGATCACTTGGCTCTTCACAATTGGATCTTTCCTTAAATTCTCTTAGTCGCAACAGTAAAAATGAATCTGCATCCCATCCTTATATATTTGTTTTTCAATTTTTCAAATTTTGATCCATTTATTACTCCTTCACCTACCAAATATCCTCTCATTTATTGATCAATTTTGTTCTTTCTGCGAGGTACATCTTCACTGCTCTAACTATAACCTTCTGGCGTGCCTTCCTACCCTCTAGTCACAAACTTCTCTTCAGTGTGTTCCCTTGCACCTGAGTACTTTGTCACTGTCACCTTCTCCTGGTAGGTAACCATGGCCTCATCTTACCTTTTGTTATACTACCGCTTCAATAATCTCCATCCTTGGTCCCTTTTGAGAAGTAATCTTCTTTTGACTTAAATCACACCCATAGCAGCTTATTCCTTTCATCTTCCAATCTCCACAACATTGTGTCTGAATACCACCAACCTTACTTGTTCCTAGATATCTACCAACTCAACCCACACTAAAATTATGTGTAGTCCTCTGCGCATCAACAGTGCTTCATATTGTAGTTAGCTTCATGTCTCGCAAGCGCACTCTATTACACAAGAACAACAACTAAATTGATAAAGCATAACGATGATGAAGGAAATACATTAAGAAAATACAAAAAAGGAAACCTAATCGAAATGGAAATACTGCCTTATGACAAACACCAAGAGGAATCTTACTTATAGTTTGTCTTCAACCTACTCCAGTTAAAGTAACTGGGTATCTGTGTTCCATCAAGTGATTCTAATCTGGAAAGCACTTGATTTCAAGTATGTGAGTGATTTACATATGGCCCCAAAAAATGTACTCTTAAGCTTCCCTAGATGACACAAGAACTTAGAGTCATAAAGAAGTACCATTTGTACTAACCTCAAGATTATTGTTCCTTATATTTTTGTCATGTCATGTCTTCTTCCCATCCTTTTCCTGCTTCGGGACTCCAACATGCTATGGCTCGTTGCTCATCTAGCTGAATTATCTTCTCAATTTGTTCTTCTAAAGCTTGCTCATTAGCTAGACCTCCAACGCGTGCACAATGCGCAAGGAAGGTAACATGAACTCTTATTGGAAGAACGGATTCCACGTGCCAAACACCAACTGAAATGGTGTGGCATTGTTCAGTCATTTTATAAGTTGTTCTATAAGCCCAAAGAATAACTGATACTTTATCATCCCAATCCTTCCTTCCAACATCACAAATTTGTGTCAATGTATGGCTCAAAATCTTGTTGAAACCCTTAGCAGTTCCATTTTATTGAGGATAGATAGGGTGTAGTCTTATGGTGGGAAACCATAAACTCATCTAAAAAAATCTTGATTATCTCATTCAAAAAGTGTGTTCCCCTATCACTTGTCAAGCTCATAGGACATCCATATCATGTAAGAACATATTATCCCATAAAAACCTAGCTATTGTAGATGATGTACAGTCCTTCGTAGGTGCTGCTTCTGCCCACAGTCATGAGATAATCTATGTACAAGTGATGATATAGCATGATCCAGTCCTATGCAGCATGCTAGCTGGCGACATATGCCCTACAAATTTAATGGCCCATTTCACAAACGGTTCTACACTAGTAATTGGTCTCAAAGGCATCTCATCTATTTTTCCATAGTTTACCTAAGATGTTGACAATGATCACTTACGCCTTACAATACTCTTTACAATCCTTGTACAATGTCTCCCACCATAAACCAACAAGTAGGATCTTGTGTGCAGTAGCATCACCTGCATAGTGGACACATGCAATACCACCATGTGTTTCCTCCATTATATCTTTGATACTCATGCTCTAACACACAACAACACAATACTTCACCCCTTCCTAACTTGAATAGAGGTCATGACTGATCAACATGAATGGTGCCGTGCATATAGCAAGCTATTTCTTTTCTAAAGCCTTCATTCCTTCTAGTGCAACACCAGTCCTTATAAATACAACAATGTCTCTCTAGTTTTTATGGTGCGCATGTTGTAATCTATACAGTTGGGCATCTAACATGGTTTCTTCAATTTTCTGGGCTTCTTCTCCTGATTGAATTCTAGACAAATGGTCTCGTCCAGAATTACTTTTCCTTGACTTTAACACAAATGTGAAGTCAAACTCTTGGAATAAGAGTACCCATCAGAATACGTGCATCCCTGTAATATGGGCTTGTCTCACCAAATAATTCAATGCCATGTGATCCATGTATAAAACAAAAATGGTGTTGCTAACAAGTACTGTCAAAACTTGTGCAATGCATAGATCATTGATAAAGCTTCGTGCACTCTGTAGTTATATAATTCTGTCCAGTAGGAGTCATCTTTTTACTATCAAAACAAATATTGGAATGATCTACAATACCTTCACCAGGTTAAGCCAACACTGTGCCAATGGTTGTGCCATAGGTGTCCACATGTACATGAAATGGTTTATCCCATTAGGGAAAGCATGCAGAATGGGTGCACGGTAGTGAGTTTCCCCTTTAATATCTCAAATGCGGTCTGACTGTGGTTCTCCCCAATAAAATGTACCTTTTACTTTTAATAACTCCTCCAAGGGTGTGGAACAATTTAGGCATATCCTTTGATGAATTTTATTTAATAGCCTATGTATGACCCAAAAAATCCATCGTACCTCACTTTGACTGGTAGGTGCTTCCTAGGCCTAAAATGACCTTTAATCTTAGCTAGATCGATACGAGCAAACCTTCCTTGTAGATTAAATGTTTCTTAAGAGTATTCCAAAAGGTGTAGCAAAGATGCACTTCTTGATGTTCAAATAGATACTCAACTACCTGCATCTTTCAAACATCTAAGCACAGATTGTCACAATGATCTTTAACAAGCCCATATACTGTCCAATCATCTAGGTACACCTACAAGAAATTGTGAATGACAATCCTTGAACGCTTAAATAAATATACACTTGAAGAATAAAACAGGTGTACATTTTTCAATCCAAAAGGCATCGTAGACTATAGTCAAAAATCTGCCCCATTCAGTAGTAAAGGTTGTCTTTTCCTGATCCTCTTGCGCAATCCTAACCTGATGATACCCAGAAAATCCATCTGTAAATGAATAGATTTTTCACGCCCTGCCACGCCTTCTTGTATTTCCACCGTGAATGGTGTTAGGAAAGAGATTTGTGACACATGCAGCATTCAATTCCTCTGTAATCGACACAAATTCTGAATTCTATCCATCCTTTTTGATACTTATCACCATTAGGACTAACCTATTATGACTCATCAAGGGGTTTGATAATTCCAAATTTTAACATTTTATCAATTTCTTCTTTTACCTTTTCATGCAAATTAGGATTCATTATGTAAGGCATCTTTCTAACTGGGCATGCACCATCTTTAAGCTTTATCTTCATTTCCCCAAGTGATTTATGGACACCTTTCAGTTCATGATATCCTCATGGGAATAAGTCCTGATAATCCTTGAGTAACTCAATGATCTTTACTACCTCCAAGTATGACCAGTAGTCTCCAATTATGGCCTCCTTAGGCTCAACCTCCAAACCTATATTCACCTTCTTTGTCTTCATGGGTTCATGATAGGCACACGTATCCTTGTCTGCACTATCTAAGACCTCACGCACCCCTTGTGAATGTTCAATATCCAAGTTTTCATTTTCCTCATCATCCACGATGTAAACCATCTTTCCCTTCTCTTTCTAAAGGCACGCACATTCAAGTAGTATGAATTCCATTTCTTCTTCCTTCTCAAAATGCACGCTGGACTCTATCTCACCAAATAATTCCTGAATATGCTCTTCTACTTTTGCACTATCTCCCATGGTTAAGCGCTTAATAAATTTTAATGCCTCTTCTATTAGAGGTTGAGAAGAAAAGTAGACAAAGGTTTGGATCATCCCTACAGTCAAATTTTTCCACTTTCCAGTCTCTCGATGTAGTTCTACATATACATACCAGGCACGTGTGCATCCTTGTAGCGTAGAGTACAATCTATGCACCCAGAGTGAAAGTGGTAATGCTTCCTGTCCTGCTGTCCAGAGTCTCTCACACTGCTGAATGTGATGCTGAATAGGTTGATCACCATGATAAGTGCAGATTTGTGTAGGTGTATTGTTACTTACAAACCTAATAGATAGGGCAATTCCAATCTCTTCCCATTCTATAAGATTATCTCTGTAGACTACCCACCAGCGTGCTATTGTCCCACGCAAGGTATATACTAACATAGCTCATCTCTTTATTTTATCTGTCTAGGCGATCGATGTTAGTCACAATTAAGAGTAAATAAGTGAAAGAAGGGATAGGTAGGAAAGAAAAATAGGCGAGGAAGGAGTAGGTGAAGATTTATGTAGAGGAAAAAGGGTAACATGTTATTTTGGTGATGTGGGATAGGTAAGTAGGTGAGATGAACTAAGTTAGTTGGTGATGATGATAAGGGAAAGTAGGTTTGTAGATGAATTAGGTAAAGGGGGTAGGCATGATTGATGTGGTTGGGTATTGTGTGGTGGGTAATAGGTTGTTTGAGGTGGTCAAGTCTTGACAAGGTTGTGTTGGATGATGCAGGCGAGAGATCAACTAAGGATGAGGGACAAAGTACCAACCCTACTGGTACAAATGTGGCCTAATGTGACTGTAGATGAGTGGGAGCACATGAGCAATGTTGGACTTAGTGCGATCCGATGCTATAGGAATATAGCCTAGGATCATAGCTCGATGGTTGTTCTCATTGATATATGGGACTCCACGACCAACACCATTCACTTACCGACAGGTGAGATGATCGTCACTTTAGAGGATGCTTATAGGATCCTACGACTTACTATTTTTGGGAAGCTAGTATATTCCATTTCATCAGAGGCATCAGTGGAGTCGATAGTGGCGGTATTTGGTGAGGTGATGGGCGAGTTGAGGTATCACAACATGAGTCTCACTTATGGAGATATGTATGTAGCCAATCCGCAGGAGACTAGGCTATTGGTATTGATGATGGTAGCGGTGGGATGTTTTTCTCTTCAAAATTATGAGGGTGAGAGATTTTTGCGAGCATTTATGGGTGTGCTACAGGACATGATCGAGGAGTTGATATGTTTCGCTTGGGCACCGACTTTCCTAGTTCAGCTATATAGGGAGCGATGGGCCTAGGAGAGATTGAGGAGATTTGGTATGTGATGTACCTATTTATTACACTGTTAGACATACAAGCACATCATGTGTGTGTGCCCAGTTGGTTTACCACGACAGGATTGGTTCAGGGGTGGATTTTTCAGAGTTGGTTTCAGATGATGGGTAGCAGTTGATGGACACCCGAGGGTGGTGAGGGACACATATGATGTGTCATACTATAGGAAGTGATTGGATGGCATTTCGGAAGTTGATATCATGTAGAGGCCATATGTTGACTATCCATCATACAGATTATGGATGAGGAGTTAGAGGAGCTTCAACTACTGAGATGGATACAGGAGCGGTGGGCTAGGGATCATGAGATGATACCTGTGGACAGGGTCAAATGACCATTTGGATTATGATAAGATGTGCCCCCGCTTTTCCCATAGTACCATAGAGATGACGTAGAGAGACCCATGTCTCCATCACATCCGAGTGTTCCTACAAGGCATAGGGAGAAGGTGAGAGATAGAAAGATTGACGACGTGGGAGTCACTGATGGATACAAGTAGTGGTGGGTGGCACCGCTGAGGCTAGGGCATCCTGATTTATCTACTATCAAAGTGCAGAGGGATACATTATAGAGTCAGGTAGCTCCCTATAGGCACAAATTACAGGTTTGCAGGGATAAGTGACAGGGTCAGAGGCACAGGTGACTACCTTGCAGGCGTAGGTGGCGGCCCTACAGGCCCAGGTAGCACATGGACAGGTTCCTGCATAGGGAAAAGATAGGGATGGAGGGAAGGTAGCTGTCCTATATGAATAGGTGATAGGATTACAAAGCCAATGGGCCACAATACATGCACAAGTTGTATCATAATGATGTGAGTTTTATTTTTAAGATGCAAGGGCTTGATTTAAACATAAATGCTTCTATAAATTCTTTATTCTATGATATGCATACTGGTCAAAATGGGCTGCTCTATTAATAGTTTCCTTTCCTATTTAAGGGCCTTATCTTTCTATTACTCAAATGTAAAGAGTTTTCTATTAACAAAGAAAAACTAGTAGCACGGAAACACGCCAATACAATCCTAATCTCAACCAACAATTGACAAATGGATAATAAATACTGCTGCACTCCTGTCTAGAGTGAAACCAAATATACTTAACATATCACATACAATTAACCAACAATAAATTAGAAAAAAACAATACGATTATCAAAACTAGATAAATTAGATACAAATATCATCTCTAAATTGGAAATTTAATAACATTAAGACGCTTTTATTTGAAAATTTGAATTTAAATTAAAAACAGAATTATTATTATTATTTAATATTCTAAATACCATTATTGTCAAAATTATCAACACCAAAAATCAATGTTACCATCAACATGAAAATCCCTGATAGATGGCTTATGAAGGGTTCCTCTCAATAGAGACATCTTATATACTTTTCTCGCTTAATCATTAAATATGAAATCAGATCTATACAGACAATAATTACAAATACTGTTTGCATTATTGATTTGAATACAAACAAAACAAGGAAGTGCAAGAGAATTATGATACGCAATTTAAGATTTCTCTATCAACTACATGCAGACTACCTGACAGATATTTTTCTTGTGGATTACAATCATGTGAATATAGATATCCTATCTAAGGTATAGGAGGTTTGTGGGTATTGAGGATTACTTCAACTGTTAAGAAATGGCAAGTGGAGGAGTGCTGTTGGCGACTAAGCCCACAGTTGATGCAGTAGAAATTTTGGTAAAGAAAGGGATAACAAGTATTCCAAACAAGTTCATCAGGCCACCTCAAGAGCATTTGGCTCCCAGTGCTTATACTCCATGTGATCATGTGGAAGAGCAGGTTCCTGTCATAGACTTGCAAGGTCTGAATTGTTGTGAGGGGAGTATTGAGAGAGAGAGAAGGTGCTGAAGTAGTTGGGGAGTGCATGTGAGGAGTGGGGTTTCTTTTAGATTGTGAACCATGGGATCCCAGAGTCTCTCATGGAGGCCATGATGAATGTGGGAAAAGCTTTCTTTGGTCTCAGTGTGGAAGAGAAACAAGCTTATGCTGCCTATCATGGCTTGGTCATGCAGGGATATGGGAGCAAGTATATACAGAGGGAGGGGGCAACCCGAGATTGGAGGGACTATATCTATCTTCTGCTTCAGCCTCACTCCATAAGAGATTATGATTATTGGCCTTCTAATCCTTCTGCTTTCAGGTAATTCTTATCTATTTTCACCAATCTTATTACAATTTGTTGATATATTTTTTAATTTAGTAATGTGTGTTTCATTTCCATATGGATCCTCTTCTATAAACTCTTTATTATATGGTGTGAATAGTGGTTTATAATCTACTTGTAAGTAGAACTGATAATTTTTCTGTTATAAAATTTTCAATATATTTTTTAATTTATTCATTTTTTTTTTTGGTGAGTTTTATTTTTAAGATGCAAGGGCTTGATTTAAACATAAATGCTTCTATAAATTCTTTATTCTATGATATGCATACTAGTCGAAATAGGCTGCTCTATTAATAGTTTCCTTTTCTATTCAAGGGCCTTATCTTTCTATTACTCAAATGTAAAAAATTTTCTATTAACAAACTATTTTTATTTAATGTATCATTACTTCATTTTCAATACTCACTACTGCTTAGAATTTCGACGATTTACCACTTTTGCCTGTGGTTGACTGTTAAACCCAAAACAGTCAAAACGAATGCACGAGTTTTTTAGTGCTATCTCGGATGGTGGATCATTGTCCTTATATGTACTTGCAAATTAATTATTGTATTAACATATTCATCTAAAAAATATTTCATTATTTCTTTTTCCTTTTAAATGCAGTCTTTGCAGATTTATTTCGAATAATTTTTATTATAAAAGTTTTATGATTGAGCTTCTGATAATAATTTGTATGCATTTTTCCTTTGATTACATATAGAGAGGTTGTCCACAACTACAGTGAGGAGACCTTGAAATTGGCCAAACGATTGCTTGGAGCATTCTCTATGAATTTGGATCTTCCTCAAACTTATTTGGAAAAAGCTATTGTGGAGCCCTATCAAAACATGCTTATCAATTATTACCCTCCATGCCCACAACCAGAACTCACTGCTGGGTTCTATGCACATTCAGACATTGGTATGGCCACATTGCTTCTTCAAGAAACTGGCTGTAAAGCCCTCCAAGTTTGAAAGAATGACAAGTGGATCCCAGTGATAGCAGCTCCCGGAGCTTTACTAGTCAATGTAGCTGACAAAATAGAGGTAAGTATTTGTTACATTTATTCAAAAGAAGAATATATATTTATTGTGGGGGTGGTAATCTTTCTTTTTGAAGTTTAAGGAAGTTCTTATGGATCAAATTGTATTTGCACTTTGGGCAGCCCATTGATCTACATTTAAAGTGTTGTTTGAATAAAATTGTATTATTACATAGCTAACAACATTATTTATTTTTATCTATTTAGTAATAATTTGTGACCACAAATCAACAAACTATCTAAAACATTTAACTGATCAGATAGAGATAGGTAAGTATAAGAAATATTCCACATTAAAAAAAATATTTTGTTAGAATAATTCAAGATAAGAATTAATATAGGTTGCCTTAATATATACATTATGGAATGGTTGTCTTCTTAGTCTAATGTTTCGTAGTATTTTCATGCCTGTCACATTCTAACAAAGTTTTGTCATTTTTTTTTTGTGTGGTATCAGATCATCACTAATGGAAGATACAAAAGTGTAGAACATAGAGTTGTGGCGGATAAAGAAAAACCAAGAATATCAATTCCTATTTTCTGTGATGCTGCTCCAAAAGCTATTATTAAACCAGCACCCGAACTTTTAGAGAGGAATATGGAAAATGAGACCACAGAAATGAAGAAAGAGGAAAAGAACGCCAAGTACTCAAGTATAGTTTTTCAGAACCATGAAATTGCTTTCTATACAAATGGTGCAAATAGCAAAAATTATGTCCAATCATACATAATACAACCTTAAAGCCGGTACCAATCAAGAAAGACCAATTATAAGACAATTTACCCTCATAATAATATGTATGAGGCTCCAACCCCGTGTGAACACCTTATTCCTATTTATTAGACGCATTACATGCATTCACTCTGCACAAAAGTGACGTCTCTGTGTTATTTAATATTTGATAGGTTTAAATAGGCAGGGATATAAGTTAAAAATACCGAGCAACATATATTATTTGTTAGGCCCAAAATTTAGGAAAGTTGGCTTATAGAGTATGTGGAAAAGGACCTATTTTTGTAAAAGTTAATCTTTAATTTGAGTGTTTGTGTCTCTAATGAAAATGTTGCTATGCAAATCAAGAAATTTCCAGACTAAAATATTTTTAAATTGTTTATATTTTAAAAGTACTCTCAATGAGAAGAATGTTGATGTCAGGTTGCAAATTAAATATATGTTAATTGTATTATTAGGTTTATATTAGAGTAGGATTTAGATTTTTTTATTTTTAAAGCATAATTTATATGTAGTTATATAAATTAACATTGTCCAAGTTAACAGATCCAAATCATGAGTTCAAATACACAATGCCGAGCCATTGAGGGCCACAACCCGAGCATTACTCTTGCAGCTCGAGTAACAGAGATCAACCTCCCAACAAAAGTGGCATGCCAAAACAAAACAAAGCTATAAAACTTGAAAAATTGACGGTCGTTGAGACGTTTTTTGTGATTTTAGCCGTAAAATACTTTCAAATATTTGAAATAATCGTGACACATAACTTGCATATTTACAATATTACTGTCATTTTTTATATAGATTTATATAAAAAATTATATTAATATATAATATACATCAAAAATTAAATAAATATAAATTTGAAGTGTTTAAATAACTATTATTTTGTATTTTTTAAAGAGCAATATTGTAAAATTACTATCATCTAAATATTATTTTACAAGCATAGGTGGCCGTCAAATTTAACTCCTTTTTTTAGATATCTTTTAACTTATTTTTTGCTTTCTATGCTTTTGCGTACCAATTAATTTATATTATTATATGACATATTTGGGATTATTGTTGTTTATTATTTCATTTTAATCACACAGAATGTATTTTTCCTTGTGATAATTACCTTGTGGCCGTTCATCAAAACAATCTCCACCGTTGAAAGCTTGAAATTTTATAGTTATCATGCTGTGAATGTCATGCTTAATTTCCATGCGAACATTTAGCAGAGAGTAATATTATTTAATAAAGGTGCTGACTAGGTCTTGTTCTGATGGAATATATAGATTCAGGAGGCCATCTTTATCCGTTTGTAGTGGCGTAAGTCATACAGTTTCCAAGCACATATGCCATTGACCCATTTTCCATTCTGTGGTTTAAGATGGAGGATTTGATTAATTTTTCCTCCCTATTCATGTTTTTAAGTTGCGTATATTATCTTATCATTCTAAATCTGATAACTTTTCAATGTTGGGTGATATATATCCACATTTTAATTTTTGCTTTATCTCTAGAAGTATAAGCAAGGGAAAAATTTGGCCACAAATGGCTACCACTCATGATATAAAATCTGCAAATGTATGGAAGTCTTCATGTATTCATGTTTAGTTCAAATAAAATAGTTTGCAAAATGCTACCACTCATGATATAAGATTTGCAAATGTATATGTACAAATTTGTAACAAATTTGAAATGAAAAGATAGACCCTTCAAATGTAATGCTTCATCTATATTACTACACTTACAAAATCAATCACACCCCTTATCAACATCAACTACAAAATTAATAACTATCCCTCTAAATCAAATAACATATCTTGTTTGGCGTTCAAATTGCATTGTACATATGCGATTGCTAGTTAGGTTTATATTGGAGTAGGATTTATATTATTTTATTTTAAAGAATAATTTATATGTAGTTATATGTAAGATAGAAGATATGGATATAGTTTTGGTATATGATTGGTTAATTGTTATGATAATAGTTTAGTTAAGTGTTTATAAATTATTAGTTTACATTGAATTTTTATTGGTAGATCGAGTTTTTATTTTTCCTCTTTTTCTCAATTTTCTCAATCTCCCTCTTCTCCATGGTTTTTGATTTATATTCAACCAATTTCTATTTTTTATAGGATGATGACCATATTTGTACTATGAAAATGGTTACATCTCTATTAAATAATACTCATTTACGTTTTCTAGGTTGATGCGACCCAAATTAAAATCCCTTACAATTTAAATCACCAATAAATCACAATTTAAAATTAAAAAATTCTGAATACAAAGTGTGTAACACCCGGTAAAACAACCCACTTGAGACCCAAGAACAAACTAGGATTAGATAGGAAAATTATGGAATAATTTTTTTTATTAAAATAATCTACAAGCAGGTTACAAGACAATAGTTGTGACTAATAGGCTACGGAACAATTCTAATCTACTAGAATATACTTTACTTTTATTAAAAAATATAAGAAGTCATAAGGTCCAAATTTTAGGGTTAGAAGGTACAAAAAGGTTCAGAGGGTAATTCCTCACCACACCCATTCTCTAATAGGATTAAGGTTTTAACTTGATTTTTCTCACACTTAATGCAATCAAAATTTCCCTAAATCACTCCTGTTGGATAGGAAATTTACTCACCTTTCCATCGATATAAAGAATCCCTCCTAACTCCTCATATTTTTCAAGTTATGGGTCGGTGGGCCTTAGAGTGAAAATTTTCCCTAAGGGCGGGCCTGCGGGCCCAGGGGTGAAATTTTTTCCAAAAGGGCGGGTTGGCAGGCTGTGGGGAGACTTTTAAAAAAATTTCCACGTGGGGGAAAAAACCAAATTTGCACCTGCGCTTTCAAGGGTCCGGAAGTCCACAAGGGAAATGTGGCACTCCCTAAGGCAGTGTAGGGAAAAGTGGGAAAAGCGGGGCGGTGGGGGTCAATTTGCAAATTCTCTCGTACGGGGTGAAAATTAAACTTTCCGCCCGCCCTCCCACGATTCTATAGAGGACACATGGCATCTCCTAAGCCAACGTGGGGAAGGCAGGGTGACGGGGAGAAAATTGACTTAACGCTTCGAAGGGCTAAGAGGGTATAAGGACCTGTGCCTCTGTTGGCACCTCGCAATGCCTCGTGGTAGCCTCTGATTGGCTGCGGACTGGTAGGACAGCGGGGGAAACTTGGAAAATTTTCCCAAAATTTTCCAAGACACAAAAGACAAAAGGGGGCCTGCTCCTTTGCCGATGCCTCGTGATGCCACGTGGCATCACCTAATTGGTTGTGGGCCGGCGGGGAAAATCTAGAAATTTTTCTCAAAATTTTTTGGAAGTGCCAAGTTAAAAAATGGATCTGCCCCTCTGCTGACACCTCATGGTGCCACGTGAAAGCCTCTGATTGGTTGTGGGTTGGTGGGGTGGCGGGGAAAATTTAGAAAATTTTCCCAAAAAAATTTCCTAAGTGCTTAAGGGAAAAATTTGGGCTGCAAGCCCACCAAGGAAATTTTTCCCAAAATTTTAACGCCAAGTGAAGAAAACTTCAGAAGGTGATAAATTTTGATAGAGACCTCAGTTTTAGACAAACGAGAACTTTCTAGAAAGCTCTCGATGTCCTCTTTACACAGAGATCATTAATTTTAGATTTTGATAAAGTTTAAGAGGTCAATTTTAAGAAAACGGCATGTAGGCTTTTACAGTGCGAACTGGTGCATTTTAACTTGTGAGATTTATTCAATTTGTTCTTCCTCCTCTCTCAACATGTCAAATAGACATGGAGGATTGTTCCTAAATGGATTTAAGAAAGGATTCAAGGTTCAATTTGTCTGATTGATTTGCAATTTGAACATTTACATTTTCTTGACAACAAAACGACTATAAACAGTTTGAGCCTGATTTTGCTAAGTTTTGACATATTTCCTTTAAGTTTTTTTTTTATCTATTTGAACTCTTTTAGGGCCTACTACTTCAATTCAGTCATTTAATTTGTTATTTTATTGTTGCAGGTTCGAACTGTGCATTTTTGGTTGAGATAATTGCCAGTTTGAAATTACAAATAACAAGGATAAAATTTTAATGGGTCTATTTGCCACTTTCTTCTTCCAAGTATTTAGGATACGTTCCAATTCCAAGCTAAAATATTTGGTTGATTCAAAACAAACCATTCAAGACCAAAATGCAATACTGATTTCAAATTTTTCACATTTCAAAGGGACAAAATACTGTATTTTTCTCACACGCATTTCTTCCTTTCAAACAGAGATTTCAATACATTGATATGATCAGATTCAATACAACAATGCGATTTGAGAAAATAATTACATTCATTTATTGATTCCAAAAGAAAACTTACAACTTCCTTCTTTCATTTCTTCCAAAATCATTTATTGTATACAGGGCAGATAATACATTTTCATTTCACGTGTTCCACTTTACCACTTTTCAAACAAAAATTTCATAGAGTATGCTAAACACATATTTCTAATGGAATAACATCATATGGAAAAAACAAAACCATTTTCGTTAATTTAAATGAACTCTTACAACTTCCTTTCCATTTGATTACAAAATACAGTATACCAAACACGTATCATTCTTTCACATTCTTTCTAAACAAAATACAAAGTATAATTCTTTTAAATTTCAAATTTCACTTACAAATCTGTACAACATCTTTCCATTACAAACATTTACAAGATCATCCACTTCAAGTGGGAAGGTTACAATGAAATTTCATTTCACAATGGACTATCAAATTGTCTTTTCTTAGCTCCAGAACAACAACATGCATTCTTCTCATTCATCCAATTTGATCACAATAGGATTAGGGGAAAGACAATGCTCTCCACCCAACCAAGACATCCAATGAAGAGGAGAAGCCATCCTTCTTCATTGGCCCTCGAACCCCAACCAAAATGAAATAAAAGGTGTGATCCAACTCATGGCAACAACAGGCTTGCACAAACATACAAGCAACATTTTCACAATAAAACACAGTTCAAAACAGAATGTAGTTTTACAACTACATTAACACATGACAAACAATACTAAGGCTTCATCAAGAAAGCCAAAGGAGGAAGAACTATGGGGGATGCTTCTTATTCCTCCCAAATGGGGAAATGGGTATCACCACCTGAGTTACAAACCACCAAAAATAGTATATCAAAACCCTGACATTCCTTATGCCTCCCCAAGTACCCCTTATTTCTCACATTTCCTAATTCTTCCCCAACCTCTTATGTCACCCATAACGAGTAAAGAAATGCAAGCTATTTCTTTGTAAGGTGGAACCCAAATCCCAACTCCCTCCACCCTTATACCTCCCTAAAACACACTTGTGCCTCCCACAAAATAGCCCCATAGTCTTCTCCTACACCATTCCTAGGTCATCTATCAAACAACCCACAAACATGCCAAAACATTCACACATGAACATTTACATATATAAGAGAAGAGCATTTCATGAGCCAAGATCTTACCTCTCCATGATGGATTTATTCCAAATTCTAAAATAGCAAGCTCTGTCCCAATGAAAGCAATCCAAAAATAGCCAAGCACAAGAATACAACAATCTTCCAAAACTCCTTCAAGCAAGAGCTCCCAAACAACAAGAAAATTCACCAAAGAATCAAGTCTCCCAAGTGAAGCAACCCAAAACAAGACAAGGAATTTATATTTTATAGAAGAGGGAAGAGAAGAGGATGAGGTGGATCCATGTAGGATGCCACATCACACATCCTCAACCCCAACCCCAAAAGTCAACTTTATTTTCCAATGCATAATAAATAGATGGGTGAATAATATGACAGTTTACTTATACACTCAAATCCAACCCACACCCCAAAGCATTGAAATTAAATCATGTAAGAAAAGTGCAATTAAAACCTACAATTTGTCTTCCCAAACTGCATTATAAAAGTATAATTTTAACTCTCCAACCATAGGCAAGGTTGGTATGTAAATTTAAGAGGTGTGGGACAAGTTTAACTTGTCCCACAAGCCTCCAAAATTAGCCTCCAAGGACAAATTCGAATTTTCAAGAAGATGGAGTGTTTCAAACTCAAAAGTTAACTTACACATCACCTACACATTCTTACAACACTTTAAAACATGGCCAAAAAATCTATTAATTACATTCTTATGACATATTTTTATTAAATAACTAAACAATATGATTACTCACAATATTAACACCACATTAAATAAATAATGAAAGCTAAGTGCACCGCATAAAACACATGCAAAAATTAAACAAAAAGGGACCAAATAAAATAAAAACATAAAATCCCTTGGTCACACTTAATGGTGATCCCCCCCATGGAAATACCTAACATACAAAACATGTAAAAACAAAACTAGTTGCCATGGTGACCTTATTGAGTTTATCTAGAATTCCAATGTGGTTGGTCTCCAATCCCCCGATGTTTGTTGTGATATTTTATCATGAAAAACAAAAATACCTCCTTCGGCCTCATGGCCATATCAGAACATCCAAAATAATATAAATATAATTCCCTAAATCATTTAGATATATAAATAACAACAACGACACAATTTAACAATATCATTTATAGTTTTATCAACAACTATAACATCATCCAATAATTTTCCATTTCTAGGTCCACTCACAATATCCACATATCACAAGTCTACACAACATCTATAATATAACCATGTCAAACAATATATCATCATCAACATATAAAATGTCTCTAATAATAATCATGCATCATAACTGAATCAAGTCAACAATACTCCATGATCTAACATCTAACATCATACTATAATAAGGTCCATAATCATGTCATAATATAATCAACAGTATCACGATTAATATCCAAAAGGTGTGAAAGGGAAGTGGGGATTACATCCCCATCCCCTTTGACTCAACTTCCTCTTGGAAGTCACTGGATCAAATGTGGAAACTGAACTCATAGCAAAGTAGCATCCTCCCATTTAGCTGCAACCTCATCATATCTGTCCCACTACACTCAAACCTGATTAACCTCTCTACCTCAAAGGCCCATGGTCATGCAATCTAGGATACGAACGGGCTCCACCATCACCTGCCCCTGATCCTGCACCTGTAATGATGTCCAATTTAACACATGAGATGGATCTGACACTATAAGAATAGGTGCTATAGTGAGACATTCCTTTAGTGTACTGAAGGCCTACTCACACCTGTCTGACCAAACAAACTTCTTCCCTTTCCTCTGAAGGGAAGTGATGGGTGTGTGCAATCCCTACTAATCCCATGACTAGCAAGTCCTGATAATCTTGGAAATCTGGTGATACCAGAAATAATGACCCACTTGAAAGTAACTTCTCCTTGAAGCTGTGCACCTTGTTCAGTATGTGATAGTCAGTGGGTGATCTGGGTCCAAATACCATAATAAACTCATAATCTTTAGAAGAAAAGGCCATGACTCCCTTCTTTGATCAAACAAATCATCAATGCAAGGAAGGGGATAAACAATTCAATGATCCTTACTTTTTTCAGCTGGCAGTAATCAATACACAACCGCAAGGATCCATCCTTCTTCTTCACAAAAATCACCGGTGCACCCCAAGGGGATACACTAGGATGGATAAGGCCTTTCTCCAAAAGGCCCTCAAGCTACAACTTGAGCTCACAGAGCTCTAGGGTGGTCATTCGATAAGGTGCTTGTGAGATAGGCTCTGCTCTCGAGAACTAGATCTATATGAAAATCAATCTCACGTGGGGGTGGTAACTCTAGTAGCTCCCCTGGAAAGACATCAGCAAAATCTCTCAAAATGGAGTGATCATCTAGTGATGGTCCACTAGACCCATCCTCTGATCTATCACTGACTGTAACAACATACATCTGACAACCCTATCACACACACTACTTAAGCTACATAGTAGAGATGGTGTGAATAGAAACGGGTCTCTTGACCCTTGAAATCACCGACTCAACTCCCAAATCATCTGCACAAGATATAATCTTGTGGTAACAATCCACTCTGGCCTTGTGTGCAGACAACCAATCCATACCCAAGATGACTCCATAAGAGCCCAAAGGAAGGATACAAAGATCTGAGGTAGTGGTGAAAGGTCCCAAATCCACCAAACACTCCTTAACTAGGGAGTCTACAAAGATCTTGGCTCTAGAAGCCATCTCAACATCCCAACTATGTCCCTGCCTAACTACCACTAGCCTGCATCGCTCTACTAAAGATGGTGTAATGAAAGAATTAGAAGAACTATAATCAAACAAGATGGAGGTAGGAATACCACCAATGCTACCTGTGGTCTCAATAACTATACTCTGATACTCTACCTGACAGTTCTCGACCGGTGCATACATCCTATGACTGTGCCCCATATCACCAATAGTAGGCTCTGAGATCTATGTCTTACCCTTGTTATTAGGGTTCTTTGGGCAGTCTCTCCAAAAATGTCCAGTAACACCACAACCAAAACATCCTCCTAATCCTCTCCCCTATGTAGCAGGTCCAGTCGGTACTCTGGAGGTCTGTGGTGTGGATCTTGATGATCCAGCTATGGTCTGCTGAGGTCTCTGCTAGCGAGATCCTACTGAGTGAGCTCTCTGGGCACCCTGTGTCCTGATGGGACCCCTAGGAGGAGGCCCATACTCTGACCTCTCTGTGCATCAAACCTCTGTGGAGGTCTATAAGGTGGGCGGGACTGTTACTGCTACTGCTGGGGTCTAAAAGATGACTATGCTGAACCCTGTCCACCACAAGGAAGGGGTACTGACCCCCTCGATTTTCTATCCTACATCTGATGTATGCGGCTCCAGACTCAGTCTCTAGCCTGACTCGGTCTTTCCCTGAGTCTCCTCTGCTATATAGGCCTTCTTGATGGCCTCAGCTAATGTCTGTGGATAATGGATCTGCACTGCACCTCCAATGTCTAGATTCAGGCCCTGGATGAACCTATGGATCTACACCTACTCATCCTGCATGTAATCAACATACTGGAGTAGATCCAGAAATCTACTCTCATACTCAGCCACTATAAGTGATGCTTGTCGAAGGTCATGAAACTCATCTATCTGCTGCTGTATGAACCTCCATGACAAATATCTACTCTGGAAACACTCCTCAAAGAGCTCCTAGGTAACTATCTCAGAATCAACATGGAGCTTCTGCTCCTCTGTCCTCCACCAGACACTAGCTCCATCCCTCAGTAGATGGATCACAACACGAGCTTTCATGTTGCTAGAACAAGGACAAAGCTTGAAGCATCCACTCAAACTCACCAACCAGGCCTCTACCTGAAATCCACCTATGTCACCAGAATAATGTGATGGTTGAAGCTTCAGGATCTCCCTGATGTGGTCTGCAGCTATGGTTTGATGGCCTCTAGGTCTCTCTGTATGCTCATCCCTAAGCCTAGGTCTCCGAGACCTATCTATGTGTCCCAAAACTTGGTCACCCTGTCCCCTCTGTGGTGACTCAGATCTGGCTGACTCTACATGGTAGTTCTCTCCTCCATGCTCCTCACTGCATCGAGGAGATACCTGACCCTCAATGGAAGTGTCCCTATCATGTCTGGCTGCATGTCCTCCTACTGATCCTCCACATAGAGTGGCATTAACATCCTGAAGAGTTTGTAAAATTTGGGGTAGGATGGCTGCTACAACATGATCTGGTGGTGGTAAGTCTAGGTCTATGTGAAAAAACCCCTCATCCCATCTACGCCTCCTGCATAGACCAAGGCAAGAGTTAGTTCCTTTTTCCAAGTTTTATTCAATTTCCATGTTTACTAAAATATGTAATTTCTAAACTAAATTGTTTTCTAGATTTAAAAGTGTGATAGGTTTAAGTTTCATGTCTCAAGTTTTCTAGTGTAGTGTACCCAATGGTCCAAGATTTTGAACCATTTCTCTGATACCAAGTGTAACGCCCGGTAAAACAACCCACTTGAGACCCAAGAACAACCTAGGATTAGTTAGGAAAATTATGGAATAATTTTTTTTTATAAAAAGAATCTACAACCAGGTTACAAGAAAACAGTTGTCACTAACAGGTTCTAGAACAATTCTAATCTACTAGAATATATTTTTCTTTTATTAACAATTATAAGAAGTCATAAGGTCCAAATTTTAGGGTTAGAAGGTACAAAAAGGTTCAGAGGGTGATTCCTCACCATACCCACTCTCTAACAGGCTTAAGGTTTCAACTTGATTTTTCTCACACTTAAGCATTCAAAATTTCCCTAAATCACTCCCATTGGATAGGAAATTTCCTCACCTTTCCATTGATATAAAGAAGTCCTCCTAACTCCTCATATTTTTCAAGTTATGGGCCGGCGGGCCTTGGGGTGAAAATTTTCCCCAAGGGCCAATGGGCCTGAAAATTTGCCCAAAGGGATTAGCGGGCCGCAGGGAGTTTGAAAATTTTCCAAGTGGGGGAAAAAACACATTTGTGCCTGCACTTCCATGGGTCTGCAAGTCCATAAGGGACATGTGGCACTCCCTAAGGTAGCGCAAGGGAAAAGTGGGAAAAGCAGGGTGGCGGGGGAAAATTTGCAAATTCTCCCGCGTGGGGTGAAAAGTTAGCTTTGTTTGTGCCCACGCTCCCGCGAGTCCAGTAAAGGACACATGTGGCATCTCCTAAGCCAATGTGGGGAAGGTAGGGCAGGTGGGAGAAAATTGACTTAACACCCTGAAGGGCTAAGAGGGTACAAGGACCCGTGCCTCCGCCGGCACCTCGCGATGCCACATGGTAGCCCCTGATTGGCTGCGGGCCGGCGGGATAACGGGGGAAACTTGGAAAATTTTCCCAAAATTTTTTGAGACACAAAAGACAAAAAGGGGCCCGCTCCTCCGCTGATGCCTCGTGACGCCATGTGGCATCATTTGATTGGTTGTGGGCCAGTGGGTAAAATTTGGAAAATTTTCCCAAATTTTCCAAAGTGCTAAGTTAAAAAAGGGATCCGCCCCTCCGCTGACACCTCATGGTGCCACATGGTAGCCTCTGATTGGTTGTGGGCCGGTGGGGGTAGCGGGGAAAATTTAGAAAATTTTCCCAAAAAATTTCCTAAGTGCTTAAGGGAAAAATTCACGCCGCGGGCCCGCTAAGGAAATTTTCCCAAAATTTTAACGCCAAGTGAAGAAAACTTCAGAAGGCCATAACTTTTGATAGAGAGCTCATGTTTTGGGAAAACAAGGACTTTCTGGAAATCTCTCAATGTCCTCTTCTACTCAAAGATCATTAATTTTAGATTTTGATAAATTTTAAGGGGTCAATTTTAAGAAAATGGCCTGTAGGATTTTAAAGTGCAAATTGGTAAATTTTAACTTATGAGATTTGTTCAATTTGATCTTCTCCTCTCTTAACATGTCAAATAGACATGGAGGATTGTTCCTAAATGGATTTAAGAAAGGATTCAAGGTTCAATTTTTCTAATTGATTTGAATTTTAACATTTACATTTTCTTGACAGTAAAACGACTATAAAACGGTTTGAGCCCGATTTTGCTAAGTTTTAACATATTTCCTTTAAGTGTTTTTGTCTATTTGAACTCATTTAGGGCCTACTACTTCAATTCAATCATTTAATTTGTTATTTTATTGTTGCAGGTTCGAACTGTGCATTTTTGGTTGAGATAATTGCCAGTTTAAAATTACAAATAACAAGGATCAAATTTTAATGGGTCTATTTGCCACTTTCTTCTTCCAAGTATTTAGGATACAGTCCAATTCCAAGCTAACATATTTGGTTGATTCAAAACAAACCATTCAAGACCAAAATGCAATACTGATTTCAAATTTTTCACATTTCAAAGAGACAAAATACTGTATTTTTCTCACACGCATTTCTTCCTTTCAAACAGAGATTTCAATACATTGATATGATCAGATTCAATACAACAATGCAATTTGAGAAAAGCATTACATTCATTTATTGATTCCAAAAGAAAACTTACAACTTCCTTCTTTCATTTCTTCCAAAATCATTTATTGTATACAGGGCATATAATACATTTTCTTTTCACGTGTTCCTCTTTACCACTTTTCAAACAGAGATTTCATAGAGTAAGCTAAACATAGATTTCCAATGGAATAACATCATATGGACAAAACAAAACCATTTTCATTAATTCAAATGAAATCTTACAACTTTCCATTTGATTACAAAATATAGTATACCAAACATGTATCATTCTTTCAAATTCTTTCTAAACAGAATACAAAGTATAACTCTTTTAGATTTCAAATTTCACTTGCAAATCTGTACAACATCTTTCCATTACAAACATTTACAAGATCATCACACTGTCAAACTGTCTTTTCTCAGCTCCAGAATAACAACATGCATTCTTCTCATTCATCCAATTTGATCACAACAGGAGTAGGGGAAAGGAAACGCTCTCCACCCAACCAAGACATCTAATGAAGATGAGAATCTATCCTTCTTCATTAGCCCCCAAGCCCCAATCACAATGCAATAAAAGGTGTGATCCAACTCATGGCAACAACAAGCTTCACAAACATATAAGTAACATTTTCATAATAAAACACAGTCCAAAACAGAAATGTAGTTTTACAACTACATTAACACATGACAAACAATACTAAGGCTTCATCAAGCAAGCCAAAGGAGGAAGAACTATGGGGGATGCTTCTTATGCCTCCCAAATGGGGAAATGGGTATCATCACCTGAGTTACAAACCACCAAAAATAGTATATCAAAACCTTGACATTCCTTATGCCTCCCCAAGTACCCCTTATTCCTTACATTTCCTTATGCCTCCCCAACCTCTTATGGCACCCCAAACGAGTAAAGAAATGCAAGCTATTTCTTTGTAAGGTGGAACTCAAATCCCAACTCCCTCCACCCTTATACCTCCCTAAAACACACTTGTTCCTCCCAAAAAATAGCCCCATAGTCTTCTCCTACACCATTCCTAGGGCATCTACCCAATAGCCCACAAACATTCCAAAACATTCACAAATGAACATTCACATATATAAAAGAAGAGAATTTCATGAGCCAAGCTCTTACCTCTCCATGATGGAGTTATTCTAAATTCTAAAACAACAAGCTCTATCCCAATGCAAGCAATCCAAAAATATCCAAGCACAAGCATACAACAATCTTCCAAAACTCCTTCAAGCAAGAGCTCCCAAACAACAAGAAAATTCACCAAAGAATCAAGTCTCCCAAGTGAAGCAACCCAAAACAAGACAAGGAATTCATATTTTATAGAAGAGGGAAGAGAAGAGGATGAGGTGGATCCATGTAGGATGCCACATCACACATCCTCAACCCGAACCCCAAATGTCAACTTCATTCTCCAATGCATAATAAATAGGTTGGTGAATAATATGATAGTTTATTTATACACTCAAATCCAACCCACACCCCAAAGGATTGAAATTAAATCATGTAAGAAAAGTGCAATTAAAACCTACAATTTGTCTTCCCAAAATGCATTATAAAAGTATAATTTTAACTCTCCAACCATAGGCAAGGTTGGTATGTAAATTTAAGAGGTGTGGGACAAGTTTAACTTATCCCACATGCCTCCAAAATTAGCCTCCAAGGAAAATTTGAATTTCCAAGAACGTGGAGTGTTTCACACTCAAAAGTTAACTTACACATCATTTACACATTCTTACAACACTTTAAAACATGGCCAACAACTCTATTAATTACATTCTTATGACATCTTTTAATTAAATAACTAAACAACATATTTACTCACAATATTAACACCACATTAAATAAATAATGAAAGGTAAGTGCACCACATAAAACACATACAAAAATTAAACAAAAAGGGACCAAATAAAATAAAAACATAAAATCCCTTGGTCACATTTAAAGGTGATCCCCCCCATGGAAATCCCTAACACACACAACACGCACAAACAAAACTAGTTGCCATGGTGACCTTGTTGAGTTCATCTAGAATTCCAGAGTGGTTGGTCTCCAATCCCCCGATGTTTGTTGTGATATTTTATCTTGCAAAACACAAATACCTCCTTCGGCCTCGGGCCATATTAGAACATCCAAAATAATATAAATATAATTCCCTAAATCATTTATATATATGAATCACAACAACATCAACGCAATTTAACAATATCATTTATAATTTTATCAACAACTATATCATCATCCAATAATTTTCCATTTTTAGGTCCACTCACAATATCCACATATCACAAGTCCACATAACATCCATAATATAACCATGTCAAACAGTATATCATCATCAACATATAAAATGTCTCTAATAATCATCATGCATCATAACTGAATCAAGTCAAAAATACTCCATGATCTAACATCTAACATCATACTATAATAAGGTCCATAATCATGTCATAATATAATCAACAGTATCACGATTAGTATAAAAAAGATGTCAAAGGGAAGTGGGCACTACAAAGTGCTCTAATGTATTTAGAATAAGTCACACTAAAAATAGACCCATATTTAAATTGTAAGATAAAACTTGTTAGTTAATTCTAAAATATCCTTACACCCAAAAAAAAAATTAGGATTAAATTTTTAAATATTTAATTTTATCAATAATCTTTAATCTTTAATATACAGTAATTTAATCTTTTATTTTAAATTTAACAAAATATATATTTAAGTGTAATAATTTTAAAAACAAACTTGCCATGTAAAGTTCATATATATATGGTTTATTTGTTGATGCTATTAAAATTATTGTTATTAATGAACTTATTATTAATATTATTATGATTATTAGTTTGAATTTTTAATAATATCAATATTATCAAAAAGTTGATGATAAAAACATTCATTTTAACTTATATTAAAATAATTATAATTTTTTTAATTTTAAATTTTTAGTTATAATAATAATATTTGATGAAATAGCCCATAAAAGGTGCTACAATTAATTTTAAAATATTTTTATACCAAAAATTAAAATTGAACGAAAATTATAAGAATTGAATTAATTGTATCATATGAATTTGATTGTTCATTTAATTTAATAAATGAAGGTAAGGGCCCTCACTATATAGACTTTAAGAGTAAAGACCTAATAATTGGTACTATAAGCTTGAAACAACCATCATTCGTAATATAAGAAACAAGAAGCCAAAAACTACATAATCATTGAATGGGATGTGCTCCAACATTGCGTACGATGGAGAAAAAAGTGTTGCCATCTATTAAAATCCCACTTCCAAGAAATACCAATAAATAATGGATGTGTCAAAATCATGTCTGAAACAAATTAAGAAAATTTCAAAAAGGCACATCAGTGAAATCTTCCATGAACATCATTCTTTAACAATGAGTGAAAACTTTGAAAAGATAGCAAACAATGAGTTAAAGATTGCAAGTAATGAGTGAAAATATTGTTTATTGACTGCATTATAATCAAGGAGAGAGCCCAAATGAGTGATGCCTGGATTGACTTCTGAGGCTCCATCAATAATAAGTTTAGTCTAATGCTGCTTAGGGGTAGTCCAACGAGCCTACAAGTGCTTATCCATCTGATTTTGGCTATTTGAGTCCATCCCATAAGAAATTCCTTACGATTTAGTTGAGATAGCTTTTAACACTTTCATGAGCTGCTAAAATGGACATTAGATAATCAACAATAGCTTGGAGGAAAAATTGGATGCATATGATTTTCCCATCCCAATGTACAACCATTTACTATTCTAAGGTGCAAGCTTGTTGTGGAAATTAAAGATGAGATATTTCTAGTATTCATTTTTAACCATCCCTTTAAAGTGCGAAATTACCAAATACTTACAATTAAGGGAACTAAGTTTGGAAAAAAGGAATCTTGGAATACAAAATTAGTTTGTGACATTGGTATTGGAAGAATAGCTCACCTCATTCCAAAATTGAGGCTCTGCCAAATCTTCTTGCTAAAGGCCCAAAATTATTTTAACATTTATATGGATTACAATTCCTAGCTAGACTTTCCATGATTGTATCACAAGTAGTGTCACACCATAAAATGAGAAGGGTCTCCTTTCACTTTTTTATTGAATTTCAAAGTTGCATGGATTAGATGTACATAATTCTCCGGCTTAATTGTCAAGGATTAAGGGGTTATCTCAACCTTATTCCTTATCATTTTGTATTCCCATGGATTTGTACCTTGGTGGATGGCTAGGAAACACTTTTTACACTATCATACACACTATTGGACTACAAATTATTTGATTTAAAGAAGGTTCCTATTTTCATTATCTAATATATTGTGAAGTAAGACTAATCCAATATGTTGGGAAGGGTCTCATTTTTATTGTATAGTAAAAAACTGATTGGAAAAGTATAAATAGGTATCGTAGAAGTTACATAGGAATTAAAGAAGATGGTGTAGAAAAAATTGGAATAAGAATAAATCAAAGATGGATTTAAAACTTTAGGAGAAATGTGAGAATTCATACTAGATGGTTTTACTAGAGGAATTTTAGAAGCTTGTTGAGATATCGCTATTGAAAAAGCTTGAAAAGGATTTTTTTAAATAATTTAGAGGAATTGAAGTTCAAGGATAAACAGTAGAAGTGTTCTACACATTTGAAAACACAACATTTCGGGAAGAAAGAATGGTATAAAAAACCTCATGTGAAGGGATATTTTTGATAAGAAACCTATTTTGACAGATTTATAATTATAAGTATCTTAGAGGGGTTATTTAAGGCATAATTTTATGAATATGAGCAATGCTTTTATCCCTATATTGTTATTCTAATTCAACATAATCATAATCACAATATTTTTCATTTTCCTTCTAATAGACAACTTGAGATCAGGCTCTAACCACGCTCTAACAATCCAGTGACATTCACATCATTACAATTGTTGATGTTAAAAGAAGAAGCATTGATATCTACATGAAAACATGTATCTAAATACACAATATGGACCCTATATGATTTGTGTTAGGGTTTTCTCATCCTCTACAAAGGAGTAAAAATATTGTGTACAATAACTAAGTTCACATCAATATCACTCTAGTTCATATAATATGTACATTTATTAGGTCATATTGAGGTAAAATTAATTTGTATTAGAATTTCATCAAAATTATCCCCATTATCATGATAATCATAATCACTATCATTATGAATATACATGACATTATTTGAACTCTTTGTGAATGTAAATGGTTTGTGACATCCTAAAAGAGTACACTATGGCTATGAATATTTGTTCATAAAAAAGATAGGGTAAGATATTTGAAAAAATGAAATGGGACAAGCCCTAGAACAATCATATATATAATCAATATGCAATACAATGCAATTTCACAAAGATATTTTATGATAAATTGGTTTTACATCAAAATGTAATACACATAACTATAAACATGACATTAAAACTAATAATAACTAAAATAGTAAAATAATACTTTATTGCTAAACCATTTCCTAGAGAAAGCATTTACTAGAGGGTGTTTAAGAAGGATATTTGATCTTGCATGAATTTGGAAACAGTTATTAGGTGTAGACAAAAAAAATCAGCATTTTATGGAAAGACAGAGAACTAAGGAAACTCATATCAAATGGAGTCCATGTTGCTATAAATTTCAAGATAATTTTTGATCCACTATTTGGGGATGATTAAGTGAATTTTCTAGGACCATCTAGTAATGATTACATTATGGAAATTGTTGCACAAAATTTTTATTTGACAAGGTATTCGATATGTATAAGGTACTGAAAACTTCTCTTGCATTTTTAAATTTCTCATAGGTCTCTAAGAAATTGGATCTCTACCTCCAAACCCTAATCAGGTCGTTAGGTATACAAAATGAGCAAGAAAAATATTTGTTTTGGGCTCTATGTTAAACCAAAGAAGAGTAAAAATTCCTTTCTATTTTTAGGTCCCTTAACAATGTACAATATCGAAAAAGGAAACACAAGTATATATAATGCAATGATTCACCCAAGTTGTTTGGTGTAGTAAAATGTCTACTCTATATGAATTTTCATTCTATAATGAATGCATAGTGGAGAAATAAATTTATAGTGCCCACTTCCCTTCGACACATCTTGATATTGATCATGATAATGGTGATTATATTATGGAAATGATTATGGACTTTATTATAGTATGATGTTAGATGTTAGATCATGGATTATTGTTGACTTGATTATGTTATGATGCATGATGATTATTAGAGACATTTTGGATATTGATGTTGATATACTATTTGACGTGGTTATACTATGGATGATGTTCGGACATGTGATATTTGGATGTTGTGAGTAGACATAGAAATGGAAATTATTTGATGATGATATAGTTGTTGAATAAAATTGCAAGTGATCTTGTTGGTTGCTTGGATGTTGTTGTGATCCATATATCTAGATGATTTTAGAATTTTATTTATATTATTTTGGATGTTTTGATATGGCCATGAGGCCGAAGGAGGTATTCATGTTTTGTAGGTTTAAATATCACAACAAAACATCAGGGGATTAGAGACCAACCACATTAGAATTATAGATGAATTCAACAAGGTCACTATAGAAACTAGTAATTGTTTGTGCGTGTTTTTTGTGTCTTAAGGATTCCCATGGGGGGATCACCTTTAAATGTGACAAGGGTTATGTGTATTTATTTATTTGGTTCCTTTTTATTGGTGTTTGTATGTGTTTATTAAGTGATGCGTTCACCCCTCTTTATTTAAATAAATTGTGGTGCATAATGTGAGTAATAATATTGTTAAAATAAATTAACCAACTTGGGTCATAAGAAAGTAATTATTGGAGTGGTTGAATATTGTATTAAATGTTGTAAGATATGTGTAAGTGATGTGTAAGAGATATGTATGTAAAATTTGGAGTATGAAACACCTCATCTTCTTCAGAATTTGAATTTGTCCTTAGAGGCTGATTTTGGAGGCTTGTGGGACAAGTTAAACTTGTCCCATACCTCTTAAATTTGCATGCTAACCTTACCTATGATTTGGAGGGTTCAAATCTAGCCTTCATTATGTACTTTTGTAATTCAAATTGTATGCTTTAATTGCACTTTTATTACATGGTTTAATTTCAGTCCTTTGGGGTATGGGCTTATTTTGGAGTGTGTAAGTAATCTGTTATATTATTCACCTACTTATTTATTGTGCTTTGGAGATTGAAGTTGACTTATGAGTTGGAGTTGAGGATGTGTGATGGGGCATTCCACTTGGATACACCTCATCCTCTTCTCTTACCTCTCTATATATTTGAATTCATTTTATTGTTTGGGGGTTACACTATTTTTGTTGCTGTACTTTTGCATGCTTATTTTGGGGTGAATTATTTTGCTAATTGGAGATCTTGTTTTTGGAGAAAGTTGCAGACTTTTTACAGACCTGTGTTTTGTTGATCTTGGGATATTTTGCATTTGAAATCTTAGAGGTTTGAACTTGAAACAAACTCCATTATGGAGAAGTAAGAGCTTAGCTCTTGGAAATTCTCTCCTTTTATTTGTATGCATATGTGAATGGTTGAATGTTTGAATGTGTTGTTTTATTTGTTATTTAGTAGGGTAGATGGCCTAGGGACGGTGTAGGAGAAGACTATGGGGCTTTTTGTGGGAGGCATAAGTGTTTTCGGGAGGTATAAGTGTGGAGGGAGTTGAGATTTGGGTTCCACCTTACAAAGAAATAACTTGAATTTATTTACTCGTTATGGGGTGCCATAAGAGGTTGAGGAGGCATAAGGAAATGTGAGGAATAAGGGGTACTTTGGGGAGGCATAAGGGCATGTAACGTATTTTAAATGATATATATTTTGGTGGTTTGTTCTCAGGTGGTGATACCCATTTCCCCCTTGGGAGGCATAAGCAACATCCCCCATAGTTTCTTGCTCCTTTGGCTTG
The DNA here is from genome assembly GCA_019776745.2 of Taxus chinensis. Classification (NCBI taxonomy): domain Eukaryota; kingdom Viridiplantae; phylum Streptophyta; class Pinopsida; order Cupressales; family Taxaceae; genus Taxus; species Taxus chinensis. The sequence continues at coordinate 600,394,154 of CM034154.1, read as the reverse complement.
CATGATGAAGCTTGAGTATTATTTGTTGTTTTTTTTATGTGGTTACAAACTACAGTTTTTTTTGGACTATGTTTTGAATGAGAAATATGTCTTTGTGTTAAATGGAAGCCTGTTGTTTCCATGTGTTGAAAAGCATTTCTAATTACAATATAGTTGGGGCTCGGGGGGCCAATGAAGGAAAACTTCTCCTTTTCATTAGATGTCTTGGTTGGGTGGAGAGCATTGCCTTTCCCCTTGTTCTGTTGTGATAAAATTGAAATAAAGAAAAATGGAGGATATTCATGTTGCTATTCTGGAGCAGAGGAAAAAGAAATTTTTGACAGTCCTTGTTAAGATTATTACTTATTGTAATCATTCCCACTTTGAAGTGGAAGAACTTGTACATTATTTGTGATGGAAAGTGTAGAAACCTGTAGTTTGATCAATACACCATTATTTCTAATGGTGGACTAACACTTCTTCCTTTTGTAAATTGACAGCACACCGCCAATTAGACTTATTTAAATCCCTTCATACGACATCCTTTTGGTCATTTTTCCTCTTATAAACCATTTAAACAATAAGTTATAGCCTCATTCTAACTACATTAGCTTCTTATTCTCTTTTAGCTTGCTTTTATTAGCTCCCCGGATAATCAATCCACTTTTTTGGATTGATTAAGCCCTTCAAAACCCTTCCAGAACCCTAATTACTCTCTAAGAGAGATTAATTAATATAACCTAGGTTAATTACCCTATAACATAGTCAAATCACACTTTGACTTTCTAAAAATGCTTTTGGACTTTAGCCTTTGTCCCACATGCACCCAATTCTCCATTTTCTTCCAAACCAAAAACTATAAATAGGGCTATCCCCGCTCCCTCATTTCCTAAGAATTCTCTCTTCTTCCTAGCACAAATTATAACAATTTTTTTAGGCTTTAGTTTGTATTTCATCTTCTTTCATTTGAGCTAAAAGCATTTAATCTTGTATTTCATAGCATTAACATGGAGTAAAAGGGAAGATCCATTAGCCTTGAAGCTATTAATGGGAAGATCTATTTCTCTTAACATATAAAATGAATGCTTAGATCCTATTAGGTTCATTATTTCAAGCTTTCAAAGAATAAATATTAACTTCATTTGCTTAGTTTTCATGTTTATTTCAAATTAATGTATGCAAAGAAGAGAACCTTGCTCATTTCTTATCACATCGTCCATTGATCAGATTCTTAACCCAAACCCATGGCTTTTACAACTTTTCATTGAACACATATGACATGCCTAGTGGGACACTTATGTCCATCCTCCATTAATGGAGGTCATTTCAGTTTTTCAAAGCTCATTTTCAAGTTTTTTTTTACTGAAATCACTTGTTATTTCCTTATTTTTGTTTCTAACCCTAGATAAATGACCTTCATTTATATACATTTTATGGGTTTGATATAGAAATAGAACACTTTGACTAACAACTAACCTGTTTGCTCTTGAAAAATTTAAAAATCCATGTGTTTTGCAGGTTTTTCACAGGGTGCGAGTAGGTGTCCAACAAGGGGCGCATACATGTCGGAACCCCAACATACCCATCATATCGGGAGTGTACCTATTAAAAGGTCCTCATCATTTGCAAATTTTAACTTTACAAAGACACACACATGGCTCTGTCATCTGGGGCACATATCCACCTCTATGGCCATGCAAGTGTAAAAGTCTAGACTGTGTAAAAAAAATGACAACCTTTACACGGATGTGCATGCGTCTCTGTCATCTAGGGTGCATATCTGCATCTCTGGCTGTGTAGGTGTAAAATGTATGACTGTGTGTATTTATTATGTGGGGCGCGTATCCGTCGGCTAGGAAGCACTGGTGTTGGTATAGGCATACAGGTATTTGTGGTAAAATTGAAAATTTCTACAGTCTACAATTTTTTTTCTTCTAATGCATCACTACAGTTGTTTAGGACTAACAATTGGAAAAATAGGGTCCTTTCTTAAATGTTTCAGTTTGCATAGATTAAAAGTGTTTTGTTTTTTACTTAGAAGTAGTTTTTGTAGAAGTGTGTATGCTCTCTCCTTACGTCTTCCAAGGTGATCTTGGAGATCAAAAACACCAATACAAAACTCATATAAATTGTTCAAAAAACACTTGCTTTATAACGATTAAAGTAAAACTTTCATTTTAGTAGAGTTTTTTATGATTGCGTATGCTCTTCCTTCACACCTTTTTGGTGATCTTAGGAATCAAAAGCAAAATGGGAAACTCTCTTTCTTGACATCAACTTAGGAATTGGAAAATTACTAAAACTTGTCTACAGACCTATCGTTTTTCAAAGAAAGGATTCAAAAACAAAAAAAAAAAAACAAACCTTCTAATACACGTGCTCTTATAGGTTACCAAACGGTGTGCTACTTAAAACCACATTAAGCTAAGCAAGATAAAAACACACCACATTCAAAAACATTGTATTGCAGGTTTTAAAAAAGGGTACGTCCCTATCCACTCAACTGGAACATAACCCCTTTGGCATAACACCTTAATCTATAACAATGGGGGTGGTACCAGGAACCCAAAATTAGTCCATTGCTGTGTAACCTCGTGGATGAAACAGGAAGTGCTCTGCTTTCCCACTTGACTAGTACGCCTTGTGAGTTAGAGTTGCAAGTTGTCCTTATCATGACCTTAGTAAAAGTACACAATGGATGCATTCATTGGCCAATGTATTTGAATGGGGACAAAGCCAAGATACTCCCAAACTATTCATTGTGAATTTTTGGGTAAATCGTGCCTCACTCTTAGACAACCTTGTAGCACCTAGTTGAGAGAACTTGTTAGGGAAGCCTTTTTGTCAAGGATCCCACTTTACTAGTCCTTGTTGAATCAAGACATCACAAAGTGACAGATCATCTAGAATCTTAACCTTGTTTGTTGAAACAAGGAAAATAACCCTTGTGAGTTCAAACTGAGTGTCTTTTCATCATGGAACTAAGCTACGTGCCACTTTTATTTAGTCTTATTCTTGTCTTCGGATGAGGGGAAGCTTTGCCTAAGTGTTTCTTAGCTTGTGTCCATCTTTTGATCAGTACCCTTGCTTTCTCACCACCCTTTGTTCAGGGTGAGAAAGGTTCATACATCACGTGTTTCTATCAAAGATAGTACTCATCACTTTTTTTTCCGTTTACGCCCATCCATATTTGTGGCTAGGTTCCTAAACATATAAAGTGCATGTATACACTTTCTATATCTTTGATAAAATTCCTTCCATCTTGATTTCAAGATCATCTTCACCGTTGTGTATTCGGTTCATCTTTTGTCTCTTCTTGAGTTGATAGTCTTGTTCGCATCCTAGACATACAATATCGGTACTTACATCATATTATCATTTTTTGAGGAGGTGGTATAAGTCCCCTTATTGTAAGGTTACGATGCTCACATGATTAAAAACTCCTTGTTATAATTATTACTTGGTTTCAGTTTTGATGTCATTTGAGCCTTCTTGAAAAGTGTTGATAATGCCTTACATATATCATAATAAAGTTGTCATGGTACTAACACATTGCTTGCTCGGTTAATGTATCACGGTAAGGTTATTACGCTATATCCATTCACGACTTCCATTTTTAGAAGGTTTGGCTTTCATCGGTATTCAAACTAGTTTTAAATATACCTTGTCAAGGGACTATGACAGCATCACGTCAGTGCCTAGATTTTTTTGGGGTTCTAACTTGACTTACAATTGGTACATCATTGTCATTATCTATTTTTAGGGCATAGGCTTGGTAAAAAAAATTGAGTGGTCATTGTATTAGGTGTGCATGTGAGTGTTTCTTGATAAAGACGACTGCATAATACTACATCTAGGGTACACTATGCTATAATTCCAACATCACCTTCAATGGCTTATAGAAAACCATACACTTAGGGATTACGCTAGCTACATACAGACGCCCGCTAGTGATGCCTAAAATCATAAAAAATGGCAGCCAAGTCAAAAGAGCAGGATATGGGAGAAAACCATTTCGACACCTTCCCATTCAGTGGTTACAATTTAGGACCACTCTTCTCTCAAGTCAAAGATACAGAGATGTTAATCGATCATAGTGGAGAAGAGTCAAAATATTTGGGAGAAAAACAAAGGTTAGACCTAATTAGATTTGAGGAGCTCTTATATTATAACAAAGATCAAGTACTTGCAAGAGTCTTGGAATTAGGAGCTAAACTTCTACATGAGTGAGAAGAAGAAACAAAGGTCGTTAACCCTAACTTAAGAGAGAAACGATTCATCTTAGAAACAGATAATCCTTTTGATGTGGGATATACTTCCACTTCTGGGCAATACAAGGCCGTTGTCGAAGGTGAACCATCATGTAAACCTCACTTTAAGGTTTCGCATAAAATGAAAACTGAACGGAAAGCTTCCCCTCCTCTGAAATTTGATGAAGAAGAGGATCCCCTAGTTGAGGAGGAGATCCTCCAAACACAAATCTTGAAATTGAGTCAGAAACTAGCAAACCTAGGCTCTTCAAAAATAAATATATGCAAAGACAAAGACAAAAACAAATTTAACGAGTTTTAATTTGCTCCGCATATAGACTATACCTTTAAGGAAACTCGGGCCCAAAGGTCGATATCACCTACTAAAGAGAAAATCATTCAAGATGAATTGAAATCTATGAAAGATACACTTACTTCATTACAACAGGGGAATGTAGGCCAAAATAGAAAATATTCGTATGAAGAACTATGTCCTTACCTCTTTGATAAGGACATGTTACAACAACCTTTCCCAAAACATTTCACTATTCCCAAGTTTGATAAGTATAAGTGCAAAAGTGATCCTCACGATCATATAATTTTTTTTGGCTTGCCAAGGAGTCGCATATAGTGATAATTTCCTAATAGGACTCTTTACTTGCAGCCTAGGAGCCGCAGGATTGGAATGTTTTTATAGCATACCCAAGGGCTCCATTACAACAAGGTCCGTGTTAGCATAAAAATTTGTAAGGCATTACTCCTATAATATGGAGAGTGACATTACGATGAACGATCTATGCAACACAAAAAAAAAAACCAATGAGACATTTGCAGGATTTTTACAATGATGGCATGGGTTAGCTAGTCGCTTTCCTTGTGCCTTACCCAAAAAATAGTTAGTGAGCATATTTGTTCCTAACTTGAACCCAGAAATAGCCTTTCACTTATAAATGCATTGTGGCTCAAACTTTGAAGAAGTCATAGAGAAAGGTAGTCAAATTGAGAAAGTGCTCATTGCCAAGGGTATGCTTAAACCTATTGTTAAAAACAAACATGAAGCCAAATCCAAAGACAAACCTAAATTCTTCAATAAAAATAAACATGTTGTTGGTGATGGCATTATAGAATCTAAGAGAGTCCAAGCCGTGCAGACAGGCCCACTCTTAAAACTTTCATAAGGGCCTCATCCCAAAGTGCCTACAAAATGTACGTTCACATCTTTGACAAAATCCTTATCTACCATCCTAAAAATATTAGAGGGTGTAAAGATGGTAGAATATCCAACTGTAACAATACCCTACTTGGAAGACGCTCCAAAACTAGTTTTGTTCAAAGACAATGAATATTGCGACTTCCACCGTGTTCAAGCACACAAAATGGATAGATGTTTGAGATTACACCATTATAGCCAAGACCTCATAGAGGAAGAGAAGATTGCTGTAGAATCTCCCCCCGAGACCGGTAAAAGTTCAAATGAAAAATGGGTATTTACAAGGAACCTTTTCCCGACCATGCAATAAAAAGAAAAATAAAAGAGATCAAGGGAAAACTTCCAATGACTATAGGACTACTACCTATGTGTACCCTACAAATGATAGTCCTAATGATTCCCTAATTGGATGTATTAACTCATCTAACGAATATATTAACACCGTTTGGATCTTAGAAAAGAGCTGCGCATTCGGGACAAGACGTGCCCACTTAATCATGCCAGATCTTGTGCCTACCCCTGAGGAATGTCAAAATAACTTGATAGAGTAATTAGAAAAAATGTATGCTAAGATATCTATCCTCAACCTCCTAAATATCTCCAATGCCCATAAGAACATACTATTCAAAACTTTTCCAAATTTAGGGGTTTCCACAGAAATAGATCCCATGAACCTTCAAGCCATGGTTACATGCTTAGACGCCAATGATAATATTACTTTTAATCATACTGGAATCCCGCATCACAACCCAGAGCATAACTTACCATTGTACCTCAAAGTGGTGGTTACCCATCGCAAAATCAAAAGAGTACTTTAGATGGGGGATCTGGTCTAAATATTTACACCTTGAAGTTGGTAAATTAACTAGGCTATTCAGAAATAGAGCTGGGTGCTAAAAATATCACAATCACATCATATGACAATGAATAAAGAGAGTCAACAGGGACTATAGTGTTCCCCATAGAGGTAGGACCAACATGTCATGACACAATGTTTCATGTCCTTGATTTGGATCTTCCATACAACATGCTCTTGGGGCACCCATGGATCCATGCCATGCAAGTTGTTCCATCAACGTTTCATCAGTGCATCAAATTATGCCATGAAGGTTAGGTGGTTACAGTTTTGGGTGACCTAGAACCATTCATACATTGTAGGGCATTACACAGTTTCTCTCGCGCCGCTTACGAGTGTCCTTCTACAGATGTTGTTTTCCCCCTACAGATAGAGGCTATGAAAAACCGAGTTGATTCAGAATACCTCACGCATTTCAATCAAGATTTTCCCTCATTGGTCAATCCATTTTATTCATGGGAGGCAACATCAGAAAAATATGGCCTAAGTAGGCCATTCACTCTTGAGTATGCTTTGTTAATATCAAACTTATAAGTATCCCCTAAGACAAGGGGTAAGCCTTATTTTTAGTTCAAAAGCACCCGCGAGAAATGTCCTAAACCTTTGGAGAAATTTTTCCATAGTGGCCTCCTGTATGAGAAAAAAATGTTAGAAGACCCTACCAGCAGAGTACCAGAGGGCACCATGGCTTCATGTAATCAAGCGCCTCAGTACATCGAAGGTCCTCACATGATGTTTATCATTGGCTATAGCGGGTTTGGATGTGGCCTTAATGCACAAGGCCAGTTACAACCTATCCCTATCCCTTGTTTCAAAACTAATAAGCATGGCCTTAGAATAAGGCCCCATGATGCTCTACCATCTGAGAATGACACCACTTCTTCTAAAAGTGAGGATGTTTTGTCTCATTCTGATAGTGACGTAGATTCCCAATGTAGCCTTTACGAAGATCTTGCCTCCACGAACCTATTCCCAGATACGTCGGTCCTTACCTTATTCGAATCCATCCCCCGAGATAAATATCTAATAGCCCTTGTATATCTTGAGCTTATATATTGGTATCAAAAACTTTACGTGCCCTTGGATTTATTTGAAAATGATGAGGCCTAGCAGATTTCATGGGACTCAGGGACTTTATTCCAGCTGGAGACCAAAATAAAGGATTTAAGATTTAACTAGATGCCTACGCCTATTTTGGGGAAGAAGCAGAGATGTGCAGATGGTTGAATAAAAAAATTGTAACTAAAAGCATACCTACTTCTGAGAAACCAAACAAGAAGGTTCTACGGAAATCCCATAGTGACAAACTCTTTGATGAACTCATAGAAAAACAAAATGAAGAGTCTAAAAATGAAGTGATTTTTCCATTTAAATATGATCATGAATTACCATAGGAGGTCGATATTATTCTTCCCCTTGATCCTACAAGGATGGAGGATACATCTAAAATGCTTATTGAGGAAACAATCAGTGTCAACATTGGCTTAGAGGAGAAACATAGAATAATCAAGTTGGGAGCTTCACTCTTAGCTCAGGAACAAAAGACCTTTGTAGAGCTCTTAAAATAATACATGGACATATTCTCATGGACATATGTAGATATTCCTGGCTTGGACCTCAAGCTAGTTGTGCACAACCTCGTTATGCACCCAGATGCCAAACCAATCAAACAAAAGTTGAGAAAGATGCATCCTAAGGCGGCTCTCTTTGTCAAAGAAGAGTTATAAAAGCTATTAGCTATTGATTTCATTAAAACTATTGACTATTCAGAATGGATCTCTAACATAGTCCCCGTACAAAAAAAAATGGTTAGCATAAGGATCTTCATAGATTTCTGTGACATCAACAAAGCATGTCCAAAAGATGATTTTATCCTACCTAACATTGACATGATAGTCGATTCAACAGTGTGTTATGAAATGTTGTCCTTGATGGATGGTTTTTCAGGTTATAACCAGATACGAATTGTAGAAGAAGATCAACATAAGACAACATTCATCACCCCTTGGGGAACATTTTGCTACAAATTCATGCCCTTCAAGCTTAAGAATGTTGGAGCTACTTTTCAGCGGGCCACGACTGTTATTTTCCATGATATGATAAGTGACATCATGGAGGATTATGTTGATGATATCCTAGCAAAATCCAAGAGTAGAAGAGAACACCATGAGGTGTTGAGGCGTATCTTTCAACATCTAAGAGACTATAAGGTTCGTTTGAACCCTAAGAAATGTGTCTTTGGTGTTTTATCAGGAAAAATCTTAGGGTTCATTGTCTCACAAAGAGGGATTGAAGTGGATCCTTCAAAGTTTAGGACTATCACATAAATGCCACCACATACCACTCTCAAGTAGCTAAGGAGTCTACAAGCGAAGATTTAGGCAATCCGTCACTTTATCTAACAACTTGCGGATAAGTGCCACCCCTTTACTCATTTTCTCAAGAAAGATGTCACATTTAATTGGGGACCTTATTGTCAAAAAGCCTTTGCGCTACTCAAAGTACTTGTCTAGCCCACCTGTACTAATGCCACCCACCCCTGGTGAACCTCTCCTCTTATACATTTCCGCTACTTAGTTCGTTATTGGTGCATTACTTGCCCAATATGACTTAGCCCATAAAGAGAGACTAGTTTACTATCTTAGCCATACCTTGATCGCATACGAGTTGAATTATCCCTAGATAGAAAAGGCCTACTTCGCAGTTGTATTCACATTTCAAAATCTTCGCCATTATCTCTTGAATAATAAAACCAAGCTCATATCCAAAGTTGATGCTCTCAAATACCTTTTATCCAAACCTGCCCTCATAGGTTGAATGGCTAATTGGATCATTCTTCTAAGTGAATTTGAGATCGAGTTTGTAAATCAGAAGTCGTTAAAAGGACAAGTACTTGCTGATTAGCTGGAAAAAGCTCCTCTCCTAGGAATGGAACCCCTATGCTTAGATTTACTAGATGCACTATGATGTATATTGAGGAATCCGTGGAATGGCAGGTTCATTTTGATGGATATTTTACCTTCCATGGATTTGGAGTAGGAGTGGTGCTCATCACTCCAAATGGTGATGTCATACCATGAGCATTCTGGTTGGGATTCCTGTGTACAAATAACATTGTAGAGCTCAAAACACTCATCGTCAGCCTCAAGCTAGCTATTACATGGAATATCAGACAACTGCGAGTTATTGGGGACTATCAACTTATCATAAAATAGGTTAATGATGAGTACAAGGTTAAAGATGATAAAATTATTCCATATAAGAAAATGGTTGAAACTTTGAAGGAATATTTCACACAAGTCATAGTTGAACAAAAAAAAAGGTCGCTAATAGATCTGTGGATGCTATGGCTACTATTGGGTCTCTCTTATGTATAGCACCTGAAGAAAGTAAGATGCCTTTCTTTATGGAACATCTATAGGTACCTGCATATGATATGCCGGAGTCATGTTTGGCATGTGAAGTTGTTGGTGCTTTATCCCCTTGGTACGACCCTATCTTTTAATACCTACAAGATGACACCCTTCCCCCTGACATCACACATTCTGAAAAGAAAGCCCCTATTCTCCGTATAGCTTGTTATACCCTCCTAGGAGGCACCCTTTATCATCGTGGCTACAATGGGAACCTTCTTCGCTGTTTAGATGTCGCTGATTCTATCCACACAATTAAGCAAGTACATAGTTGTATTTGTGGAGCACATACTAGTGGCATGGTCTTAGCTAAAAAGCTATTGAGAGTAGGCTATTATTGGCCTACCATGGAATCTAATTGTTGCAACTTCATAAAGAAGTGTGAACTATGCCAAAAATATGGAAATTTAATACATGCGCTAGTGCAAGCCTTATAGCCTATTACAACACCTTGGCCATTCTCTAAATAAGGCGTGGATCTCATAAGGAAGCTCCATCCTTCTTCATCAGATGGTCATAGTCATATCATCACTGCCACTGAATACTTTACCAAATGGGTAGACGTTGTCCCTATTACATATGTCACCGGTGCACAGATTTCAAAATTCATAATGAACCATCTCATATGCCATTACGGGATCCCCTCATCCATTGTTTCTGATAATGGTAAATCCTTCAAAAATAAAATGGTTAAAACATTGTGTCAACGCTTCCATATCCAACTTAAGTGGTCTACCCCTTATTACCCTCAAGGTAATGGACAGGAAGAAGACACCAATAAAACCCTTGTGCAGATTATGGAGAAAATGGTCAGTAAAACTGGCCGTAATTGGCATCTACAGATACACCCCACCCTTTGGGCCTATCGTACTTCCATCCACACTCCTACTAGTGTAACCCCTTATTCACTTGTCTATGGCACTAAATCCATCATACATTTGGAAGTGGAGCTTCCCTCTCTGAGAATATCTCTCAAGCACTATCTTGATAAAGATGAAGACTACAGAGTTGCTCTCCTGGTAGAGTTAGAACTATTAAATGAAAGGCGTATCAGAGTGCTCAATCACCTAAAAGTTTATCAGAACAGAGTGTCCAGAGGATATAAAAAATGCATCATTCATCAGGAATTCAATGCAGGGGATCTAGTTCTCAAAGAAAATTAGAAGAACATCGTCAAAGAAAGAGAAAAGAAAGGAAAGTTCGAGGCTAACTAGTTAGGTCCTTATGTTGTAATTGTAAAATATGGATCAGGGGCCTACAAACTTGTATATTTAGATGGTGAAGAGCTTCTAGAACCTATGAATGCCATGCACGTAAAGCAGTTCTACACTTAGGCATGATGAGAATATCAAAATAAGAACTAAAATTTGGAAAACAAAGAAAAAACAAGCAAACAAATGGAAAAATGAGAAAATAGTAAAGAAAAAGCAGGTCGTCCTCATGTGAAAACCACACAATTGTGGCACAGGGGGTAGTTCCTTGAGTGAAAACTAGTTTTTGGCACTGAAGGAAGATTCATTGAACACAAGTTACTCTTACGGAAGGATGAGTGATCGTTACCACTTTTTATATACGACCTTTTATGCTAGGTCTAGGAACCCTACTAGGACCACCTATGCCTTGCCATGATCTTGTTTGTTTGCTCTTATATTTGCATGAAGGACCTTACACTTGTATATGGCCATCTAACACTGAGCATAAAAATACCATTGCCATCTTCCTGCACATATGCGCATGACATTCTACCCTTTGTATATTCCCACATTACGCTAGGGGCATCCACGCTTCTTTGTTCTTGTACATTGTTTTCAAAACATGACCTTGGAAAATAAAAAAAAATTCGGAAAACGATCCGTAAAAATCTAAACATTTGGAAAATTTCCCTTTCCAGGGATAAAGCTACATTTGTCTCACAACGTTATCTTTCGAAAACCTAGACAAACAGTGACAAGCGTAGCCACGAAAACTTATCTTCTTAGATAAACCCAAAAACATTATAAAATATGTCAAGGTTGTCCCGCAAAAACAAAGTAGTTCTTTAATTTCTTTTAGTTGTTGGTTTGTATAGTTTTGGTGAACTTAGTCTGTTAAATTGTTAGTTCTTTAAAATGAATCATTTTCTTATCAAATTTTGAATCTTGTTTGATTTAAATTATGTATTGCATTACATACATTTGAGGGCTCTCATGCTTGCAAACAGTTGTTGTAGATTTCTTTGTTTGTTATGTACATCCTTTTAGGGTTCATTTTTACTTTCTTAGATTAGATCTCATTTTTATCTCTTGTTAAGTTTTTGCATATGTGTTTATTTATTAGTAGTTTGTTGTATGTGTATATTTGTTTAGTTTTGTTAACTTTTACTTGTGTGTTTTTGCACAGTTGTTCGTTATCACATCTATCATCTATCATGTCATCACATTTATAACATCATTCATTACATCATATATACACAAAATTTTTAAGTATTACATCATGCATGTATGCTAAGCTAATCATCAAATGTCATATCATCAATGGGGGCAAGAGGGGTTGCGCATAATTGCAAATCTATCCCCCCCACACTAATATCATCTGGTATCATCCCAAATGCTAGAATACGAAATCAGAAACAAATCATGAATATAAAAACATGTGGTGCCATCTATAGATACATCATCAAATATGGAAGAAGGAAATACATACATTTCTAAATCTAAGATATGCCACATACATGAAAGAAAGAACAAACGTACATCATAAATCCATCATATAAATGATACATCAAAATGTCCATATATATATACACGTGTAACTGTCTAGGTCAGTACTCAAAATAATACATCATCCATACAATGTGCCATCAAAAAAGGGCACGCATAAAAAAGAATAAATCCTTCATCACGAGGCATCATCAAAATAATGGTATATAAAGCTATACATCAAAATCAGCCTTTATAAGAGGCATGTATAAAAAATATTTTTATAATAAAAAGAAGCTAGAGCTCAACCACAGCTCTCGCCCTCGCCAGGAATCCCAGGTCTATCACCTGGTTGACGGAACAATGGTGGCTGAGAAGGACCTGCACTAGGTAGACCACCAAATTGTCTAGATGGCCCCTGTCCAGCTGGCTGCTCTAGCATAGGATGCCTAACTGATATCGATGAATGGCCTGATCTCCATGACCTGGAACCTATCGTGCTCATCTCTGATTGTCGAGACAATACCACTCGCTGCTTTGGGGAATTTCCATTAAGTAGGCAGTCCTATAAAATAAATCCTCACCACCAAGCCTCGTAGCATCACAGATCAAGTTAGCATCTCCATAGGCGAGGGCTACTTAAAGGGAAACATCGCACTCACCTACCACTCTACCTAAATCAGTCTCATCCTTTCTTAAGGAGGCAACCTCTCGATCTCTCTCTGCAGTAATAGTTTGCACCTGGGCTCGTGCCTCATCCCTCTGTGCAAGATAACCCTGTGACCGTGTGTATACATGATCCATTTGAACAACAATCATCCGCACTTGAGTCTGGGACTGGTGTAGGAGGCTCAATATTTTAGCCCCATGTGTGGCCATCTCTCACACCTGACTCTATCATACAACACTATCACTTCCTTGAGTGGCCAGTGCCCGAGCCTAATCTCTCTCTGCTATCAAAATTTGTACCTGGGTGAGTGCCTGATCTCGCTCTGATGTGAGGGCCTGTACCTGGGTCCTTGCTGTATCTCTCTTGCCAGCCACATGTAATTGTACAACGATGGCTTCTTGTAACTGTTGTTGAAGAGCAGCTCGTTGCCCACAAGCATTGCTACTCTCTGGGATATCAAAAGGCGGGCCCTACTTTGGTAGTACCTACTGAAGAGGGGTATAAATCCCTGTTGGAATGCCCACTGGGGAAACTCTATATCCATAGCCCTGTATACCTATCTCAGCCTAAGCCTAGGGGCATGTTCCTATGGTTGCTGTGGTACAGGACCCTATCCCCTACCTCTGACATGTTGGTGTGCATCGAGCCCACCCTCATCATTTTCATCATCGTTGTCATCTCTGCCCTCACCACCACTAGGAAGCCCCACTGGAGGTGGCCTCACGCCCATGTCATATGTTGCCCTCGGAATGCTCAAACGACGCGGGAGCACACCATGGTACCATGGTCCATACTCCGGTGTAGTGTCCGAATCTCTAATATTTCTAAGTGGCACCCAAATAACAGGTGCCACCTGTTGAAAGCTAGCCATTGCTCTGTCGTGGGTAATCTGTGGTCCCATATCAAAATGCTCTCTAGCTCTACGAGGATACCATCTATCTGGCTAAGGAATATCCTAGGTAAGGAAAAACTACCACTGACATCGATCTACTCTATATAACTCCCACATATAGTTGTGGCTGCCCGAGATAAAATGCTCAACGATAGTAGTGCTAAGCTCTAGACCATCCTCTAGCCACTGAAAATGTCTATAATGCCTCCATGTAATGGAAGCCTATCGTAGCTCATCTAACTCACGCCTGTAGTGGTATGTAACTCCCATGAAGGGTCGTACATCATCCCCTACTAGGACCCAACCCATCGTAGAAGGCTCGTCGAGAGCCTAACCTCTCAACACACCTAGGGAGCGACCAATGGAAATGTGGTCCTATGCCAAAATCTGTAACAAACGGGAAGGTCCTACCATCTTCTGATGGTAGTAAGTGATCAAATGGATATTTCAATACAAGTGTACTAATATGCACTAACCCCAGCAATAGGTCTATCCGTCCACCAAGCCAAGAATCACTCCTAGGAGTCCAAGCGGAAATGAAGCACCACTCTTGTTAGGGACTAGAACTCCACTGACAAGAGCCATCATATAGACCACTATGCAGTCTAACTCTGGATCATCTATACATCAAGATAGTTTGATGGACATCCCACACCATGGTATGGTAGGAACACCGAACAAATGTGTGATATGATGCTGAATGTCAGTCCAGCAGCTCGTCATCTGGATAAGCTATCCCTAAATTGGGACTTGCACGAGGCGCCATACATCCTCTAAGGTAATGGTCATCTCCCTGGTAGGGAGGAAAAAGCACTGGCTCTCGCTGTGCCATCACTCTGCTATGGCCATGATCTAAAGTAATCTGTGGCATCTCTACCACCGGAGATAATCATGTCATGTGTAAAAGACTCGCCAGGGTTGCTCTATCATCATCGCCAAACTGTGCCTCTATCACAGCTAATCGGCTGTAGTGCTCATGAGTCTGAAGAATGGGTAACATACGCTGCAAAATCAACACAAGTGTTAGGCATCTGAAATTTCTATATATTTTTCTAAGGAAAAATAATTCTTTCAATACATCTAATTTACTAACTATTATTTTCTTCTGAAATAATCTCGCCTATATTCTTCTATACTTGGCTATTTTCCAGCCAAATGTCTTTTCTTACTTCATTCTAGCACGTACATGCCTCCTTTGGCACCTTCATGCCCTAACTGATGCGTATGCGCCCTTTCGAATGCATACACATGCAAACCTTTCTTCTCGTATTTTTCGCAGGTCGTACATGATGCATACACACCCAGTATGATGCCTACGTGCTTGTTTCGACACACACATGTGCACGTGACCATTCAAAACCTAACTGACACATGCATGTCCCCCTAATTTATTTCTATGGGTATGCATACGTATACCTACCTTTCCTAATGGCTATAAATGCAGGTACCTGCTTCTTCCTAATAGGTATGCATTCATGTACTTGTCTCCTGCGAATAGATGTGCATGCGCGTCCGTGTCTATTTTGACACATGCGCGTTTGCGTACCCATCTATCCGACGCATACACCTATGCGTAAGCATCAAAATTTCTTCTACCTACCCTAGAAAACCCTAAAAAGATATTAAATGCATACTTAATAGGGGTTAGGGCACTCACGAATGGTCCATCCACTGGGTCCCGCATGTACTCCTAGATGCGATCCGTGCACCTCGTCCTCCTTAGTATCCTCACCATCTCACTCCAGTGCTATCACTCTCACTCATGGTGAAGATTTGCTGAGGCTCTGGTAGAAATGATTTGGTTGTGATTGTTTTACCGACCCCTGGTGCGTATATTAACCCGTCGCGATGCCCTTGGGGCATGTTTTCTTCGCCGTGATCATTCTAACCTTCTTCTTCCCACTGTGATAATTATTTTTGTATTAAAATAATTAATTTTACTAATTTTCACATGCTAGGGCACCTCGTGCCATCAAACAGTCACTTCTTCGTCACACTGAGGTAATTTACGAAACTTCTAGGTGCCTCTTCCTACCTTTTCCTCTATTTTTCACCTATTTCCCTCGTCGTGATAATTATTTACTAATTTATGTTGAATAAATTATTCTCGAACCATATTTCTTATTGTGGGCATATATTCCAAGCTTTTTAACAAGCTTTTCCTTCCCACTATCGCCCTCATGCATATTTTCAAGAGATCTTTGATCTTTTGAACTTCTTCTGCCTGATCAAAAACCTAAAAAAGAAAACAAAATTCACAAAAATATTTAAAAACCACACAAATATTGGAAAGTATCAAAATGGCTTAAAATTGATTAAACCAATCATCTATGGTTGAAATATGTGTCTATTGCATGGCACTCATCCCAGATTTTGCTGACATTCTCAAAATCGTTTGAAACAACGACTCGCGCATCACCAAAATCTTCAATCACCTAAACAAGCTATGTTGATTACTACATCTATATTCTGGGGCACTAATAATTTCCTGGTACTATTTTTGTCATGCACATTGCTTTTTCATTGGATGGAAGTGTCCTCCATCTTCCCCCTTGCATAATACACCTTGCTTGGGGCATTATTCTTCACCCTAGTCGTTTATAAGAACATTTGGGACTTCGTCTCGATAACAAAATATTTGTGCAACTACCTTAAACGTTGTTGGTTTAAGTGTGTGTGATTGTACTTATTTCCCTATCAGGTGATTCTATTTATTTCTCGTATTCCATTACATTCGTGTATGTTGCATAGAGTTGTTCATTTTTGGCAGAAGACGGTTTTTTGTATCTTGGCTTTTAATGTCATTTTATGCTTCTGTTGCATGCTCACATTTTAATAAGGACCCATGAGGAGGATTCTAAGCATTATGAAGATTAAGTATTGTTAGCAATTGATTTGTGGATAGCTCAATATCCCTTTTCCCTTTTAGATTCTCATCTTCACTTGACACTTTCCTCTCTATTTGTTTCTTTTTCAATCATCGATCGAGTTTGTTCGTCACCCCATGAACACTCGAGGGGGAATTTTTCATCCTTCACCCTATTAAGTTTTCTTCTACCCCTTCAAATTTTTTCTACTTGCTTGTGTTTGTCTAATTTCTTTGAAGTGACGTTGCTTACATCACCTCAAAGAGGGGAAAATGTAGACACATGTAGTTTGATCAATACAATATTATTTCTAATGGTGCACTAATGCTTATTCATTTTGTAAATTCACAACACACTGCCAGCTAGACCTATCTAACTCCCTTCCTACGACACCCTTTTGGTCATTTTTCCTCTTATAAACCATTTAAACAGGTAGTTATAGCCTGGTTCTAACTACATTAGCTTCTTATTCTCTTCTAGCTTTCTTCTATTAGCTCCCTAGAAGATCAAACCACTTCGTTGGATTGATTAAGCTCCTTAGAACCATTCCAGAACCCTAATTACTCTCTAAGAGAGATTAATTAATCTAACCTAGGTTAATTACCCTATAACATAGTCAAATCACACTTTGACTTGCTAAAAGTGCTTTTTGGACTTTAGACTTTGTCCCACATGCACCCAATTCTCCGTTTTCTTCCAAACCAAAAACTATAAATAGGGCTATCCCCCTCCCTCATTTCCTAAGAATTATCTCTTCTTCCTAGCACAAATTATAGGAATTTTTTTAGGATTTAGTTTGTATTTCATCTTCTTTCATTTGAGTTAAAAGCATTTAATCTTGTATTTCATAGCATTAACATGGAGTAAAAGGGAAAATCCATTGGCCTTGAAGCCATTAATGGGGAGATCTCTTTCTCTGAATATATAAATTGAATGCTTAGATCCTCTTAGGTTCATTATTTCAAGCTTTCAAAGAATAGAGATTAGCTTCATTTGCTTATTTTACATGTTTATTTCAAATTAATGTATGCAAAGAAGAGAACCTTGCTCATTTCTTATCACATGGTCCATTGATCAGATTGTTAAAAGCCTTTGGGGTTTCTTTAGAGATTCTTACCCCAAATCCATGGCTTTTACAAATTTTCCTTGAACATAGAAAGATGTTTTGTATGGGCTATGAAAGTTGTAAATTGAATTGTGAAAGAGATATACCCTGTTCTCTTTTTTTGAATAAATGTGGAAGAAATTGTGATCTGTATAATGTAATTGAGGTAGAAGACAAAGTTATGACAGTCCCTTGTGAAACTACTTTTATAAACCATTTCCCCACTTGATGCGGATGAAAATTTAATACACATTTTGTGCTGAAGATTTACTATGTTTTGGAAATAAAATCCCTTTTGAATGTGAAATAAATTTACTCTGTATTCTATTTGTAAAAAGGAATGTACTGAGAAATAGTTGTGATTGTAAAGTTGTATTTGATCTATATAATTAGAACTGGTTACTTTGTTCAAATGATATTGCTGTAATTAGAAATCTGATTGTTGAATGTAATTTGAAATCTCTGTTGGAAAGATGAAAAAGTGAATACATATGAAGAAATGTCATAATGCTCTATTCTTTAGAAATGAAAGTTTTGAAAATCAAAATTGTAATTTGGCATTTGAATACGTTGATTCGAATCAACTTAATTAGTTAGATTAGATCTGGAATGATTTCTAATACTTAGAAAATGATAAATGAAAAATAGATCCTTTCGAATTAGATCTCTGTTAGATGTTTTCAAAATTGGCAAATATTTTTTCAAAATGCACATATCGACCCTGCAACATCAAAAAGACAGAATGAAATATCAAATTTTATTTGTAAGGTCAAAATGACCCCAAACATACCGAAATACTTATGAAAATTTTATAGAACCTTTCAAATTGGGCAAAGGAAAAATGGCAGACTTCTTGCTGTATAAAATTGATAAATTTCGAATGCAAATCAATCAAGTAAACTCAACCTTGCAATCTATCCTAAAATCTTCCAAGCAAAATCCTCCATACTTGTTTGGCAAATGGAAAAAACAATTAATGACAAATTTGAAAAAAATTAGTAAGTTAAAAATACCAGTTCACCTTCTAAGTGAAAAAAAATTCATTTTCTCAAAAATTTCCCTTTAAGCATTACCAGAATCAAATTCCGAAGGTTGTTGTGTAAATAGGACATCGAGAGCTTTCCAGAAAGTCCTTGTTTGCCAAAAACTGAGTTCCCAATTGAAATTTATGGCCTTATGAAGTTTTTACTTCATTTCAGGCTCAAAATAATCTAACTATCAAATTTTAAATGAATAAAATATTCTTGGGCAGACCCGAAGGCTAAAACTTTCTTTGTTTTGATTTTTTCCTAAAAGGTGCAAAGTCATGAAGTTTTCTTCCGCTCCACTAATCTGTAAGCCTTCATTTTGTCTAAAAATGATTTAAGTCCAAAAAGTTAATTTGACAATTTTTCCTCTTCGGCCCCACCGCCCCGCAGCCAATCATTGATCGACATGTGGCTTTGTTGGGCGTCGGCGAAGGCTCAGATCGATTTTAACCTTAAGTGCTTTAAAAAATAAATTAGAAAAATTTGTAAGTTTTCCCCGCAGCTCCGCTGACCTGCAACTAATCAGGTACTGCCACGTGGCTTCACGAGGCATCGGCAGAGGAGTGGATCATTTTAAGCCTTAACGCTTTAGAGAAATTTTGGGAAAAACTTCCAAATTATCTCTGCTGGCCTGACAAACCATAGATAATGGTTGGCTGACACGTGGCATCTTCTCACGTCAGTGAAGGCACATGTTCCCCTCGACCATTTTTCCCTTCCTTTGGAATAGTCAAATTTTCCAAATGTTCCTCGCCGACCCGCTGAACCGCAACCAATAAGGAGTTGCCATGTGGCCTTCCTAGGTGTCGACGGAGGTGTGGGTGTAAAATTCACTTTCTCTCAAAAGGGAAAAAGCACTAAATGCCTTCCCCGCTCTGCTGAACCGCGTCTGGGAAAATGTTTCTTCCCCACTTTGTTGGTCCGATTTTATCCTCCAGGTGAATTTTCTCTCCGATGTCCGCGGGCCTGAGTTGGGGAAAATTTTTCTCCCCAGGCTTGCAGGCCTACTCTTGGGAAAATTTTCACCGCAAGTTCCTCTAGTCCATAAATTGAGAAATATGAGGAGTTAGGAGGACTTTTTTATATCACCGGAAAGGTGAGGAAATTCCCCATCTAATGGGAATGTTTTCAAGAAGTTTTTATTACATTAATTATGAGAAAAATAAGATTGAATCCTTAACCAAGTTCTGGGAGCGAGTAAGTAAGAAGTTACTCTGATGATTTTAAAACATGTATTCTTTCTCCCCCATGTAATTAAAACTTTCTCTTGTCTTGGACCTTGTGGAATTAAACACCTTGGGTATTAATTATCTTAGTCCCTTAACCATAAAATTTTAATCAGGGAATATTTAGCTAAAATGTCAATGTAATTAGTGATTAAATTAATCCCTAAGGAGATTTAGCTAGGTGTGGACTTATCGCACTTGTTGCTTTATAATGTGGAATTAGTAATTATTATAATGGGAAATTTTATCAGTCGAATTTAATTGTCCTTGAGACTTTGGTTGTTAACACTTTTAAAAAAAATTATTCCATAATTTTCTAACTAAACCTAGGTTGTTCATGGGTCTCAAGTGGGAGATTTTAGCAGACATTACACTTGGTATCAGAGCCGCGGGTTGAAATATTTGACCCTTGGGAACACTAGAAACTTTAGATATGAACTTTAAACTTAGAACACTTTTAAATCTAGAAAACAACCTTTTTTGAAAATTGAAAAAAAGAAACACGTATAAAAATATTACATTACTCTATTCATTTTAACTACCAGAATTAAAATAATAATAAAATAATAATTTTTTTGAGTTGTTGTGCTTACTTAGTGGCGTTTTTTCTAAACCCGGGTAACTGAAAATGTTAAATTAAATTGATTTTTTGTGAACTTCTAGTGTAGTGGAAACTTGGTTCTCCTTTGAAAATGTGTTGTTTTATAAGTCCTAAGTCTTGATTTAATTTTATGATGCGTTGAGCCATTTTAAGACCCTTCCTTATTGGAGTTGTTGGAATGATAAACTGTATGGTGTGATTCTTGTGGTTGGAAAATAGTGGTTGTGTTCGGGGGTCGGGAAGAGTTAATTAGAAGCTGTTTAGAG
This sequence comes from Taxus chinensis, assembly GCA_019776745.2. NCBI lineage: Eukaryota > Viridiplantae > Streptophyta > Pinopsida > Cupressales > Taxaceae > Taxus > Taxus chinensis. Next base: position 600,373,113 of record CM034154.1, on the reverse strand, counting down.
CTTCCTTCCTTTAGTGGATAGGAAGGATGGTTTGGTTATTAGTTTTTCATTTTGTTACCCACATGGGAGAGTGGATATTAAGTCTGGATGTCGTTTATGACCCAATCCTGCGTATGTGTCCTTGGAACTGACCTCGAGGCAGAGTACCCCTATTGGCGGCCATGAAGGGCTGTAGAGTGAATGTGGTGTTAAATTTTGTGTTTTACATTCGTAATCTTGTGTTATTTTATCAGGGACCAACATCTTATTACATGATTGATTTGAGAAGCTCTGAGGCTCTCTTTATTTATATTTATTTTTGTGAGAATTTTCTGACTTTGCAATGCGGGGGTACTTAGCCACTTTCTTTGATTTCTGATATTTCTTGGACTTTATTTTGATTGATGAATCGGAGCTCGTTTATATTTTTGGCTACTTAGCTAAATGTTACGTGATTCCTTCTTTCTTAGTGATGAGTTGGTTCTACGCTATATGTATTATGACATTTCATCATATGGGGGTACACCCTGGGTGTTTGAATGTCTTCTTAGGTGTTCTAAGTTGTGCCTTGGTGTTGGATGCACAGAACCTTGAGTGTGTCTATGATATTAGAGTGAATTTTTGTTGCTCGACCTTTCTAGATAGAAAGTTCATTGTGACATTGTGTGTTCTAGTTGGTAGTCTATTAGTGGTGGTAGTGATTCTCTTACAATCCGGTAAGATCTTGATCCTTGTTGGATTAGAAGTGTTTAATTATGGGATTTTGGATTATGTTAGGATCGGATTGCTTTTTGACTGTAGATGTTAGTGGAGAAGTGGTTTTTTGGTAGTGACCTTTCATCGATGGCATGCTAAGTTTTATCATGGTTGCCGTGTTTCATTATAAAAAGTATTGACTTGTCGATTTTATGCATCTTAGTAATTGTGATTAGATTCAAGCCCATTCGAGTAGTGTGTTTAATTAAGTGTGTTTGTTTTAGTCACGTTGACCTATCAATCTTGGGGTTACATGGAGACACTGGATGCTTTGAGACTTTTGGATCATGCCACTGGTGATGTTAGTGTAATTAGACCTTGATGATTTAATCTCGGTGCTATTTTATAATGTGATTCTTCTTGCGAAGCTGTAACTCTTGGTCGTAAAGCCATGTTAAATAGATAGCTGATTGGATGCTTACATTTGATGCTTTCTAATGAGTATGTGGTGTTCTTATAGTTAAAATATTTCCTTGTCATTTTGATTTCTTGGTTGGTGGTATCCTATGGTAATATGAGTGTAGATTTTAAAACTTTCCTTGTCTTATCATGTGAGTAAATTTTTTTCGCTAAAACAACAAACATTGTTAAATCCTAGTAGATCAGTAAAAGTAATTATGTTCCCTTAATGGGCCTTCCTTGTAACTTATTTTGAGACTTGTAGAGACCCACTAGAAATATTTGATGATGCTTGTAATTATTTGGCAAACCCTTGAAATATTGTTGTGATCCATGTTGGTTGATAGATTCCTAGTTCTTACAAAATTAATAATGTGTTTTCTATGTTGAATGTCCCTTGTTTCCTTAAAATTTAAAAAAATGTGATATGTTGTTTTCCCATAAAACTAATAGTGTGATATGTTTACCCTTCCTTCTCATTAAATTTTTAATCGACAAGTTGACTCACCCAAACATCATAAAATTATAATTGAGGAGATTTGGCCTTGAATCTTAGCAAATAAACTGGAACATAGAAAGAGAAAATGGTCCTTGCTTTGACCCTGGTAGATTAATAGAAAAAAAATCTTTGTCCATCTACCTCCCCTAGGAGTAAAGTAAATGTTTTTTTCTCTTTTCTGCCTTTACAGAATGACGAGATATCATGCCCCCCTTAGTGGTCCTTATAATACAAACTTGTGATGTCATAATAGGAGGAAGTTTAACTAAGAAAACTTGTAAAGGAGTGTGTTTAGAAAACAAAACTACAAATTTTGACATAATTAGTTGAGTTATAAAATAAGTAAGATTTATATGTGATGAATGTAATGTATAGTTAAACCTGTAGTTCTGTCGCCTACCTGAAATTGTGAAACACCTGGTGGATAGTAATGTGTTGTAGTTTCTTAGTACCTTCTTGTTCATAGATGTATGTGTCTTTCTTTGTGGAAGTTTTGGGTCATCATACCCTTATCAACCCATAGCTCGATGAGTGTGAGTTGTGGTCTTTTGGATTGAGACTTATCTCTGTTTAAGAAGCAACCTCCTTGCATGTTGTCTTGTCCTTGGAGACCTAATTTATTGTAATTTTAAGGCAACATATGTTAAGGATATAAAATAACTTTGGGGAGTCTTCTTTTCTTCATATTTTCTTGTGTCACCTTGTTATTGTTGCCTCTTTTCTATTAGGATGGAAAGTGCAAGATGATGATATTTTATTTTGTCACGATGCACCTTGGATTGTAGTTGGACCCCTTTGTTACTTGTTCTTCTCCCTAGCTATCTTGAGTTCTCCTTGGTGTTTCTTGTGCTCTCCTTATGGTTATTCTAGCTACAGCAAGAAATAAGATAAATAAATCCCATTGTGTTATAGTGTAAGGTGCTTCTTGCATTATTATGTTAGCTGCTAGTGGATTTGTTTACTAAATGTTTGATGTCTCTAGATTTGGTTGGTGTGGTGTGTTCAATTCTTAAAACAAAAGTGTAAAAAAAATCAGACTATAGGAAACCTTGTGGTAATAAATTTTCTTAGTATTACCATGAAAATTTAATTGTACCCTCTCTAGTTATGGAAGTGCTTCGTTTGAATAGTTCCTTGATTGTAAATGTGTTGCTGATTTAGGTTTCCTTCCTTGTTGATTAACCTCATCTTGTGTGACCTCAAATTGTGGGACCTTGAGTTAACATGTCTTTGATACAAAATTTTGGCCATGGTTGATTCTGCTAGCCTTGTCTAAACAACGAACTATGAAAGCATAATTTAACCTTAGTGGAAACCTTAATTTTGGTTACTGTAGTGTGTTGTATTCCTTTGGAAACTATGCGGTCTTTCTCAAACTCATGGAATTCTCTTTATTATTCCTCTACTTGGTGGTTACTCTTAAGAATCTTTTGAACTCTTCATGTTATATTGTTATGTGTTGTATCTTGGTTGATAGCGTAAAGTTACTCTCTAGATTTAAATATTCGTAGCCTTGCATGCAGAAAGTTTAGAACTCATCCCTTACAATCTCCCTTCTTCTTGCTAAATTGCATTGGACCAAACTTGGGTTCTATGGACCCACACTTGTTTGCAGCAAGCAATCCCATAATGGGAGTAATCCTTTTTCTATTGCATTTTTTCCTATCTCTCTTTCCAGTGACTTCCAGGAGGAATTCGAGTCTAAGGGGAGGGAGATGTAGTGCCCACTTCCCTTTGACACATCTTGATATTGATCATGATACTGGTGATTATATTATGGACATGATTATGGAGTTTATTATAGTATGATGTTAGATGTTAGATCATGGATTATTGTTGACTTGATTCAGTTATGATGCATGATGATTATTAGAGACATTTTTGATATTGATGTTGATATACTTTTTGACATGGTTATACTATGGATGTTGTTCGGAAATGTGATATTTGGATATTGTGAGTAGACCTAGAAATGGAAATTATTTGATGATGATATAGTTATTGAGTAAAATTAAAAATGATCTTGTTGATTGATTGGATGTTGTTGTGATCCATATATCTAGATGATTTTAGAATTTTATTTATATTATTTTCGATGTTCTGATAAATGGCCACAAGGCCGAAGGAGGTATGTTGTGTTTTGCAAGTTTAAATATCACAACAAACATCGGGGGATTGGAGACCAACCACATTGGAATTCTAGATGAGTTCAACAAGGTCGCCATGGAAACTAGTAATTGTTTGTGCATGTTTGTGTATGTTAAGGATTCCCATGGGGGGATCACCTTTAAATGTGGCCAAGAGGTTATGTGTATTTATTTATTTGGTTCCTTTTTATTGGTGTTTGTATGTGTTTATCAAGTGATGTGTTCACCCCTTTTTATTTAAATAAATTGTGGTACATAATGGGAGTAATCATATTGTTCAAATAAATTAACCAACTTGGGTCATAAGAAAGTAATTATTGGAGTGGTTGAATATTGTATTAAATGTTGTAAGATATGTGTAAGAAATGTGTAAGTGATGTGTAAGAGATATGTAAGTAAAATTTGGAGTATGAAACACTTCATCTTCTTTAGAATTTGAATTTTTCCTTGGAGGCTGATTTTGGAGGCTTGTGGGACAAGTTAAACTTGTCCTATATCTCTTAAATTTGCATGCCAACCTTACCTATGGATTGGAGGGTTTAAATATAGCCTTCATTATGAATTTTTGTAAGCCAAGTTTATGCTTTAATTGTACTTTTCTTACATGGTTTAATTTCAGTCCTTTGGGGTGTGGGTTTGTTTTGGAGTGTGTAAGTAATCTGTCATATTATCCACCTACTTATTTATTGTGCTTTGAATATTGAAGTTGACTTATGAGTTGGAGTTGAGGATGTGTGATGGGGCATTCCACTTGGATCCACCTCATCCTCTTCTCTTCCCTCTCTATATATTCAAATTCATTTTATTATTTGGGGGTTACAGTCTTCTGGTTGCTGTACTTTTACATACTTATTTTGGGGTGAATTCTTTTGCTATTTGGAGCTCTTGCTTTTGGAGAAAGTTGCAGACTTTGTACAGACTTGTTTATTGTTGATCTTGGGCTATTTTGCATAGGAAATCTTGTTGGTTGGAACTTGAAACAAACTCCATTATGGAGAGGTAAGAGCTTAGCTCTTGGAAATTCTCTCCTTTTATTTGTATGCATATGTGAATGGTTGAATGTTTGAATGTGCTATTTTATTTGTTGGTTGGTTGGGTATATGGCCTAGGGACGGTGTAGGAGAAGACTACGGGGATTTTTGTGGGAGGCATAAGTGTTTTGGGGAGGTATAAGTGTGGAGGGAGTTGGGATTTGAGTTCGACCTTACAAAGAAATAGCTTGCATTTCTTTACTCGTTATGGGGTGCCATAAGAGGTAGGGGAGGCATAAGGAAATGTGAGGAATAAGGGGTACTTTGGGGAGGCATAAGGGCATGTAAGGGATTTGAAATGATATATATTTTGGTGGTTTTTTCCCCCTCAGGGATTTGAAATGAAGCATGAATATTGTTTGTTGTTTTGTTTCTATGGTTGAAAACTAAAGTTTTGTTTGGACTGTGTTTTGAATAAAAAATATGTCTTTGTGTTGTGGGAGCTTGTTGTTGCCATGAGTTGAAAAGCAGTTATAATTGCAATATGGTTGGGGCTTGGGGGGCCAATGATGAAGGTCGTTTTCTCCTTTTCATTGGATGTCTTGGTTGGGTGGAGAGTGTTGCCTTTCCCCCTGTTATGTTGTGATAAAATTGAAATAAAGAAAAATGGAGGATATTCATGTTGCTGTTCTGGAGTAGAATAAAAAGAAAATTTTGACAGTCCTTGTTGAGATTATTACTTATTGTAACCCTTCCCACTTTGAAGTGGATGAACTTGTACATTATCTGTGACGGAAAGATGGTCTGTATGGGCTATGAAAGTTGTAAATTGAAGTGTGAAAAGGATATTCTTTGTTCTCTGTTTTTGAATAAATGTGGAAGAAATTGTATTATGTATAATGTATATGAGAAAGAAGACACAGTTATGACAGTCCCTTGCGAAACTAATTTTGTAAACCATTTCCCCACTTGAAGTGGATGATAATTTAATACACATTTTGAGCTGAGGAGTTATTATGTTTTGCAAAGAAAATCCCTTTTGAATGTGAAAGAAATTTACTCTGTATTCTGTTTGTAAAAAGGAATGTAATGAGAAAGAGTTGTGATTGTAAAGTTGTATTTGATCTATATAAATAGAAATTGGTTACTTTGTTCAAATGATATTTCTTTCATTGGAAATATGATTATTGAATGTAATTTGAAATCTCTGTTGGAAAGATGAAAAAGTGAATATGTATGAAGAAATGCCATAATGCTCTGTGCTTTAGAATGATTTTTAATACTTAGAGTTAGATGATTTAAATGGAAAATAGATCCTTTCGGATTAAATCTATGTTAGATGTTTTCAAAACTGGAAAATGTTTATCAAAATGCAAAGATCGACCCTGCAACACCAAAAAGACAAAATGAAATATCAAATTTTATTTGTGGGGTCAAAATGACCCCAAACATACCAAAATGATTATGAAAATTTTATAGAACCTTTCAAATCGGGCAAAGGCAAAATTGCAGACTTCTTGCTGTATAAAATTGACAAATTTTGATTGCAAATCAATCAAGTAAACTTAACCTTACAATCTATCCTAAAATATTCTAGGTAAAATCCTCCATGCCTGTTTAACAAATGGAAAAAATAATTAACAACAAATTTGAACAAAATTGGTAGGTTAAATATACCAATTCACTTTCTAAGTGACAGAAAGACGTTTTCTCAAACCTGACCATTTAAACTTTATTAAAACCACATTCCTAAGGTTTATGTAAAAAGAGGACATCGAAAGATTTCCAGAAAATCCTCGTTTGCCAAAAACCGAGTTCCTAATCGAAATTTATGGCCTTCTTAAGTGTTTACTTCATTTTGGGCTCAAAATAATCTATCTGTCAAATTTTAAATGAATAAAATATTCTTGGGCGGACCCGTGGGCTAAATTTTTTTTTTTCTTTTTACCGAAAATGTACATAGTCATGAAGTTTCCTGCCACTCCGCTATTCTGTAAGCCTTCATTTTTTCTAAAACTGACCTGGACAGTTACACATGTGTGTATATATATATATATATATATATGTGTGTGTGTGTGTGTGTGTGTGTATATATATGTGTGTGTGTGACATTTTGATGTATCATTTATATGATGGATTTATGATGTACGTTTGTTCTTTCTTTCATGTATGTGGCATATCTTAGATTTAGAAATGTATGTATTTCCTTCTTCCATATTTGATGATGTATCTATAAATGGCAACACATGTTTTTAGATTCATGATTTATTTCTGATTTCCTATTCTAGCATTTGGGATGATACCAGATGATATTAGTGTGGGGGGGATAGATTTGTGATTATGCGCAACCCCTCTTACCCCCATTGATGATACGACATTTGATGATTAGCTTAGCATACATGCATGATGTAATACTTAAATTTTTTGTGTATATATGATGTAATGAATGATTTTATAAATGTGATGACATGATAGATGATAGATGTGATAACGAAAAATTGTGCAAAAACACACAAGTAAAAGTTAACAAAACTAAACAAATATATACATACAACAAACTACTAATAAATAAACACATATGCAAAAACTTAACAAGAGATAAAAATGAGATCTAATATAAGAAAGTAATAATGAACACCTAAAAGGATGTACATAACAAACAAAGAAGAGCCATGTCAACCGTCATGTTATCCATAATAAAAACTTGCAGAAAGAAGAATGAGCAATTATAAGGCTTAGGGTGCAAGGTGCAAGTTCACAACATGTTGCTGAGGCTTAAAAAGTTTGGGTGCACTTCTGCGGATGTCAACATGCAAAAAGATGTGCTAGTGTTGATAGGAGAAAAGTTGCGCCAAAGGGTTTTAAAGGGCGCACTTTTGAGGAGTGTTACACAAAAGGTTTTAGCTCCAAGGAGAAAGGCGCGGGGTATAGTTTTGCAACACACAACATGGCATGTTGTTTTCAAGGATAGTGCACCTGCGCCTTAGGAAATTTGCTTTAACTAGGGTGCTAAAAAGGGTGATGTTACATGGATTTTAAGTGCACCCAAGGCACAACTTTGGAATATGTTGCAAAGTAATTTAATGCGCTAAAGGAAAAATGCTTGGTGCAGATTTAAAGCACACAACATCTAATGTTGATGTTGTGTAGGATGTGCCTGCACCTTCAGGAAATTTGCTAAGTGTTTTTTAACTGGCATGGATTAGGGATACATTTTAGGCGAGGATAGTGCACCAAGTCACGACTATGGGAAGTATAACATGAAAGGACAGTGCGCCAAGGTTTAGATTTTTTTAACACTTTCCTCACATTTCTTCTCTCTTTTGGTTTATTCAAATAGTAAAGAGAGGTTTGTAACATGAGATAATAAGTAGGGAATGAGGTTTTAGGTTTTTCAGAGGTAGGGGCCTTCCAGATTCTCAAATCTGGAAGTAGAGGAAAAGGGGGTTCCAGATAGTTTATGGATTATTAGGTTTTACATTTTTAGATTTAACCCTCTTAGATTTATAACAACCCTAAAACCTAACAATCAATAAACAAAAGCCATAACAACAACAAGTATGATAGAAACCACTTACCCAATTTTATAAAGGATGAAAAGATGATGTTGGGGTCCACAAACTCAAAAAACGGCACACGGGGGTGATAAGGACAGGTGTTAAGAACCTATTTATAGAAAATGAACCCGAAATACTTTTCACAATTTTCAATTTGTAAAAAACTTGAAATACTTTTCACAATTTTCAATTCGTGAAAATGAAAGGTGTTAAGAACCTATTTATAGAAAACCTGGCATTAATTATTCCACCAACTTTCTTTGGCACACCAACTAGAGTGTCGACATAGGTTTAAATGTGCCCTTGCATAATGGCATTAGTGTTGACATAAATTTTTCAACTCCTTAAGTGCACATTCCATGGTGTCGACATGATGATTTCAGTGCCAAAGGGTATAAAGGGGCGCAATTTCCATGATGTTAACATGATATCTCTAGCGCTTAAGGGAAATTTACTTAGCGCACATTTTGGTATGTTAACATACCATTTCCCGTGCCTTAGCACACATTTTTGGCGTATGTTTTAATAATGTTGACGTGTTATTTTGGGTGCAAAAGGATTTTCTAAAGGGCGCACATTTTATGGTGTCGACACATCACTTGTTGCGCCCAGTTTTAAAAAGTTAAAAATGGCTAAGTTCTTAAAACTTGATTTCTTGAAGGGGGTTTAGGCCATTTAGAATGTTGTCATACTTCCTTAGGGGACAAAAATCAATTTTTTTGTATGGTTATCTACAAAATTGACCTTGTCAATTTTACAGGATAATAAATTGTAGCACTTTTGACGGGTTATTTAATCATATATTATTATTATTATTATTAATTTTAAAATTAAAAATTTTGTTATTATTTTAATTTTAATAGATTAGGGTTTGTTACTGTTGTATCTCCAATCATGTTAAGCCCTAAAAGTTTTTTTGTGATCCCTAGCTCATTCGTTTCGAACCTTACTCACTCTGCAAATGGTGACATTGGTAGTGGCAGCACAGGTTTTTCTCCTGCTCCTACCTTTGTCTTTTTGAATTCTCTAAACATTTTTGGCAATGTGGTCAGTGCTGGAGGGATTTGTTTGGGTGGCAGTGATTCAGTTGCATCTGGTCTTCATGCTCCTCATGCTCCTCTCCATAGTGGCCCCTCAAATGGAAGAAAATGACCAGTTCTACCCTCTTCTCTTCTGTTCAAAAATTTGGGCACTAATACAGTTATAGGGAAGCACCCCTATGCTACAACTTCTACTCCTTCATTTTTGAAACCTCTTTCTTCCACTAAATTTCCTCCTATAGTCACTCTTGGGGAATCATTACTCAAGGTTGAAGATTTATTCTCTTCCAATGGTTTGATCTGCCAATTTAATGGACTCCGGCCTGGTCTTCCACTCCTTCACTCATGGATTACTGTGAATTTGTGCCCTCTTGTTTCTGGTAGGATAGACATTTACCCCTATGCAAGGGGTTTTTTATTGTTTCTTTTAAATTGGATGGTGATACAGAGATAATTCTTTCAAATCTCTAGGAAATGTAGAATCATCACTTGTTGATGAAACCTTGGTTCCCGAATTTCAATCCACTCATAGCCTCCTTCAATATTAGACCAGTCTGGATTCATTTACCCCATCTTCCTTTGTAGTTTCGGGGTGAGGAAATTTTAATTTCTTTTGGAAATGCTTTGGGTAGATTTTTATCCATCGATTCTAGTACAAAATTCTATGCTTGCACTACTTTTGCAAGGATTTTGATGGATTTGGATACTTCAATTGATCTACCTGCTTATATTGACCTCAAATTTCTAGATAGGGTTTGGTCATATGCCCTTGATTTAAAGGATTACCCTTTAGATGTAGAAAATGTTTCAACTGAGGACATTTTGCTTCAGATTGTTAGTCGGTAAAGGAGAAATCTAAAAAGAAAATATTTCTTGGTGGAAGGACTCTCATCAAGATCTTTTAGTTATTAATATGGATTCTGAATCAACTACTGATTCAATGGTCGGTGAATCCATTCCAAACTCACCAGTTGCAACTCCAATGGAGGATGTTGGAGCAGATCAGGTGCCGAAATTGATTCCAAATGTTGTTGTTGACTTTTTTGTTACCAGTTTAACTACTAAGAAGTCCATTAATGGTAGGTTGGATTCTGCTGAATTTCAACCTCTAGCTCACTCAGATGAAAATGAAAATCATAATACAAGTGATGACTGGACAGTCGTCAAAAGAAAAAGGAATAAGTTTTCTATGCATCTTATATCCCATGTAAGATATTTTAAAAGGTAATCTAATTTCAGTGGTAGCAATGGGTGTTGTAGTCTTTCTTCTCACTGTTTTTTACCTTTTGTCACTACCCTTTGCTGCTAGGGACTTCCTTTCTGTTACGCTTTAATGTTTTAGCATCCTTTAGGGCTTGTTGTACAAGGATGTGGGTCCTTTCAAAACCCCCATCTTTTACCAATTTCCAAAAAATATAAATAAAAAATAAATATTTTTAGTATCAACCTTTTGATGGTATCAATTATTATTAAATTAAATAAACAAGCAAACTCATACAATACAATTAATTCAATTCTTATCATTTTCATGTTTTTAATATTTTTAATTATAACACTTTTGACGAGATATTTAGTCATATATTATTATTATAAAAAGATTTAAAAATTATCTAATTTGTTATTATTTTAATATAAATATAAATGAATATTTTTATTAACAACCTTTTGATAGTATCAATTATTTTATTAATATTAATGTTATTAAAAAGTCGATAAAAATAATAATAATTTTAATAACATCAAAATGAACCATATACTATAATTATTAAATTATATTTAATTTTGCATGATAAGTTTGTTTTAAAATTATTGAACTTTAATATATAGATTATAAAATAAAACATTAAAGGTTATAGTTAAAATTAAATGTTTAAAAATGTAATCTTTATTTTATTTTATTTATTTCTTGGTGTAAGGATATTTTAGAATAAAGTAACAAGTTTTATCTTACAATTTAAATATGGGTCTATTTTTAGTGTGTATTTTTGTGTGACTTCTTCTAAATAAATAAGTGTACTTTGTATTCATAAACCTTTTAATTTTAAATTGTGATTTATTGGTGCATAGTAAAATATAACCAAAAAAAGCTAAAATTTGTAAGAGATTTAAATTTGGATCACAATAGGCAAAATGTAAGTGAATATTTTTTAATAGAGATGTAACCATTTTCATAGTATAAATATGGTCATCATCCTATGAAAAAATAGAAATTGTTTAAAACAAACAAAAAACTATGGAAAAGAGGGAAAAGGAATACAAGAAAATTAAGAAAAGGAGGAAAAATGAAGCTAAAAATGGAAATTCAACCTTAAAAAGTTAATACAAACACTTAACTAAGTTAACATCATAACAATTAACCAATCATATACCAAAACTATCTCTATATTTTCTATTTTACATATAATCGTGCGGGGTTCACTTAGTAAAAGTATGGTATAAAGTATTAAAAAATACCCTGGATAATATCCTCTCTTGTCATATTATATTATTAGAGTAAAATAGCTCTTATTTTTTCCATTACAATTTTATTTACCTCTTTTTATTTCTACCCTAAATTATATATGAAATAGAAAATATTTTTATTTCTGCCCTAATACATCAAATAGAAAATGTATCATGTTTTCCACTCAATTCTTATTTTCATAAAAAAATATTAATTATGTTAATGTTAAACTTTATTCATTTATTAATGATTCTTCAAATAATTAAGATAGTGAAATAATATCATTTGTGTTGAAAAGTATACTCAATCCTATTTTTCTACCTTATTATTAGGTTTTGGTTAAGAATCTCGTAATTCATACTAAAAGAGATTATAATTTAACTTCATGACAACACTCCTTTGGTAATTTTAAGTTATTTGGTTTTAAAAACTAGGGGTCAAATATTTTTGTCTAAGGTTAAAATTAATCATACCTCTCATTTCGCCTACCTCTCTAAACTACCCCCAATACTTATTCAAAATATTAGTAAATTAAATCCTTTCACCCCTAATGTCTTTGATTTTATCAATTTTAATTACCTTAATATGAATTAACGTGCTAGGATATTGCCTAGCTAATGAACCTCCCATACATGTAACTTATACTCTATAAATAATAAATCTAAATGATACTCCTATATATACCGAATAATACAATTAACATTTACATCAACATTCCTCTTACTGAGAGTATTTTTAAAATATAAAGAATTTAAAAATATTTAAATAATACCTAATGCCTCTAATAAATAGGATTAAGGTGTCCATATTATTATGAGGGTAAATTGTCTTAAAATTGGCTTTTCTATGATTGATTCAGGGTTTAAGGTTGTATCTGAAAGAGGGATTTGCGAGAACCGATGTCGAAAAGCGATGCACCACAACGAAGTTGCACTCCGATGGTAACCTCAAGCCAACGCAATATGTAAGATTCGAAACAATGGAAAGAAGATTGCAAGTAAGAAGAATGGGTCTGCTCATACTCATAGATCGAAAAATAGGAAATACAAATAGGGGTGCTGTGTAACCCCCATGCCTAAACATGGAAAGAAATCAATGACGCCACTGACGCATATGACACTAGAAGAGGAGTTACAATTCCAAATAAGGAATGTAACTCCTATGACGCATTGACGCAAATGACAATGTCAGATTCTATGACAAAATCTGACACTTGTCTTTTGACTTCCTAAGACCTATGACTCTCACAAGGCGAGATGACTCACCTAGGTGATGTGGACGATGACTGGACATTCACACACACTAACACCCCCCCTTCATCGAAGCCGAGGAAGAGGTCAAGGTAAGCCAGAACAGAAAGAGAAGACTCCCCTAGACAACTAAGAAAGATGTGTCAATGGGCCCCGGCAACTAAAGGCCTGATAAGGTGCCCATGTACAAACAACATCTTTCTAGAAAGAAGAAGAGGGAAGAAGGAGGACTATATAGCCCGAAGAAGATGGGTGGCTGCAGCAGACCTCACCCCAAGAAGAGACCGCAAGTGAAGAAACTTCACCTCAGTGAAGGGCTTGGTGAAAATGTCTGCAACCTGATCAGCTGTCTGAACATATTGTATGTCGATGATGTTTTCATGTATCAGCTCCCATATGAAGTGCATATGAATCTCAATGTGCTTCATCCGCTGATGCTGAAATGGATTTCTACAAATCGAGATAGTGCTCATGTTGTCACAGTAGATAATGGTAGGCCACCGAAAGTGGATGCCAAACTCGGTCATAATATCCTGTAACCAAACAGCTTCTGTGGCAGCGTTAACTGCTCCTCTGTATTCTGCTTCTGTCGATGATATGGAAATGGCGTTCTTTTTCTTGCTAGACCAACTGACAGGACTTGAACCAAGAGTGAAACTGTAGCTTGAGGTAGACTTCCAATGATCTAGATCACCGACCTAATCTGAGTCTGTAAATCCAACCAAGTCAATCTCAGTCCCTCCTAAGTAATGAATACCATCTGTGTGAGTGCCATGAACATACTGAAGGATCCGCTTTGCTACTTTTAAGTGCAGCTCATGAGGCTCCTGCATAAATCTGGACACGATCCCGACGGCATACGATATATCTGGTCGAGTGTGAGTAAGGTAGATCAAGCTTCCCACCAACTGTCGATAAAGGGTACCGTCAACCAAGGGAGAAGAGCAATCAGAAACTAACTTAATCCCAGAAAGAAAAGGAGTAGGTGAGGACTTGCAGTTAGACATGTGAAACCGAGCAAGCAAATCAAGAGAGTACATAGGCTGCGAGATCATAATTCCTGAGTCAGATTGTGAAATCTAGATCCCAAGAAAGTAATGAAGCAATCCTAAGTCAGACATGGAGAACTTGTTGGCCAAGGAGATCTTCACAGAATCAATGATAGAGGAAGAGCTACCGGTGATCAACAAGTCATCAACATAGAGAACAAGAATAAGTATGGAGTCATCCTGTCGCAGAATATACACATTTGGGTCAGAGTGACACCGAGTGAACCCTGATGTAAGTAAAAAGGAGTCCATCTTGGCATACCAAGCCCGAGGGGCTTGTTTAAGGCCGTAGAGAGACTTATTTAATTTGTAAATGAGGGATGGATCATGGACATAACCCGGAGGTTGTTCCATATAGATCTCCTCCTCTAGGTCCCCATGAAGGAAGGCACTCTTAACGTCCATCTGGTGGACTTCCCATCTATTAGCGGCAGTGATGGCAAGGGTCAGTCGAATGGAAGTCATTTTCGCAACTGGAGCAAAGGTTTATGAGTAATCAACCCCAGCTACCTGGGAGAAACCCTTAGCTACAAGTCGCGCTTTATACTTCTCAACTTCTCCATCAGCTCCATACTTTGTTCGATATACCCACCTACACCGAACGATTTTTCTTCCTTTCGGAAGAAGGGTAAGATCCCAAGTGTCATTCTTTATGAGTGAGGAATACTCCTCATCCATGGCAGAATCCCACTCAGGAGTCCCAGAAGCTTCGTGGAAGGATGGTGGATCAGAAGCAGAGGCGAAGAAGGAGTGAGGTCCAGTGAAGTCTGAGCGAGTACATCTCTCATCCAAAGGATCTCCAACTAAATCTCTAGCACTCTGTAAGGTTTTCCTGGCCCAAAGAGGTCCCGACGGCTCAGGCTCCGAGTCGGAAGATTCTTCACTTGAGTGAGAAGGGACATATTCCTCATCATCACTACTGTCAGAATCAGAAGACTCAGAAGTTTGAGGATCGGGAGGAGCAGGGAGAGGTGGAACTCGCTCAACAACATCATCATCTGAAGAATCAGAATCTGAATCAGTGGGCAAAATGACCTCAGTGGAAGTTGAAGTCAAGGATGACTCATTAAACTTCACACTCCTCTCAATATAAAGCTCATGGGTGGTAGGGTTCAACAATCGATATCCCTTTACACCATCAGGATACCCGACAAAGATACAAGGTTTGGATTGTGGATCCAATGCCTTGTGTTTCTTTTTGGGAATCCGAGCCATAGCCTTGGATCCAAAGACTCGAAAGTGCTCAACATCAGGCTTGTGTCCAAACCAGGCTTCAAAGGGTTTCATCCCTCTTACTGCCTTGTGTGGGACACGGTTCTTAATATAACAAGCACAATTCACTGCTTCAGCCCAATACTGTGGAGGAAGAGATTTCAAGTGAACCATACAAGTAGCCATCTCCTTTAAAGTTCGGTTCTTTCTTTCTACAACTCCATTTTGGGAAGGGATGTAAGCAACTGTACGCTGCAAAGCAATCCCCTCAGAAGTGCAGAAATCCTCAAACCTGTTGGTCACATACTCACCTCCATTGTCGGTTCGAAGAACCTTGATAGACCGTTCTGCTTGTTTCTCAGCAAGAGCCTTAAAGTTTTGAAAAATCTTAAAAACTTCAGACTTAAGCTTAAGAAAATATACCCAAGTATAACGCGAAAAGTCATCAATGAAGGTCAGTATATATAGAGCTCTAGTAAAAGAAGGAGATGGAAAAGGGCCAGAAACGTCACTATGAACAAGATCCAAGGGACGAGCAGCTCTCCAGGATTTTCCCTTTTCAAAGCTTTTTTCAGGGTGCTTTCCAAGGGTATAACCCTCACAAAGACCCTTAGAAAACTTAACTCGGGGTAGCCCATTGACCATTTCGTTTTGGCTCAATTGTTCAAGGTAACGATAATTTAGATGCCCAAAACACTCATGCCATAACTTGCTAACCTCATTTGCATGAGTGAGTAAGGCATTGGGCGTCGAATCAGAAGAGAAGTGGGAAAAGGTATACAACCGTGAACGGTGATCTGCCTTTCCCTCAGCCACAGTGCAGTCAGAGTTAAGCTCACGAATAATCACCGAGTTAGGACCAAATTCCACTCACATTCCTTCACCAAGGTGGGTGATTTGGTAAACTGATAGGAGATTGGTAGAGAGATTGGGAACACTCAACACTTGGTTAAATGTTCCACCTTCAATCTCTACCGATCCACTACCGGAAACCGACACATGAGTGTCATCACCCAACGTGATTTGGGACATGCCACATGGTTCAATGCTAGAGAATTCAACCTCTGAAGAAGCCATGTGGTGCGAGGCACCAAAATCGATAATCCAAGTTGATGATGGAGCTGATCTAGCTACGAGGGCCTTACCTTTCTTCTTTTCATTTTTAGTCTCCTTTGCATTAGAAGACTCACCTTTCTGAGCATTTTGTTTAACGGATTCAAGAACACTTATTTTATTCTTCTCAAGTAAATGAGTTAAGTGATCAATTTGTTTCCAAAAACAATGTTGCTCGTCATGGCCAGTATTCTTATAGTAGGAGCATTTATACTTTTCCTTCTTTGCTTTAGGCTCAGAAGTCGAAGTATGAGTGATGGGCTTAACTAGGGATTGGTTGGTTTTGGTTTCTTTCTTAGGTTGGTCCTTAGTTTCTTTCTTCTTTTCATTTTTCTTGCCCTTATTCACCACAAGGGCATGTGACTTGGATTTTAGAGTCCCCATTTGAATGAGTTTGTCCTGTTCTCGAATGTGTTGGAACGAAAAACTATCAAAGGAGGGCATAGTCCAAGTACTACCCAAGGCGGCTTTCGTGGCGTGAAAAGTTGAAACGAAAACAAAGTATTCACGACCTAACTTAGAAAGAATCGTCAAGATCAATTGAGAGTCTTTCTTATCCACTTTACATTCCTTTAGAAGCATTCTAGTGTGGACAAATTTTGAGAAGAAGGCCTGTAGATTTTCAAAGTCACTAGCGTTTAACCCTAGTAGTTCGTTCTCTAACTCATGCGCTCTCATGTCATCTTGCTTCCCAAACATATCATCGAGCATTTTCCACGCTTGATCAGGTGTTGAGGAAGTTTCAATGTGGAAGAGAAAGTCAGGAGATATGGACATACAGATAAGACCTAAGGCTTCATCACAACGGTTGAACCATTTATATTTTTCGGGTTCATCAGTAGGTTCGGTCTCTAACCCCATGGTAACTCGGTATAACCCTTTACTTCGTAAAACCAATATAATTTTAGATTTCCATTCAAAGAAATTAAAAGGTGTGAGCACTGGTACTTTAGAGATATCCATAATAAGGAGATAGAACCAAGGAATGCAGAAGGAAGGAGAGAGAAAGGAAACAACCACCCTAGAACAAAATTACACCCCCTCGAGTTTGGCACTTTATAATTCAGTGCGTTGATTACAACCAGATGCGACTGTGTTCCGAGAACCATTTTTTCACTCACCTTGCAATTAGCGTAATAACGTGCAATGGTGGAGACAACAATCAAGGTTCATAGGGCACAACAGATCAACACTGCAAGCAAGCACAGAAAGAGAGAAGCAAGAGGGGGAAGAAAGAGATTTGAGAGAAACAGCGTCTCACGTCGCACAAAAGAATCCCTTTGTTGTAAGATTGTGGCGGACACGCTCACAAGTCCACAAAAAAGAAATACAAAGCTCAAGAAAAAAATGAGCTGAATTAAGCAATACAAAGACACCCCCCCAGAATGCGGCACTTTATAAAATTAGTGTGTTTACAAAACTAATGATCCCATCATCTAGAGTGCGAAAAAACATGCAACTTTGACTAAAGAAGTGCTCAAAACCGAGCAACGAGTCAAAAGTTATAGCAAAAACTAATTCCTGCAACTGATGAGGAAAAAGCCAATAGGCCTGCAAACGGATTAAAAAAGTGCCCTAAACACATGCAAAGGGTGTCGTATGTATGCTCGTTGGAAATGAAACATGGAATTTGAGGTAGGGTTTGTTTGTATTGCGAGGGGGGATTAGCCACCTGCCAATCCCGGACGTCACCCTTCGTCTTCGGCACTCGACGGAAGGTTAATAAAACAAGCCAAAAAACTTACAATGCCAATAAAATGTAATGTTTTTACCTTATACCTTTTAAAACTAATGAAACAACACGTTTTTTAGAAGAGTGATAAGATAAAAAGAATGAAACCACGTTTTTTTTAAGAAAAGTGAATAAAAAACGTATTTTAAGAGAGATATTACCTGGCAGCGGACTAAGAAAGCCACGTGGGGATGAAAGGCAGGTAAAAAGAGATAATTTAGTGACTGTCCACTGTAGGAAAAATGCCAGCAGGTACAGAAAACGCAGTAACATGTAAAAAACGCCTTGACAGCCCAAAAAAAAATGCCTTAACAGTCCAAAAATGCTAGTACAACGTGCAAAAAAACAGGAAAGGAGAAAAAACACCTTAGGACAGTTAAAAAAATGCCTGGAACAGTTGAAAATGCAGCCAGGTGATAGAAAAATGCTTGGAACAGGTTTAAACGCCTGGAACAAAGGAGAAAAAGCAGCCAGGGGAGAAAAACGCCTGAGGACAGGCAAAAAAAACGCCTGGAAGGGAGAAAACAGTCAGAAAGGCCCAAAAAAAAAACGTCTGGAACAGTTGAAAATGCTCAAAACAGAGGAAAAACGTGAGTAGCTTTGCAAAAAACGTGAGAGACAAGGAAAAAACATGAGAGGTTTTGCAAAAAACGTGAGAGGTTTGCAAAAAAACGTTTTGAGACAGTAAGGAACCACAGCGATGAGGAAGAAGCTCGGAATAGTCTGAGTATACACCGGTGAAGAAAAAACAATGATCCCAACCAGTAATCACAGGTCCACGCCAAAAAACGAGCTCTTCTTTTACCCTGTAGCTGAATCTGAACACAACCAGCAAGAAATAACCCAGAAACAACAGCCACAAAGATCTAGAAATATCCAAATATGAACTCAGCTGATAAACAAACCAACCAAATACCTTAACTTGCAACTGCTGAAACCTCAATACGAGGTGAGCAATAATTCCAAAATGATAATCGAAAAAAACTTGCACACGAGGAAATGAGAAGAAACCAGAAGTAATAAACAACTGAGAAACGAAGAGTGCACGTTTACCGAAACCAGCTCTGATACCATGAAAGAGGGATTCGCGAGAACCGATGTCGAAAAGTGATGCACCACAACGAAGTTGCACTCCGATGGTAACCTCAAGCCAACGCAATATGCAAGATTCGAAACAATGGAAAGAAGATTGCAAGTAAGAAGAATGGGTCTGCTCATACTCATAGATCAAAAAATAGGAAGTACAAATATGGGTGCTGTGTAACCCCCATGCCTAAACATGGAAAGAAATCAATGACGCCACTGATGCATATGACGTTGACTGACGCATATGACGCCACTAGAAGAGGAGTTACAATTCCAAATAAGGAATGTAACTCCTATGACGCATTGACGCAAATGACAATGTCAGATTCTATGACAGAATCTGACACTTGTCATTTGACTTCCTAAGACCTATGACTCTCGCAAGGCGAGATGACTCACCTAGGTGATGTGGATGACGACTGGACAGTCACACACACCAACAGTATCATGTATGATTAGACGTAATTTTTTCTATTTGCATTGTATATATATAAAGCATTTTCATGGTTTTGAAAAACTATACTTGAATACTTGGCGTTCTTTTCCTCCTCTTTCTTCATTTTCGTGATCTCATTCTCCATATTCCTCCCTAAAATTTTGGGTGTGGGTTTAATAATAGCTTTAGAGTAGTATCACAAAATACAGAAATTGATATTCTTGGTTTTTATTTCTCCACCACAATTCTATGTTCTAAACTCTTGTATATTCTATTAGTGGTGATCTGATACCACTCAAAAAAACATGATAAACCTTTGTTAAAATGTGATAAGTCTGAAAATACTTGAAACATTAAACTAAGACAATCATTCCATAATGTATATATTAAGGAAAGATAAATTAATTCTTGTTTTAAATTATTCTAAAAATATTTTTTAATATGTGGAATATTTCTTATACTTACTTATGTGAGCTACATGTTTTAGATAGTTTTTTGATTTGTGGTAAAACATATTACTAAATAGATTAAAATGCATGATATTGTTAGTTGTTTAATAATACAATTTGATTGTGGATCTCTGTTTTTACCTATCTAACAATACTTTTAAATGTGGATCAATGGGTTTCCCAAAAGCAAATATAATTTGATCCATAATAAATTCCTTAAACTTCAAAAATAAAGATTACCACCCCAAAAGAAATATAAATTCTTGTTTTGAATAATTGTAATAAATACTTACCTCTATCTGATCAACTTGATTAACTAAAATGAGGACTTTATTCTAAGTTAATCTAATATTTAGAAGAGCAGTAAATAAGAGATAAATACATAAAGAAAATGACCCAAACAATCTAATCTATGAAAATATGAATCCCTAGAGTGTAAGAAGAGTTAAATAGAGCTTAGTTGATTCAATAACTTTTTTGAGTTGTGTCACAGTGAAGACCAGATAAACAGAATGCAAGAACGAACACATAGAAGCTCCAGAAAACACAAATATAGAGAAGTAGGCTGGAATGGGATGCCTAGGGTGCTCTGGTTTGAGATTTGGTCCCCCAATGTGTGAAAAATCTCTACAACCCTCCTATGAGATATCGCTAAATGACTGCATGCCTTTTTTCTTGTCACGTTGGTGTCGTTGGACTTTATTTAATGTTATCGATAATCAATGATGAAGAAAATACCTGAAAAATCCCCAAACCAAGCATGAAACACCTAAAAAAAGGAAGGTGCATATACAGGGTTTGGACTGTCCTCAGTGGCCACAGTGGTGGACTTAGTAACTGAGCATTGTAGTACATCTTAGAACCGATATAGTTCTATATGTTTATGTGTACAATCATGACCTAGGTGCTCTTGTGTTAGTCACACTTTGTGAAAGTGGCAATCAATAACTATGTGTAGAAATGTAATAAAATGGTGGATGGAATAGAATAAACTTCCCTCCTATGTAGTGTGATGTAGATGAACTAGCCTTGTGCCTTGTGATGGAGCTAGATAGATGTAAATGGATGCAACCTTAGGTGATGATAGTATTGATTAATGATTGTTCCCTCATTATGGTCTCATAACTCTATATTTATATGGTTCTCTTTTTCTAATATCGTAATTAACCCTGAAAATGCTGACCACTAAAAAGGTAGAAATCCCAAACAACTAGAAAGTGCCCAAAAAGTGGTGGGAAAGTGTAAAAAGGATCAGAGCACCCCAAATGGAACTAGGGCACCCCAGTACTGGGCTAAGCACCTCAATTAGAGATAAAAAATGCCAACTGGTAAAATTTACTGGGAAAGTACATGCAAGAGGTCGATAGGGATGATAAAAAGAAAAGTAAAATGGCCAAAGGACATGAGTTAATTAGTAATTTCTTCACTCAAAAACCATACGAATTGTATTATGAGACTGGGATTAAATAATTTCTAAAAAGTGTGATTTTGTTTCTACACAGCTACACTGACTAATAATGCTTTAGAAGTTTTTATCATTAGGATCAATTTTTCATTATTTCAAACTTGGAGGGCTTTGCAGCCAGTTTCTTATAGAACAAATATGGTCGTACCGATGTCTAAATGTGTATAGAACCCATCAATGAGTTCTAGTTGCGGGCATGGAGGGTATTAATTGATGAACATTTTTTGATAGAGCTCCACAATAGCTTTTTCCAAATAAGTTTGAGGAAGACCCAAATTCATAGAAAATGCTCCCAAAAATTGTTTGGCCAATTTCAAGGTCTTCTCACTATAGTTTTGGATAACCTCTCTATGTGCAATAAAATAAAAAATTAGCACCATATGATAAATACCTTATATAAGAGGATACATATTGAAATGAAACACACAAAAATATATTTACTAAATTAAAATATATTTCAACAAATTATAATAAGATTGGTGAAAATAAATAAGAATCGCCTGAAATCAGAAGGATTAGAAGGCCAATAAGCACAATATCTTAACGAGTGATGATGAAGCATAAGATAGATATATTCCCTCCAATCTCTAGTTGAACCCTCCCTCTGTATATATTTGCTCCCATATCCCTGCATGACCAATCCATGAAAGGAAACATAAGCTTGTTTCAATTCCACATTGAGACCAAGGAAAGCTTTTCCCACATTCATCATGGCCTCCATGAGAGACTTTGGGTTCCCATGGTTCACAATCTTGAAGAAGCCCCACTCCTCACATGCACTCTCCAACTACTTCAACACCTTGTCTCTCTAAATACTCCCCTCATAGCAATTCAAGCCTTGCAATTCTATGACAGGAACCTACTCTTGCACATGGTCTAATGGAGTATAAGCATTGGTAACCAAATTCTCTTGAGGTGGCCTAATGAAATTGTTTGGGATGCTTGTTATCCCTTTCTCTACCAAAATTTTTACTGCGTCAATTATGGGCTTAGTCATACACAACACTTCTGCACTTCCAATTTCTTAAGATAATTAATCCTCAACACCCACAAACCAACATATACCTTAGATAGGATGGATATATATACATATATATTATATCCATATATATTCACTTGATTGTAATCCACAAGAAAAATATATTTAAGGTGTTCTGTATGGAGTTGACAGAGAAATCTTAAATTGTGTATCATAATACGCTTTCCCTTCCTTGTTTTGTTTGTATTCAAATAAGTACTGCAAAAAATATTTCTAAGAGTGTCTCATTGTGATGGAATGACCATGATAAAATCAATTTAGAAATGTATAGTGATTTTATATATAGATCTGATTTCATATTTCATTAAGTGTTTTAAGCGAGAAAAGTATATAAGAGGTCTCTGTTAAGAGGAACCCTCCATAAGCCGTCTAACAAGGATTTTCATGTTGATGGTAAAATTGATTTTTGGTATTGATAATTTTGACAATAATGGTATTTAGAAGATTAAATAATAATAAAAATTATGTTTTTTTAATTTAAATGTTTTGTAGCCATCGAATTTTCAAATAAAAGCGTCTTAATCTTATTAAATTTCCAATTTAGAGATTTTATACATCTATGAGATTTGTATCTAATTTATCTAGTTTTGATAATCCCACCGATTTTTTCTAATTTATTGTTGGTTAATTGTATGGTATATGTTTAAGTATATTTAGATTCACTCTAGTGTAAGAGTATTTATTAGCCGTAAAATTACTCATTTTCAGGCACTTGTATATTTGTCAATTGTTGGTTGAGATTAGGATCTTATTGTCATATTCCTTGCTACTAGTTTTTATTTTTAATGCTCTCTCATTTTTTCCTCTTCTCCTTTCTTTCCCCAATTCTCATGTATTAGATTTTTTCCCCGTAACTATATAGTCACGTTTCGGGGTACCCCAAAACCATATATATGTACGATCTTAGGGGCCCCATAACTATGAATGTATGGCTTCAGGGAGGTTTTTTAGGTGGGTCCCGTGAAGTTTTGATGACATTATTTATCATATTTTCCACTCGTTGTGTGTTTATGGTCCTAATTTTAATTCAAGAAGTCTATAATGATAGAGTTGCATTGTTGGATTTTTGATAAATAGAGATAAATGTAATTCAATATTTCAGAGAGCCTCACTATGAATATGCCAAAAGACCTAATTAAATCATTTAAAGTGGATTCATATCTGAACCAAGGAAAATTTTAGTGGTGAATTTTCGCTAATTCATGAATATTTAGATTTTTGAAATGTACATTTAGAAATCCAGAGGATTCATATGGAGCACCGTTTTGCCTAAAATATTAGGATGTAAGTTAATATTTTGAATCATCTCACCTAGAGTTTAAAATAAATTTCATACTTATGAATGTAAATAGGTGTTTTTTTTATTATTGGTAAATAGTTTTTTGAAAGAGAATATACCCTTGTACAACAAGGCTCAGAAGCCAAAATTGAAAGAATAAGCACAAAGAAGGGGATCAACATCTAGTAAGGACCAACTGTAGAAAGTTGTTTGCAAAGAAGAAACAACAACCATCAACTCATCAGCAAATAAATAACTGATGAACAACGAACAAAAAACAATGGTACAACAACACCATTAGAAAGAAAACACGGTGTGATCCAGCCACAAAAATGAGAACAATGTACTCCGGCCGAACACTAACAGAGAAAATCATCCAGACGTAGAGCTCTCCTTCAGGGTGAATTTTTTTTTCTTTTTGCTAACCGTTACCCAGCCTAATGGAGTCTCCATTGTTGGAGGAGAAGACAAAGGAGGGGTATTTTCCTTGGTCGCATTTCTCCCAATTGGGACAATCACAAACTTATTATTTTCCTTGCTGCCCTCAACAACTTGTGCATTTTTCATGCTGCTAACAATTTGATTTTTCGGATAGAGGGGTTTCTAGGGCAGATTTGGATTCAACCACTATTTTCACTTTTGATTCAAGATCCCTTTTTGCATCAAAAATTAGGTGTTCTGGGAGTGCGTCTTTCCACCAATTTCACTTTTCATGTTGACGTTTTTCCATTCCACGAGTAGTAGAGGTGTGTCCTAAGCCAAAAAATCTTCTACATCGGAAAGGTAGACCTTCATAATCAAGAGTTTGTGACCAAGTTCTATTTTCCACTCTAAGATCTATAGTAGCAGGAAGATTTTTATCAGTGTCAAGTTCCGCCAGGATCTAGGCATAGGTAGTATGGGTGTAATTAGTGGTTTGAGAATCTATATAGAGTGTAATTCCCAAGGTGTTGCCAATGTCTGTCAGACAATCATGACTCCAGAATTGGAGAGGTACGTGGGGCAGCCTAATCCAAACAGGTTTTCATGAGAAATATTCTGTGTGCGGGTTAAAGGATGGGAACCAGGGTTTCATGACCAAATATTTTGATTGGCAGGTTCAGAGTTTGGTAGCAATGTTGTCTTTATCATCTATTGAAGAGAAAGTCACAATGAAAATACCCTTAGCACACAGATGTAAGTCTATCTTACCAGTTAAAGTTGGAGTACAATGCTGAGAGATCCACGCGTGAAGAACAGGAAGGATGGGCCACAGTCCCCTGAATCTAAAAATCATAACATGCTCTTTGTAGTAAATCTCAGATGAAATAACATCTTCCCCAAATTTAATACACAAGGTAATGTCTGTAGGTTTCATGGAGGATTCCTTTCCATTTAGAACATCTTCGAAGGAGGATCCATGTTTATTCTCTTTATCCAATGGTGGAATAACAGGTAAAGCACCCTATTCCATCCCACCATGAGAAGAGCCTTCCAACAAGGGTTTAAGAGAGCCATTTCCCATCATATTCATAGGAACATCCCCAGCTGGAGTTTGAAAAGGGTTTGTGTATCCGTCCACGGAGCTCCCTGCATTAGTGAAGGCAAGATCGATCCACGAACTAGGTGAATCCCTGACAACAATCATGCCTCCTCCATCCCCTTCTACTAGCTGATCCTTGCATGGTTCTATTCTAGGGCTCACAAACCTGCGTGAATATAAGGCATTTTCACCGGAAGGTGTCTAAAGTTTTTCGTCACCATGGAAATTAGATTCCATACCCCATTTAGGGTTTGTGGAGGGTCTGTTAGGGCTTGCAGATTTCAGATCAAAAAGGGCACGGGTAGAGACCATTTCAGAGCAGAGCGAGAGGAATTTATAATGACATGGGATTCTATAAATTGGTGTTGCATCAAAACACAAACCAGTTATATTCACAAATGTATACTTATAAAAATTTGAGCATTAATCACTTTCTTACATAACAGTCATCTACGCACCACTCAAATTTTCCTTACACATGCATGAAAAAGTGTGAAGCTTTTCTATTATTTATTTTTAAACATAAATGCACACCTACCTAATCGACACAAACGTGCATGAACACCAAAGAGATGGATTCCAGATGCACTACTAAATATAGATAGACGCATGAAACCTTGGAGTCATTTTCCAACATCAGAGGTTTTATTTCTAACATGGCAAGAGAATACAAAGAATTGTCTATTTAGTGCAAGAATATCTATGATGTTTCAGGGACATGGATCAAAATGTTGAGCTATATTTACATTCCAAAAAAAGATAAGGTGGTATCTACAACAACTCATTTCAGTAGATAATTCAAAGGAAAAGAGATCATTTGTGGATATCTCCCTTCAAGAACATGAATGGCTAGAGTTCCTCATCAGTAATGTATTCATCCTCATATGATTAATCAACCCTTATTATCTCTATATTCCTTCTTCTCTCTCTATGTTGTAAGTTACAAATTAAGAATGTACTTTTTTATATTTCTTCCTACTCACTTTAGTGACCCTCAATTAAACATTGTAAGATTCCTTTTTCAATAAAAAGAAAAATACTCAGCTCCTAGGAATTTGAAAGGTTACAAGTGATGAGGATAGGTGAAAGGTCATGTGGGGGGTAGATGAAGAGACTTTTATGTAATGACTTTCCATTCCAAAGAGTTGGAAATAGTTTATTGAATGTATGTTGTTGAGATTACCACTACTACATCACGCAATAAAAAGTTGTAATTGTTCTATTCCTTTTCTTATGTTCCTCTACTCTCTCTCTCTCTCTCTATTTTCCAATTTTGTGGGCATGATAATCTTGTAAAACCAAGAAAGGTGTCTCTCCCTTTGATAACTGAATCAATGGAATGATGTGTCTATGATTTGTTATGTCTTATCATTATTTACATTATTGAGTTCTTCTAACTGAATGTACACCTACTATAGTTATTGTATGTGAATTTTGTAACCCTACTCACAACACTAACCCTCTCTCTCTCCTTATTTTTATAGCTCCCCTTTACCTCTCTTTGCTGTGAATTCCTCCATTGTACCTTGTACAAGAATTTACCATATGTTTAGTGTATTATTCTTGTGTGATCCCCGACTTAATGGCCACCCGCAACTTTAGGTTACTTTACATTTAATAATGGGAGAATCCCCATACACAAGAAGGAGGGTCTTAGCCTCATGACCGTTGGTAGAAACCAAAAATTTCCCACACAAAAAACTATTTCTCCAAGAAGTTTTTTTTTGATAGGGTAAAAATGGTTTGGTTTTAAGGGGACCAAAAAAACCCAAATATAGATGGAGAAGGGATATATCATTTAATATCAAATGAATATGCCTCTAGCAATGGCCACAACCCAGAAAAAGGGAAGGATCCACAACCTCATACAAACTGAAAGGTAGGCATCCAAGAACAAAAGGGTACAAAGTGAAGAATGGTCCTAAACCAAAAAACAACACCCCTGGTAACATAAAAACAAAGATGATTATCTGAGTGGTGCATGTCTATGGGATCTCAAGTGCATCTGAAGAGGAGTAGTTAGAGGCCTTCCTTTCTTTTTTATGTTCACAATTGTCCAACCCTCACTCTTGTTAGGATTCAAGTTTTCATCTAAATGTATTGGAACCAAGACCTCCAAACTCTCAATGTTCCCAACAATTGAGTTCTTAAAAAAAAAATTAATGACTTCAGAGGTCGTGCCTGAAGGGGATGACTTATCAAAAGTAGGTTGCGATATAACCATCCTGCCAACCCCCACATCATGAGAGGGATCAGGATTCCCTATAGGAATTTGAGTCTCACCTTCATCATTCTCTGAATCCTCCGAGGAATAATTAGTATCATTTCTCACAACTAACATATTTGGGTGAGCATCCTTCCACCAAGAAACCTTCTCATTTGTCTTGTACTTCACACTTTTGAAGTCTGAATCTAAGTGACCAAGACCAAAAAATTTCCTACATCTGAAGGGTAACCCTTCATAATCCAAAGGTTGAGACCAAATTCGATCCAACACCCTAAGTTCCATCAACGTTAGTAGATCAACCAAATTATCTATATCTACCAAAATACGAGCATAAGTAGTGTGGGTATGTAATTCAGTTTTTGAATCAATCTCCAAAACTTTTCCTAAAGCATTTCCAATCACAATAAGACTTTCTTCCCCCCAAAATTACACCAGGAGATGAGGGAAAAAAACCCATATTGGTCTAACATGGAATGTTTCAATGAGTGGGTTGAAGGAAGGGAACCATGGTTTCATGACCAAGAGATGGTTCTAGAGTTCCCAAAGAATAAAAAAAATTATCTCTATCTTTTATCAGGTTAAAAACCATACTGAAAAATCCTCTAGCACAGGGATAAATATCCACTCTACCTAGCATCATGGGTCATCAATCAGAGGAGATCCATGAATGTGGTTGAGGAAGCCTTGGGCATAGACCATTAAATCTGCAGATCAACCATTTCCTAGTAAATTTTTCTTCAACTTCAAGTTTCAACACTCCAACAAATTGATTCTCTCTATCCGTAGAATGTTTATAAACCTTTTGTGATAATTTTACAAGATATTTTTATTCTTTTTATACAAAATTTTCTCTAATTTTGTGATTTGTTATTACCTAGGTCTCTCTCAATATTTAATCAGGTGCTAATTTTTTGGGATTCACAACATTTTATGTTTGTTAGTATGTTGTTATTAAATGTTGTATGGGGGAATTCATCTTTTCTACAATTAAATTAATGATATTATGTTAGTAGCATTAAAGAGGTAAGTTATTCAGGTAGGTAGACCTATTCAACCATATGCAAAAGCTTATTAAAACTAGATGAAGCAATGTAAAAATTTAATGAGCATTTACTATTGTAGAAGCTTCATTGAATATAATACAATATAGAGTCAATGGTGGACATTGATTTGTAAGAAATAAATAAATTAATGGAAGACCCCTAATACATTTTTGTGGAAAACAAAAATTTGGTGGAGTTTTATTTGAAAGTTTTAATTTTTTCCTTAATAATTTTCCAAGAGTTTTAAAAATAAAATTGGAACCTAGGAAAAAAATTTGTTTTCACTATTATATTGTATTAGGCATGCGAAATAGTTATCTGGGTATTGAAGGGCATTAAAAGTTGTTCAGTGCTGGAAAATAATAGCATTGGAAGCTTTAAAAAGGTGTTGAAATCTGAAAAAAAGAATTTAGATACTATCTGAGAAAACTATCACAACTAAAAATTGTTTTCCATTGCCTGATTTGTTGCAAGATTAAACTCCAATAAATCTAAGTTGGAACAGAGTGTTAAAAAAAATTATATGAGGTATATAAATCTAAATATTGTATAGTGACTTTCCAATTCAAGGACGGGGCGTGAAAAATAGATGTAGCATTGTTCTTTTTAAGGGAATTTTTCCAAATTTGCTGCTGATTTTTTATTTTCCTACATTTGACAAGATATTATTTTTTATTTCCTCTGAGAAAGCTGAGTTGAGAAAAATTTATTGTTGCACTAGTTCCATATTAGCACAGCATTGGAAATTTAATTAAGTGTTAGAATTTTAAAATGGATGCTACCTAGTAAATAAATTTTCAGATACTTATTCATTACTGTTGTAAATTTCAATTACCTGAAATCTTTTATTGTATGCTCATACATAAAAGAGATGGTTAAACAATAGTTTGTGAAATTCATTGTTTACCAAAGTGCTTGCGAAAGCTGGTTAGTAGCTCATTGGTCAAGACTTCAAACTTCAAAAGTGCCAAAAATATTTGTCTTTTTTTATATAAAAAAGGTGAATGAAATTAATTGTCAAAACGAGTCACAATTAATGTCACCATATCTATTTTTCTTCCATGTGTAAAATTTTCCTTTCTAGAAATATTTCTAATGAGTACATGTACCATAGGTAATAAGTTGTAAATTTAGTATATTGGAATATCTAAAAATTAGGTCATCTAGCTGAAATAGTATTGGTGAGGGTATATCTAGACTAAAACTAGCAATCATATATGAATTGTATGATGTGAATGTCGAAAGGGATTTAGCGAAGAAGTGAAATTAGATAAAGAGAAAGGATGGGAGAGGAAGAGGGGTGTAGCAAGAG
The DNA here is from genome assembly GCA_019776745.2 of Taxus chinensis. Classification (NCBI taxonomy): domain Eukaryota; kingdom Viridiplantae; phylum Streptophyta; class Pinopsida; order Cupressales; family Taxaceae; genus Taxus; species Taxus chinensis. The sequence continues at coordinate 600,343,108 of CM034154.1, read as the reverse complement.
GCGTTTGAGGGTCGAGAAGTGCATGGGAAAGCAAAGAGGATTCAAGGAGCCAATGTGAAAATATACACTCTAATAAGTACAAGATATGTTTATCAGTTGTAAGGAGAAAACTCGTGTTGCAGAAGACGTCGATGAAATTATTGAGGGAGATATCTCAAAATTCAAGTGGCAATTGGAAAATGTTGCTGAGGAAAATACTTGTTTGAATTTACAGCTCTTGACTAGACTGGGTAGTTAGAAAAAAAATAAAAGTAAGGGGAATTTGAATGCATATTTCATTGGACACATTAGGCATAGGAAGACATTGAGTGTACTTAGAAAGCTAAGGTAGTTATATCATGTAAAATTTAGATTGGTGTTTTTCTCCAACTACCCGGATAATGATTAGGGTATTATAGTATTCATGTGAGTGCAATTTACATATAAAGGGGAATAAAAATGAGAAAACCCAAGAACTATGCAACCCTTGTTTGTAGTTGTAAGGACAATTATTTGCATGAAGTAGATGTACAAACATAATTGACACCTTATAATGATTGGTCATATGAGTCAAAGGTAGATCAAGGCTTTAGATTGCATGCCCAACACATTTTCCATGGATCATATTGTTCCATCCGAAATATTAGCTATTATGTGTTCTCCACTTAAGCATTTCAATTTCACAAAGAGGATACAATAAAATTTGGGGAAACTTGGAAAGTTTTAGGGTTTGAAACCGATGCTAAATGAATGCATCATGTAGTAATTTGTAGCCTCCCTTTCAAGTTGTAAGCTCAAGTAAGTCTAGGAAAATAGATGGTGTGTAAACAAACATCGCTAATTGGGTCCCAAGAGCAATCAGACATATCATTGAAAGGTGTCTTTTATCTGTTAATCAAAAGCTTTTTGTTTTTCTTTTTTATGCCATCACGTTTTTCAATTGGATGAAATTTAATTGGATAGATAAGATGAAGAGATAAATGGATTTTTGTAAAATAAAAGGTGGGAAATTAAATACCTACATGCCCTACACATATTCCATGAAGCATATTATTCCTTCCCAAATAATATCTACTATATGTGATCCACTTAATCCTCATAATCTCATGCGATTTATTCATGTCAGTGCAATGTGAGTTTATAGGGGCCAAAATATAAATTTATGAAACTTCACAAGGATCCCAGTTCGAAACCCAACCACACTGCTTGTTTATTGTAGTACTTTACAAGCATTTTTTGTATTTTTAAGCTCGAGAAATTATAGTGAGTAGGAAATACAGAAACAAATATTTATTATTTGAGCCCTCCTGGGGAATGGATGTACGGGGTACAAGAAGATGTTATCTGATAATTGAACTATGTTATTTTTTAACTCTATGTATTTTATGGTGTAAATGTTTTTTTTGTCGCACGATATTTAGTATGTCAGTTGTTTGAAAGAAGAAGTACACACAATGTGCAAGAGGTCAAGGAAACATATTTTGGAGATATCTAAAAAAGGAAAGAGTGATCAAGTAGTACTGTCAATGTCAATAGTTGTTTTCAATTTCATCTCTTGCACTTTACAGGTAGTTAGAACACAAATAAATGCAATGGGAATTCACTAATGTGTTTCAAGGGTTAATTTAGAAACAAGGATATGTGACGTGGACCTAAAATCACAAGGTATGGGTTGCATACACAATCATAATAAGGGTTTCTCTATAACTATTACAGTGACAAACATGGTTTGTCTCTAGCTAAGAGGCACATAGTTTTTCCAGGTGTGGAAGATGTAGGTGAAGTACACCTAGAAACGTTAAGGATGATCTGCAATGTGTTTTTGGCCAGGAAGATGTTTGCAATTGGTAAAGAGGTTTGCTAAGATTTCAACCTGATAGTTGGCATTACCCCCTTCAGATCAGGTAGAAAGGTGCATAAAAGGAATGTTTAAGGAAGGTAAAGACATGAATTGAAGGTTAGAAATAAAAATGAATTATGAATTTCCTTTTTGTCTCTATCTTGCACACATTATCCACATGAATGCAATTTGCGTTTAAAAAAAATGAACATGTAAAAAAATAGGAAAACACAATAAACATCTATTTTTCAATTTCAAGCTTGAGTATTTGTGGGGAAATATGTGATGTTTGAACAATCATTGATAATTGAGGCATTCTAGTGGTTGGCCATATGAGTGAAAGGTGTATTTTATTTTTCATTCAAAAGATGGATTTTTAAATAAAAACATGGAAATTAAATACTTGCATGTCCCAAACCTATTACATGACTTAGTAAAAGTGAGGGAATTAAATTCTTTCATGTCCCACACCTATTCCTTGGTTAAGATTATTCCTACCTGAATAATATATGGTATGTTCTCTACCTTATACACAAATGCAAAAATGGTTCCATACATAATTGTGATCAGGGGTTTCATACGAAATTGGGATCAAGGTTTCTATGTAGCTATAAGAGAAAAGAATAGGGAATTTGTCTCTAGTCATGATGCACGTAGTTTTTACATGTGTGGACAATGTAGGTGAAGCACACCCTAGAAAGACGTTTTTGAAATAATAAAACCATTAAAGTGTATCATGCAATGTACAAATGAGAAGAGGTTGCTTGTATTCTTAATTTAAGATCTAAAGTGTTTAGTCTACATTTAAGCAGTTCATGTCCTAAAAATTATATTCATGGAATGATTGGTTACTAAAAATATGCTATCTATTAATAATATTCGAATATTTTAGTAGACTTCAAATGTGATTAAAATAAAATTTAAAAAAATATCAAAATTTAATTCCAACAAATATCAAAAATCAAATCCAATGAGACAACTAATACATTCCTAAACAACTGAATCAGTTGGATGTGGGTCTTACTAAAACTTATTTATTGAGATTCATGTCCTATTTCTTGACAAATTTGTGCTCATTGTTTTCATTTTCTACTATTATTTGCAACAATTGCGTGTCCAATGGTATGTGGCAATAAAAAATGACTAACAATGGGATTTTAATGGTGTCATATAAAATCATAATCATAAAGTGAATAAGAAACATTTAAAAATCTAACTAAATGGAAAGGAAATGATATATAAGCTCTTAGTTATTGTTGTCATGTTAAATGTCTAGCATAAAAATTTGATCATTTTTTCCATGACTACTAAGCCCCCACTCAAAAAATCCTTGAAATGGGTAATGTAAACCTACCCTCCGGCCAATTTCTAACTATATAAACCCCATCATGCATGAGAGGGATGTTCTAACTAGATTTTTGAAGTGTTTTTCATGTGTAGGTAAGTTGGTGGGAAGACATTCATGGATTCATTTTTTACTCAATTTGAAGGAACTATTCCCAGAAGCCCAAAAAGGACAATGTTTAGGACTGTTGCACCTAATGAACACCCTCTAAGGATGAACCAGGAAGAGATAATGCATCCAAGTAGTGTGTAACATTTACATGTCTTGTCTGTTCTTCCCAAAATTTTTATACATGTTTAATATTGCACTCAAAACTATATATCACTATACAAGAATTTATCTAATATATAACTATATCAAATATTTAAATTGAAGCATAATACCAAAAAAAATTTAACACTAATGGTGCTTGTTTTATTGTATTGTTAAAAACTATAATCTATTATGAAATTGATCAACAAATGTATAACATTAACTATCTAACTCCAAATTTGGTGTTATATAGTTGGTATTAGATATATAGTTAAACAACTACTATAAAATAACACTATTAATGTTAAATAAAAAATTATTAATGTATTATATGTTGATAGGGTTCTTCATCACATTTTGAGATAGCTGTAAAGATAAATGTAAATTCGTCGAAGACCTGAAGTAGCCACGAGTGAAGGAAGAAGCCACGCATAACTAGAGAAACCAAAAAAGACTAGAAAACCACGATCTATGGCGGAAGCCGACATAAAGCTGTGAAATGAAGACAAATCAAAATAGTACGAGACAGAAGATGACATAGACATGAATCAAAAGAAGTGACTCTTGAATGATTTGTATTTTGTATATTTATTGTAGTAAATCCTTTGTATTGAGGTGTGCCAAGAGAGATGGATGTGAGCATCACCCAAGAGATATGAGAGAGTAAGAGAGAGAGTTGTATGAGAATGAGACTAATGTCATGAATATTGAAATATGAATGAGAATTGATGTTTTGGAGCAAAATTTGTTATGCATGTTTACATTCTTTCTTTTCAAAAATTAGAATAGTTTACTTTTCCGTCATACATCACTAACAATAGGTCAAACTTTCCTAAGTCTCACACTGTTTGTTAAGATTTAGGTTCAACATTTGGTGTCTAATATTAGGTTCATGTTGTTAGTTGGATGTCAGGAAAAAATATCACCACCAAAATATTGGAAATCAACATTGACAGAGATAGAGGATTGGTGCAAAAAACAAATTCATATCTTTGTGAAGGGGGAATCAAAAATACTAAAGGTGTCATACAAAGAAATAAAATCAAAAGTCTTTAGAGAATATGAAGAATATTTTTTTTCACAGTTTCCACATTTTTGTGGCCTTCCATATTAGCTCACACTAAAAGAACAAAGTGGTCACAATTACACTTGAGAGAACCTTTTGAGTGGACTGCACCAAAGTTAACCATAGTTAATCACCTTGACAAACCTTGGACTAGGGAAATTGATTACTGTTATGAGACTACCCTAGATTCATATATAATTACTTGGGCCATAAAAGGTTGGACCAGTTTCGACTATAAGAAAGGTGAAGTCTTAAGCAGAGCAAGTGGCCATTTTCTCAAATTAGTTCCATTCTTAATTAAGGTATTGATGATAGAAAAAGGGTTAATCAAAAGTGTAGAAAATTTCCTTTAGGGGAAATACACCAGAGGATGGCATACATGAAGGGGGAAATCTAAGAGACATAACTTATCAAAAATAATGGGGTGTTGGTTAGGGTGGCAGAAATAGGACGACATGAGGAAAATAAAAAGATAGACGATTATATAGTTGGAAAACAGAGGATTAAGTAAATTAAGGAGAGTTGGCAATTCAAAAAAAAGGTAACTAAAATGAGGAGGATGGAAGAGAGATAAATAAAAATAAATAATTAGAGAATAAGTTAGAGAAACAAAGGATATCAAAGGAAGAAAGAGAAAATAAATTTAATGAAAGGAAAGAAATTTTGAATAAGAAAGTATAGAAGGAAGAAACACCACATCAAGTGGAGGCCAAGAATTAGCTTACCCAGAAATGGAGGTATACATACAAAGTCTAGCTATAATACCTGCATCATGTGGAGACCAACATGGTTTGGTTACCCCATGGAACCCCGTGGTACAATACACCATAGAAAGTCCAGTTCAACAAGCGATAACGAGACAAACTATTCTAATGAGAGATGTAAAATAGTTAGTAGGAGGCTTAGAACTAGCTTTTAAGATGGTATTGGAAGCAGAAGGTTGGGAAGAATAGGAAATAAGAAAACCATTACTGATTAAAGAAAAGGGTGAAGAAGAAGGAGAATTTACTAGAATGAAAGAGTTAATTGAATAATTTGGAGAGAAAATAAAAATAGTAGATGAGGAAAATAAAGAAAAAGAAAGTATGCAGAAACAAGAGGAAGAAAAGAAAGAGACAATAAAGGAGAAAAATGAGGAAGGAGATAAATCGTAAAAACAAGAAAAAGAGAAAGAAAAAAAAAAAGATCCGGAGTGATGAGGGATTAGAAGAAAGACATAGATTAATAAATAATAAATATAGGAAGGTAGTTATGGAAAAGGATAGTTATGAAAAGTCACCAACTAAGGATGCATCCCCCAACCACCACATGAACCCAAAGGAGATGACCCCCTAGATCATTCACCATACCAAGTGTCATTTGAAACACCATTAGAAAGATAGAAAAGGAATAAAAATATCACCAATTGCGAGAAGAGATTCAGAAGAGACAAGAAATTGTAAGAGGATTCAGAGAGTTATTAGGAGGGTTGCATTTTGATATTGAATTAGAAAGATACAAATAAAGAAAGAATAATTTGACAAAGGTTCAAAATCAGTCAAAGAAGGAAAACCCATTAAAGAAACAACCAATTGGTTATCCTCAGTTACATCATCAAATAATTAGGATGGCATAGAAATTCAAACTACCAACATTTGGCCTAGATACAACTGATGTTGTAGAACATTTATTCATATTTGACTCTCAATGGAAGGATAAAAATGTCACAGATGAAAACATTAAATTAAAGGACTTTATAAACACTCTAAGATATGATGCACCACGATGGTATATGAGAACTAATGCCAAAGGAACTAAGAATTGTGATTCCATTGAAAAATATTTTAGGAAACACTTCCATTTTCCTGAAGCACCATCAGAAAGGGTGAGTAAGATGAGGTAATTGGTTCAAAGAGAAAATGTGACATTCAACTATTTCAGCTACAGGTTCAAAACTGTGACAAGGAAACTGGAAGAGCCCCTCATGGAAAAACAGCAGATCAAATGGTTCACTTTAGGACTCCTCCCTTACATAAGAAGAACATTGGATGGAAAACAATTCAATACACTCTCAAAGGCAATAGAGATGGATATTAAATTGGAATCCCAACCTTGGTGTAGGGAAGGAGAAAACCTCATTAAAAACATAATTAAAAGAGAGTGTAATTGGATCTAGAAAATTTGAAACTCCAACAAAAAATTCAGAGGATTGAATATCTTAAGAACACTTCACCCCCAAGAAATAGTGAAAGACCCAATATTTGGTGTGTAGCATGTTTTTCATAAGGTCACAGTAAGTTTGACTTTTCTTATCTAGAAAAAAAAATATTTTACAGCTATGAGGCAACATTCATCACAAAAATCCTCTTCCAGCTACTCAAGAGAAATAACATGGTGCGATGTTTGTATGTTATGGGAACCAACACACTTAGGATGTTTTCCCTTTATTAGAGGTAGCACCACCTACGAATCATTTTATGTATTATACAGCTTTTTTTTCCTACAATCATTATCACCACACATGACCCTTGGTAGAAGCACTTAAAGATCTAAAATATTACAATGCTAGGAGAACAATGGTGGCAAGGAAGAATACAACACCTACATTGAGTTTGCCACCATAAAAACTAGTAATAATTGGCCCTCAGTATCAAAATCATCAAGGTGAACAACCTCAATTTAGAGTTTTTTATCAGGGGAAATAACTATAAACCTCATTATTCATGGTATTATGATGGAGGATACCGCAGAGGTTTTAGAGGAGGTTATCGAGGGGGGTATAGCGGAGGCTACATAGGAGGATATATAGGAGGATATCAAGGAGGAAGAGGATACCAAGTATATAATGATGGAGGATACTACAGACGCTACTGAGATCGTCAAGGAGGGGGTTATCAAGATAGAAGACCAATGAACTGTTACAAGTGTAGTCAAGATGGACATCTAACCAGGAATTGCAAAAAACCTTATCATTGCAATTTTTTCCATTAAAGAGGTCATGATTCCTTCATTTTTCCTAAAGTAACTCAATTTTATAGGAATGGAGGAATAAAATCAGAGGCCTTAGGAATAGATGCACAAAATAATGTTCAGCACATTACAAGGATACCATGGGATGAGGAGACAATAGAAAAATATGAGGAGAGAGCATCTAAATGAAGGAGTGGACTAGAAAATGATGATAAGAAGGAGAATACTAAGGAAATTTATCTGAGAAGGAAGGCAACCAAGTCAAGAAAGAATGTTGAAGAACCAAGATATAGGGCTGCAATTACTACAAGAAGTTTCGTGAGGAAGGAAATTATACCTGGAAAGAATAAAATAATTAGACTACCCCTAGAAGAACTTTCATCTAGGGGAGAAGAAAGGGATTTTAAAGGTATTAGGAAAGACATTCATAATAAAGAGGTGGAAAAAATAAGAGATGTAGTAAAGAATTCCCAAACCTAAGAGGAAATACAAAATAATTAATTTAAAGAAGAAGAGATCATTTCTCTAAAAGAGATAGCTAGCTTTACAATTAAACATGGTCTTACATAGATGTTACAACAATTCAACAAATATTTGAACAAGGAAAAAAAATTAATGTTCTAAGAATTGAAGCAAGAACTCACCAGCAGAAAAGGAATATCTTCCATACTCAAAGAACATGGCATAAATCTGCCATCTACTTTGCTGTAGACATATTCAATACCACCATCACCAAATGTTTACTTGATCTTGGCACAGATGTCAATATGATGTTGAAAAAAACAATGGGAGAGACTAGGTAGGCCTCCCCTGGAACCCATTAATACTTCATTGGATTGGAGGATGGATCATCAAGAGCGCATCAAGACAACTAATAGGTGCATTAAAGAATGTTGAAGTAAACTTTATGGAAATCAAGAAATCGGTAAACTTTTAAGCTGTCGAGAATGTGGCTTTAAATCCATCTTATAATCCCATTCCAGTTCTAGAATGGTTTGTGGATTGTAATGGAACGTTAAATTCAGAAGAAGAGGAAGTAATAGTACAAGTGGATGGAATATGCATACATGTACCATTACATGTAGGGATGATTGTTGCATGTGAAGAAGAAGTGTAGCATCATACTGAGGAATAATATTTTGATAAAAGGAAGAAGATGAGTTGAGAAAAATTTTATTGTTACAAGAGTTCCATATTAGCACAACATTGGAACTTTAACTAAGTGTTAGAATTTTAAAAGAGAAGCTTTTAAAATCAAATTAAATTGTAATTTTTAGTGTATTCTCATACATAAAAAGAGATGGTTAAACAATATTTTGTGAAATTCATGTTTTACCAAAGTTCTTGTAAAATTTGGTTACTAGCTCATTGGTCAAGACTTCAAACTTCACAAGTGTCAAAAAAAGTATATATTTTTTATATAAAAAAGGTGAATGGAATTAATTGTCAAAATGATTCACAATTAAATGTTGTAATGCCCACAAATTTCGATGTTCTAAAACCATATCAAACCTTAAATAATTATTTGGAGAGTTGCGGAAGAAATTTTTTATTTTAAAATGTTTCAATGGTGTCAGACCCTATAATACATTTAATTAACTCCTACCGGCAATAAGCTACATTACACTAGGTGTATCAGATATAGATTAATAATTAAATATTCTTAACTCATTTCTAAAGTCAATTCAATTACAATCCACTAGAAAATATTCCATTAATTCTTTTACTTGGTTAAATAGTTTTTCCCCCTCACAAATTAACATTCAAATCCATATTTATTAAACCCTTATCTTTAGTTAGCTTAGTCCCCTTAAATTATTAACTTTGATGCCAATTGAAACATTTACGAAAACACACTAGGAGAGTTACATATTTAACTTAACATACTAGGGTACTAAGTGGCCCCATTCACCCATTTTCACATACACTTGAATTATTTAAAAGCCCATAATATATATTCTCACCTAACAATTGTAGGATTTATTCCAAACCCTTCGACTAAATCAATTGTTGCCATTGGATCCTAGGGTTCCAAACTAACCTTAACTATCCTTATGAAATTTTATTTAACCAATTTCCTTGCCCTAGCCTCCTCATTTGGTCTCTTTTATTTTCTTTAATTTGTACGTTGGAAGAGTGGAAGCCATGAAAGCAAGGAGGGAAGCTATGGAGGGATTCATTTGGATCAAACTTAGTTTAGTTTAATTTATGGATGTTATTATAATGTCTTCTATTTGTTGATTGTAGAGACTCTACCCTAAATATGGAGTAGTTATTTAGTTATTTCCATTCTTGAGTTATTTATTTGGGACAAAATTTATTTCCATTTAATATATGACATTTAATACATTTAAATGTCCATTTAAGGATTGACATGCTTAAAACAATGAGTTTATTCCCTTATGGTTTGTTGGTGGTTCCCTCTTTACATTTTATAGGTTCAAATTTTAATTAAATCAAGTTCAAATTTGCACAGTTGTGGATTTTACTTTTCCACGAAAAAGTGATGAAACCACTTCCCTAAGAATGCTGACGGTCCTATGACTACCACCCTACCTAGGTGATGATTCAGGAACCGCCGCCCTACCTAGGTAGCATTCAGATACTGCCCGCTCTAATCAAGTTGGTGGTCCAGAGACCGCCACTTTGCACAAGGCAGCAGTCCTGCTCTTCGAAAACATAACCATCAATTCATCAATTTTTCTATAAAAAAAATTACTAGGGTGATTTAAAGTTTAGCCTTATCTTAAATTTACATTCCTAAAGTAACTAGTTGAAGGTGAACAACATTTATTCATTCCATGAAGTAAATCACTAATTACCTAAATTTTCTATTTCAATAGCATATAAGGAAACAACTACAAGATACTTTTCCAATAAAATTGATTTCAAGCTCAAATGGAGAAATGAAATTCCATCTATTTCTAAGTATAATTGGTTTCTTTTCCACAACAAAAATGTAATCCTTCAACAAGGTAATTCACTATAACTTAGTGCATTCATCCATTAAAACCACAACCATTTATTCAAAGAAAGCACAAGCAACTATATTACATTTCAGATTTGCTAAGAATACATTCTCAATGATTTACAACTTCTAATCTCTTCCTTCATTCTTAGAATAATACAAACACCTACAAGGAAAAATGAACTTTCCCTTTTTATTTTGAGCATAGCTCATTTTCTTACAATGCAAAAATATTTCTTTTCAACAATACATTACAACTTGATAAATAAAATATACAATACAACTTTTCTTTTAAATGCAAGACTACTAGTCTTCCACCTTAAGTGGGAACTACAAGAAAATTTTATACAAAGAAGGATTTCCTTTTTGGATTCTACAAATGCTCCAAGTCCTAAATCTTCAACAAGGCTCCACCACTTTCATCACTTCAATCACAACAACAAAATGGGGGAGTAGGCAACACTCTCCACCCAACCAATAATCCAATGAGGAGAATGTGAGGAGAAAATAATGGATAGGAAATAGAGATTTGATATCTCTTATTTATTCAATTAAACAATGGAACCACGTACAATATTTATAGGTAAGTGAATAAACAAGACTCCCCAGAATAGGTGGAGTAGTTACAAATAATACGAGAGAATAATGGAACAGATAATGAAAACTAGTCTAACAATGAAATACTACATAGACTATGCTAATATTGCTAACATTCCCCCCTTATTACATTATTCTTGCAATGTGACCCCAAAAATTTCAAATTTTACTTTTCCAAGATATTTTGTGAGAATGTTGGCAACTTGTTCTTCTATAGGACAGTACTGGAGCTGAATGTGATGGTCCAAGACATGATCTTGAATGAAATGGAAATCAATCTCAATATGATTTGTACATTTGTGAAAAATTAGATTTTTTACGAGCTTCAACACACTCTGATTGTTGAAATAGAGAATAGGTGACTATTTTTCAAGAATTCCCAGGTCATCCAAAATGTGACGTAACCATATCAATTCACACACAGCTCCTCATGTGGCATGATATTCTGCCTTGGTGGATGAGATAGAAATAATACTTTGCTTCTTTCTTATTCACAAGATAGGTCCAGATCCAAGATGAAAAATGTATCTTGTGGTTGACTTCCTATCATCAATAGATCTGGTGTGGTCTGATTCGACATATCCCTACAAGAATAATTGATTATTCTTTTTATATTCGAGACCATAATTAGTTGTTTCTTGGACATATCTCAAAACATTATTTGTTGCAGTTTAGTGACATTTCTTCAGCTCATGCATGAACCTAGAAAAATAGCTAACAGCATAGCATAGATCTGGTCTGGTATATATGTCAAATAGATGAGCCCTCCAACAAATTGTTTGTAGAGAGTAGAATCTACTTGAGGTGAGTCCTGGAATCTTAAAAGTTGAAAGCCTTTCTCCATGGGAGTGGATATAGGTTTACAGTCTGAAATTCTATATTTTTCTCGGAGTTTCTTAGCATACTTTATCTAGGAGATGAAAATGTGATGCTCCTTTTACCATATCTCCAAGCCAAGACACTAACGTTGTAGCCCCAAATCTATCATTTCAAAGGTTATTTTGAGATCATTCTTAACAATATCAACTTCATCTTATGGAAGCACATCTCTTCTCTGAGTACTCTCCTCTATCTCATCATCTGATTCAGAGACTAGTCAGTGAGAGGTGTTTTGTAATGGTTCTAGAGTTGTCACTACCGAGTCAAAGGATGACTCGACATAAACCAAGTCTCAACTTTCATATATTTTCTTTGTCTCAAGATCCATGAGACGGTAAGCCTTTGAGGTAGTGCTATAGCCAAGTAGGATGCACGGGAGCATCTTTGGCTCAACCTTCTTTCTCTTCTGAACTGGGAAATGCATGTATGATGTGAAACCAAATACTCGTAAATGAGAAATTGATGGATTTCTACCACTCCATACTTCTTCTGGAATTTTATTTTGTAGAATATTTTTTGGTGCCCTATTGAGAAGATATATAGTTGTTTATGCTACTTCAACCCAATAATGTTCCTCTAGATTTTTTGTTGTTAGCATGCAACAAGCCATCTCCATCACTGTGTGATTGTGACACTCAACAATGTCGTTTTGCTGGGGTGTGTAGGGAGCAGTTAGATTTTTCTTAACACCTTGTTGGTTCAGGAAGGCCAAGAACTTATTTTATGTGAATTCCCCCCTCGATCTAAGTGAAGTAGAAGAAGTGGTTGTCTAGTCTCTTTCACAACATGATGATAAAAATTATGGAAATGTTGAAGAGCCTCACTTTTCTTCTTTAGGAAAAACACCCACATCTTGCGAGAGTGGTCATCCATGAATAGTTAGAAGTACTTGTATCCTAAAAATGAAGCAGGTAGTAGACCATTCAGATTGGTATGAACTACCTCCAAACGCTTCTTGGCACGGAAGGTGCTCACTTGAAATGGATCCTTGTGTTATTTTCATGAAAGACAAACAAGGAAAATAGGAAAGAAACTAGACAATTTGGATAGTCCATGGACCATTAGATTTGAACTCATCTGATGCAATGAACTAACTAACATGTGACCATATCTAAAATGCCAAAGGGCTGTAGATTCTACTATTGAGGCAAATAAAGCTATTGCAGAAGATGAAACAATATCTAAAGAAAATAACTTATCTTTTAGAAATTCTCTAGCAATGAGCGTACCTTATGTGGAGATTAAGCATGATTTAATGCCATTTTGGACAAGAAATTATACCTTTAGGTGATGATTCAGGAGCTGAGTAGCTAAAAAGAGATTAGGAATTTTGAAAATCATCGTGCCCTAATGTGATTGTTTGATTTGATTACCCCTGTTTCAATCCATTGTACCAGCAATTATCAGTGTCATGAGTATTGGTTTTGTAGCTTTGACACCATTTTTTGGACTTTTGAGCGTGTAGATTTTTCTTCTGTTCTACTTGAGATTGCTTCACTAGGGGACCTTTTCGATTCTTCTGGCCACATTGGGGCCTTGATAAAAGGGCTTTGTCTTGGGCCCCATCTTGTACTGAATTGATTGCCTCTTCCTAGTGCAATAAGTTCATGATTTCTTCAAACATCACTACCCTGTTAGATAAATTCAGTGTCATAATAAAGGCTCAAAACTAAGAAGGGAGTGCCCTCAAGGTGATCAAAACTATAATTTTAGCTTCTACCTTCTCACCAAGAGCTATTAACTCCATTCATAGCTCGGCCACTTGACGTAAGAACTCCTCAAATTTCTCATCGGATCAAATAGACAGGGTATGTAATTTTGATTGAAGATGGAGAACCTTAGTCTTATTCTTCACCTCAAAGATGGTAGCAAGCTTTTCCCATGCCTCATTTGGTTTCTCTTCATCCCAAACATGTGGTTGCACATCATCGGTGATACTCTGCATTATCATCATCAGTGCTTTAGGACTTGTGATCTCATATTTAATGAGCTCATCAGGGTTTTTTGGAACTCGTACGGACCCTGTGACAATTCTCCATAATCGCTCAAAATGAAGGATTGTACACAATGTTGTTTTCTAGGCCACATAATTTGGCCCTTTAAGTAACTGAGCATCAGAAAGAAGCAACTTCAGAGAAGACATCTTAATAAAAAAAATATTTATTTATTTATTTATTTATTTATTTTAGGAGTTATTACAACTTTTACTCACTGATGAGAAGTACCATCTAGTATATGCACATGATACTCGTGTGCTGAGAGATGGTGATGATTTGGGGGGTGTTCTTATTTTTCTTCACATTCGGCATCATACCTGGCTTCTAGTTCTTCCCGAACTCTCTTTTCTTTGAAGCTGATGTCAAAAACGAAATATTCAAGAATCCATTTTTGAACTAGCTCATCAAAGACTAGATTTCCTGTGTTTTGAAGCTCATTGAGCAACGCAAAATAGAACTCAAACCTTTCATGAGCTTCTAGACTATTTTCTTCGGCGTTCTCATTGATGTTGTGGCTATCAGTAGTCTCTTTGATATTACGTCATTCAACAGTCTTGTTGATGTTGCAGATTTCAATAGTCTCAATCGTGTCATTCATGCTTGTCATTCGGCATTTTCTTTGAGAGAGTATACGTTGCCTTGGTAGAGAATTCATATCCAGGCAACTAATGGCACTTTTTTTTAGTTCTTCTCATCTTTTCTTTCCACGCAAGGATCTAATCTTTACCTGATTGGAGATTGTAATACTTTTCACGTGGATATCAAATTCTCACACAACATTTTCTCTCCTCTACATGTAGTTTGAAAGAATAGGATTAATTCTCCACATCTAGCTAATAACCAAAAAAATAAGTTACATGAAGCTGAATTTGTTTCCTCCTTGGTCACTGCAGTCTCCCATTCATCTAATTTTAGGAACTAAATGCCAAAAAAATGGACACAAGTAAGAAGGGACATAAGTATGCTTTCCACGTTTCCATTTGCATGTCTGATTTTACGTGAAGAGGAAGAAAAAATTAAAGAAAAAAATAGATCTTGGCGCACTTGAAGAGCTCGACTCCAATAAATTTTGAAAAAACCAAAATAGCTTTCCCTTTTATGTCCAAATGATAGCTACAAGTCATGCCAAAGGTAAAACTCTCCTTAATGCAAATCATGTAAACCTTGATCCATTTAGCAAATGCATGCATCTTGATAATGAAACCTTGAAATTCTCCCTTTCTTCTTCTTCACGTAGGTTTCTAGAACATCCACCAAGCTTTTAGATGTGGGATAGTAGGATATATATATATATATATATATATATTTGTTAAAAAATTTACACAGGGAATTAGATAAATTTTTTCAGCAAATAGGACAAAAGAAAAAAAATAAAAGTGGATTCTTCCATGATTTTCTTCCTTCACACAACCTCCTTTGTCGACCACATGCAGCAGGAGAAAATGAAGAAATTTTGTCGCTATTTACCAAGTGGGCAGAGTATTAAAACTTTCACGCAGATTTTCCACGCAATTTACTCCTCCACCACACATACCCTTCTACGTAGAGCTTTCCACTGGAGTTTCAACATCTAGGAAAATTTATGTGCTTCTTCAAACACACACAAATCAGAGATCAGGTTTTCTTTGTTACCAAATTATGAGGAGAAAAGAATGGAGATGAAATAGAGATTTGATATCTCTTATTTATTCAATTAAACAATGGAACCACGTATAATATTTATAGGTATGTGAATAAACAAGACTTCCCAAAATATTTGGAGTAGTTACAAACCATACGAGAGAATAATGGAATAGATAATAATAACTAGTCTAACAATGAAATACTACCTAGACTGTGCTAATATTGCTAACAAAGAAGAAGTTATCCTCCTCATTGGCTCCCAAGCCCCAACTAAAGTGCAATAAGAAATGGAAAAAACCCATGGAAACTAACACAAATCTTCCACATCACAATACACATTTTCACAACCATTTAACACACATTCAAGCACAAGATAAAAATCACAAGAATGCAACTTTTGAAAATATACAAGGCTTGAAAACTCAAAGCCAATGGAGCAAGGAACTATGGGGAGATCACTTATGTCTCTCAATGGGATTAGGTGAAAAATTTAAAACCCTCCAAAACACAACTCAAAACCCCTACACAACTCATATGCCTCCCTCAATATCCTCTTATGCCTCCCACATTATCTTATGCCTCCCTACAATCTCTTATACCTCCCTCAAAATAACCAAGTAAGAGAAGCAAGCATTTTTCTTATCAAAGGTGGTGCACCAAACCCAACTCCCTATCAAACATGAAACAAGACTCTTATTCCTCCCTACAATAGAAAATCCCCATAGCCTTCTCCTACACCATACTTAGGAATTCTACCCTTGATCCCAACAAGCACACAAACCATTCACTTACATGTAATACACACACATATAAAAGAAAACAACTAAAAAAAGGGTGTATTTCATACCTTTAAATAGTAAGAACTTGATCAAATAATCACACTCCAAGCTCCTTCAAGCTCAATCCAACTCCAAAAACTTCAAAAATTCAACAAGCAATAAAAAAACTACAAGTGCACCATAAAATTAAGTAACCCCCAAACAAACAAATAAACTTGCATATATAGAAAAAGAGAAGAGGAGGGTGAGGTGGCTCCATGTAGGATGCCACATCACTTATCCTCAACTCCACCCCATAAGTCAAACCTCAACCCCAAGGCACAATAAATTGGTGGTTGATAGAAATGACAAGCCTCTTACACACAACTCAAACCCACACCCTATAAGGACATAATTTAAAACTCATGTAAGAAAAGTGCAATAAATGTCACATTTTGCCTTACAAAACACATAATGGGGTCTTATTTTGACACCCCCCCCCCCATAGGTATAATTGGTTGAAGAAATTAAGAGGTGTGGGACAAGCTTAACTTGTCCCACAAACCTCCAAAAATGGCCCTTAAGCCCAAATCAGAATTTTTCAAGTAACGTAGGGTGTACAACACTCAAACTCAAATACACTCAACTTAAATCACAAGATCCAAAGGACCAACTACTCTAATAAATGGCCCATTTTTTTCACATCCCCAATTAAATTAATAAACATGATTAGTCCACTTAATTAAGGCACATTAATCAACAATTATTAAATTAATTACATCACAAAATAAATCACATACTCCACAATAAATAAAAGAAGGGAAAGAATTACACGCATCGCCCATGGTCACATTTAGAGGTCATCCCCCCATGGGGACCTCCTAACAATCTAATAACAAAACATCAAACACTGCACAAGTTTCCATAGTGATCATCATTGTATCCATCCAGTATTCCACTGTGGTTGGTTTCATAAACCCTTTTTGTTTGTTGTGACACAATTACTTGCAAAATCACACTATACCTCCTTCGGCCTTATGGCCACATCAAATACATCAAATATAATTATACACACATTCATCAATAAACATCCTCATATAACTAAATCATCATCTAAACTAAACAATGTTATCATTTGTTTATAATTTAAACAACATCTCAACTCTACCATTGCATCGATATCAATGAGATCATGAGATTAGTTCAAATGCTAAATCATAGTTAATGTGACAAAAATTTTAAATGTCAGTAAATATATATATGCTAATAACACATCATACCTGTCCCACTGAACTTGCACCTAATCAATCTCTCAGCCTTGAAGGCCCAGTGTCCTATCCTCTAAAATACACATGGGATCCACCATCATCTGCCCCTGCTTATGTACCTACAATACGGTCCAATCCAATACATGAGAAGGGTCTGGGATATATCTCCTAAGAACAGATACATGGAACACATCATGCACACGAGACAAATTGGCAAGGCTAGACGATAAGCTAAGGGAGTGATCCGCTCCAGAATCTCAAATAGACCCACGAATATAAGAAATAACTTAGAGCCTTTTCCGTAATGGATAAGAATCTTATGAGGTCTGACATGAAGGAACACCTTCGTACCCACCTCATAACTATGGTCAACTCTCCTTTGATCTGCATATTTCTTCTTCATATCATGTGCCTCCTGCAACCTCTGTCGGATCAACACAACCTACTACTCCATGTCATATAACATAGCCGGCCCAATAGATACTTTTTCCTCAAGTTTCTTCCAACTCAAAGATTTCCTGCACTTCCTGCCATAAGTGCCTAAAAAGGTGCCATCCCAATATAACTCTAGAAGTTGTTGTTGTGTGCATACTCAACAAAGTATAAGTACTGCTCCCATCTCAACAGATGATCCATGATGTACATCCAAAGCATGTCCTCTAAAATCTAGTTCACCTGCTTTATCTGACCATCTATCTCTGGGTGATATGATGTACTGAAATTGATACTCGTCCCAAGGGCCTACTACATGGTAGTCCAGAAGTGTGATGCGTATAAGGGATCGCGATCGCAGATGATCTTCCATAGAATCCCATACATCCAAACAATCTCATCCAAGTATACTGTCTCTACTACACTAGCTATATAGGTGGTCTTCACAAAAGAAAAATGAGCCACTTTTTTTAATCCATCCACTGTGACCATGATGGCATCATGGTGGTATCTCGATGTCGGTATCCCTACTATGAAATCCATGGAAATAATGTCCCATTTCCACTCTGGTATAGCATGAGGGTAAAGAAGCCCAGCTAGATGTTGATGCTTGGCCTTCACCCTCTGAAACTCTAAACAACATGACACAAACTAAGCTGAAATAGTATTGGTGAGGGTTTAGATAGCCTAAAACTAGCAATCATATGTGAATTGTTTGATGTGAACGCTGAAATGGATTTAGCGAAGAAGTAAAATTGGATGAAGAGAAAGAATGGGAGACGAAGAGGGATGTAGAAAAAGACATTTGAGGACAGATAAGTGCATGGGAAAGGAAAGAAGAATTGAGGAGCCAATGTGAAAATATACACTCTAATAAGTACAACACATGTTTATCAATTGTAAGAAGGAGAAAACCCGTGTTGCAGAAGACGTTGATGAGATTGTTGAGGGAGATATCTTAAAATACAAGTAACAATTGGAAAATTTTGTCGAGGTGAATACTTTTTGGAATTTGCAGCTCTTGACTTTACTGGGTAGTTAGAAAAAATGTAAATGTAGGTGGAATTTGAATGCATGTTTCATTGGACACATTAGGCATAGGAAGACATCAAGTGTGCTTAGAAAGCTAAGGTAGCAATATCATGTAAAATTTAGATTGGTATTTTTCTCCAACTACTAGGATAA
Source organism: Taxus chinensis (assembly GCA_019776745.2). NCBI lineage: Eukaryota > Viridiplantae > Streptophyta > Pinopsida > Cupressales > Taxaceae > Taxus > Taxus chinensis. The sequence continues at coordinate 600,323,970 of CM034154.1, read as the reverse complement.
CAATTAGGGTATTGTAGTATTCATGCGAGTGTAATTTGCATCTAAAGGGGAATAAAAATGAGAAAACCCAAGAACTGTGCAACCCTCGTTTCTAGTTGTAAGGACAATTATTTGCAGGAAGTAGATGCATAAATATATATCAATAATTGACACCTTATAACAATTGGTCATATGATTCAAAGTTAGATCAAGGCTTTGGATTGCATGTCCAACACATTTTGCATGGATCATATTGTTCCAACCAAAATATTAACTACTATGTGTTCTCCACATAAGCATTTCAATTTCATAAAGAGGACACAATAAAATCTGGGGAAACTTGGAAAGTTTTAGGGTTCAAAACACAAGCTAAATGAATGCATCCTTTAGTAATTTATAGCCTCACTTTCAAGTTGTAAGCTTAAGTAAGTGTAGGAAAATAGATGGTGCATAAACAAACATTGCTAATTGAGTCCCAAGAGAAATCAGACATATCATTAAAAGGTATCTTTTATCTGTTAATCAATTTTGTTGTTTATTTTATTTTATGCCATCAAGGGTTTCAATTGAATGAAAATTAATTAGATACGTAAGATGTAGAGATAAATGGATTTTTGTAAATTAAAATGTGGGAAATTAAATACATGCATGCCCCACACCTATTCCATAAAGTATATTGCTCCTTCCCAAATAATATCTACTATATGTGATCCACTTAATCCTCATAATCCATGTGATTTATTCACGTGAGTACAATGTGAGTTTATAACGGCTAAAATATAAATTTATGAAACTTCATAAGGGTCCCAATTTGAATCCCAACCACAATACTTTTTTCTTATAGCACTTTGCAGGCATTCTTTGTAGTTTTAAGCTTGAGAAATTATAGTGAAGTAGGCAATGTAGGAAAAATCATTGATAATTGAGCCTTTCTAGGGAATGGATGTATGAGGTAAAAGAAGATGTTATCTTATAAATGAACTATGTTATTTTTTCACTATACGTATTTTAGGGTGTAAAGTTTTTTTGACTGCACGATATCTGGTGTGTCGATTGTTTGAAAGAAGAATTGCACACAATGTGCAAGAGGTTAAGGAAACATATTTTGGAGAAATATAAAAAATAAAAGAGTGATCAAGCAGTACTGCCAATGTCAATAATTGTTTGTAATTTCATCTCTTACACTTTACAGGTAGTTAGAACAGAAATAAATGCAAGGGGAATTCACTAATGTGTTTTAAGGGTTAATTTAGAAACAAGGATGTGTGATGTGGACAGGGGTTTCATACACAATTATAATTAGGTTTTCTCTATACCTACTAGGGTGACAAACAAGGGTTTCTCTCTAGCCGAGAGGCACATAGTTTTTCCAAGTGTGGAAGATGTAGGTGAAGTACCCCTAGAAACATGAAGGATGATCTGTAATGTGTTTTTTGGCTAGAAAGATGTTTGCAATTAGTAGGATGGTTTGTTAAGATTGCAACTTGATAGTTGGTATTACCCCCTTCTAATCAGGTATAAAGGATGCATAAAAGGAATGTTCAAGGAAGGAAAATACATGAATTGAAGGTTAGAAATAAAAATTCATTATGTGTTCCTTTTTTGGTCTCTATGTTGCACACATTATCCACATTAATGTAATTTTCATTTAAATGGATGAAAATGTAAAAAATTAGGAAAACCAAATAAATTTCTATTTTTCAATTTCAAACTTGAGTATTTGTAGGGAAATATGTGATTCTTAAACAATCATTGATAATGTAGCCAATCTAGTGGTTGGTCATATGAGCAAAATGTGTATTTTATTTTTCATTCAAAAGAGGGATTTTTAAATAAAAACATGGGAATTAAATACCTGCATGTCCCACACCTATTACATGACTTGGTTAAAATGAGGTAATTAAATCCTTTCATGTCCCACACCTATTCCTTGGTTAAGATTATTCCTAACGAAATAATATATGTTATGTGCTCTACCTTATACATAAATGTAAAAAAGGTTCCATACATAATTGTGATCAGGGGTTTCATAGGAAATTGGGATCAAGGTTTATATGTAGCTATAAGGAAAAAGGATAGGGAACTTGTCTCTAACCATAAGTGATGTGAATCTAGCTACAAGAGGTTGAAATACCTCCAAAACACACATAAAAGCTTTGCAAATAAAAAATAGGATTTTAAAAATAGATTTCTTCTCATTCTGGAATCCACATTGATCTTTTACATCATTACAATCCTCTGTTTATTTCACGTCTACTCTAACAACCCTTAAATGCCAAAAAACCCTAAAAAGCCAAAAACTACCTACTAGAAAAACAACTCGGATGGGCCCTAAAATTTACATGCCAAATATGCCTTTATAAGTTAAGGATCACATGAAATTTTGACTTATTATAGCAGGTACAAAAAAATTTATTAAAGTTCTAAGACCTAGTCAAAAGCGAAAAAACAATCAGAGCCAATTTAAGGCCACTAGATGAAAGAATCCGGCCCAGAAAATGTGCCGAAATGGCCACAACCTTATAAGCATAGATAACCCCAGCATAGTACTAATGTATATCTACCACCCTATAAACTTTCCAGACGATCCAACGGTCGGATCAAAAGTTATGGTCTCTGCAAGTTATGCTCCCGCATCATTCTCCCTTGGTTGAAAAGAATTCAACTCCTACAAATTTAGTTGACAAAATTCAACTAATTTTTTACTATCAATCTTCCTCAATTTAGATTGAGTTTATCAACCATCACACTCAAAACCATATTTCCACAACTACCACCATCAATAATAATTTTACTTACCTTTCATCCAGAGGTTCATCTTGTTTGAAATATATTTGTTCACAACCATGAATAAGCACTAGAAATATCCTGTTCCTTATCTTTCATTGGGAAAATCATTGTCCTTCTTATCATGAGGGTTTCACCCAAGTCTACAACAACCTCCATTTCTTCTTCCTCTTCAGCTTCAACCAGATTTACCCTTGGTTGTTCTCCTTGCCATCTATCTTGTGTAGGATAGTGCGGACACTCAAAGGCTATGTGACCCTCTTCACCACAACTGTAACATGTATATTGCCTTTGGGGGCTATTCCAGCCACGTCCTCCATTATAACCACTTTCCCTATGAAACCCCCTATCTCTTTGGTAGTTACCATGACTTTGACCAGAATCTTCATGCCCTTTTGCATTAGAGAATTCACCTTTTGTAGATTCAAATCTACCCCTGCCTCTCATTGGCGATGATGATGGCCCTCTTTTCACACCTCTTCTAAAATTATTCCTCTTGTTATTTTCTTCTACCCTTAATGCAAGGTTATAAGCATCATCCAGGCTATGGATCCATTTATATATCATGTATCCTTTTGTTGTTCAAACTCTCCCTATTCAACCCTAATTAACAACTTGTAAAATTCATTCGTATAATCCTCAATGCTGAGATCCTTCTATCTTAGGTTTTGGAATATTTGAAAGAGTGTCTAAGCATAATCTACAGGAAGAAATTTTTCTTTCAACTTCTTTACCATTTTATTCCAGTTTCGGATCTTTCTTTTTCCATTCCTTTTTCTTTCATTTTGTAGGTGATCCCACCAGATCAATGCATGTCCGGCCAACTTAGTGCATGCAAACTTAAGCTTCTTCTCATCTGAAAGGGTTTTCCACTCAAATAATTTTTCCATGCGATTCAACCAGTCAATCAACTCTTCTGGTCGTAACCCTCCACCATAATCAAGAACATTAATCTTGATGCCATCATTTTTTCCCTCTAAAGCCTAGATTAATCTCTCCTCAAATGGCCTCTCATTCAACATTTCTTCATCTCTCTCATTTTCTTCTCCATCCCCTCCTTCATTTATTAATGGAGGTACTTCTTTAGTATCACTATCTGGATTTGAATCCCCATTTGCATGTCTCCATTTAAGGCAGGTGACTTCTCCTGTGAGCTCAACAACCTGTCTTTGTAGATCCTACATATGCCTATTCATCTAGGCATAACCTCCTCTCCCATGTCTAGCCATGATTATGTAAAATAGAAAAAAATATATATACAGAAAAATGTAATATGTTACCTTAACTATTTCTACAAGATCAAAATTTGGCTCTGATACCAATTGATGTGAATCTAGCTACAAGAGGTTGAAATACCTCCAAAACACACATAAAAGATTTACAAATAAAAACCAAGATTTTCAAAATAGCTTTCTTCTCATTCTAGAATCCACACTGATTTTTTACATCATTACAATCCTCCTTTTATTTCACGTCTACACAAACAATCCTAAAATGCCAAAAAACCCTAAAAAGCAAAAATTTACCTACTAGAAAAACAACTCGGATGGGCCCCAAAATTTTTGTGCCAAACATGCCTTTATAAATTAAGGCTCACGTGAAATTTTGACTTATTCTAACAAGTACAACAAAAGTTATTAAAGTTCTAAGACCTAGTCAAAAGCGAAAAAAAACAATCGGAGCCAATTTGAGGCCACTAGATGAAAGAATACGGGCCCAAAAATGTTGTCAAAATGGCCACAAATTTGCAAGCATAGTAAATATCAGCATAGTACTAATGTATATCTACCACCCTATAAAATTTCAAGACGATCCAATAGTCGGATCAAAAGTTATGGTCTCCACAAGTTATGCTCCAACATCATTCTCCCCTAGTTGAAAAGAATTCAACTCCTGCTAATTTTGTTGACAAAATTCAACTAATTTTGTACTTTCAATCTTCCTCAATTCCCACTCAAGAATCCAAGTATTTTCTTCCTACTTGCAAACCTTCCCACTGTACCAAATATCTGTTGTAGCTCCCATGTCTAGTAGTGACTGTCTTTTGGTCTAAGACATGCATTACCCTTTATTTTTTCTTCTTCAACATCTTCTGCTCCCAGTTTATTTCTTCCTCCTCTGCAACATTTTGATCATGACCTAGAAACATATACAGGTTAGAAACATTAAAAACTAGTGAGATGGCAAAGTTTTCAAGTAGCCCCACCTTGTAGGCATTATCACTCATCTTCTTCAAAATCCTGCACGGCCCAATCTTCTTATACTTGAGTTTATTATATGTTCCTTTTGGAAACCTCTCCTTTCTAAGATGAACCATCACCATATCTCCTTCTTCAAATACACTTACTCTCCTACTTGTATCTGCAACTGCTTTATATGTTTCATTTCTCACTTTTAGCGTTTCCCTCACTTCATCCTGTAGCTGTAGAATGTGTTCTACAAATGCTTCTACATCATCACTAGTTTTATCTTCACTGGGTAGCACAATAAAATCTAGGACCCCCTTGGGATTCCTACCATATACTATCTGGAAAGGATACCTCCCTGTTGACCTATTTACGGAGATATTATATGCAAACTCAGCTTGTGGTAAAGCCAAGTCCCATTCTTTTGGCTTTTCTCCAACTATGCAACGTAGGAGATTTCCCAAGCTTATGTTCACTACTTTTGTTTTCCCATCAGTCGGGGGGTGATATGCACTACTAAACTGTAGCTATGTCCCCATATTCCTCCACAGAGTCTTCCAAAAGTGACTCAAAAACTTCGTGTCCCGATCTGAAATGATCGTTCTTGGAACTCCATGCAATCTAACCACTTCTAAAAAAAACAAATCTGCAACTCTAGAAGCATCATTAGTTGTTTTACAAGAAATGAAATGTGCCATCTTAGAGAATCTATCAACCACGATAAATATAGAATCATTCCCTCGCTGTGTGTTAGGAATTCCTAACACAAAATCCATACTCAAATCAACCCATGGCCCTGTAGGGACAGGTAATGGCATATACAACCTAGTATTCTGTGCATGGCCCTTAGCCATTTGACACATCTACATCTTGCTACAATCCTACTTATGTCCCTCTTTACCTTTGGTCGATAATACTTATCTACAACAAGAGAAATTGTCTTACTTATACAAAGTGTCCAGCCAACCCCCCACTATGCAACTCTCTTATAATATTTTCTCTCATTGAACTAGCAGGGATGCACAATTGTTTCCCCCTGAACAAATAACCATCCTGCATCAAATAATCAGAAGAACCACTACCTACTGTAGGATCCTTAATTTTTCTCACAACATCACCAAAATCTGGATCACCTTCATACAATTCCTTAACTACCCCAAACCCTACTACTTCATTTTCCATTTTTGTCAAAAGTGCTACATGCCGACTCAAGGTGTCAGCAACTTGATTCTGCTTACCTGACTTATGCTTTAAGACAAAAGTATATTATTCAAAAATGAAACCCATTTTACATGCCTACTATTTAGTTTCTTTTGTGTGTTTACATACCTCAATGCTTCATGGTTAGTGAACAAGTACAAATTCCTTTACTACCAAGTAATGTCTCCAATGCCTTAATGCCCGAACAATAGCATAAAATTCCACATCATAAGTAGAATATTTCCTCCTAACTTCATTTAGCTTTTCACTAAAAAATGCTACAGGTCATCCTTCTTGACTCAGTACAATTCCAATCCTGACATGTGAGGCATCACAGTCAACCTCAAAGACCTTACTAAATTATGGAAATACCAAAACAGGTGCTTCCTGACACTTTCTTCTTCAAAAATTCAAAACTATTTGTTGTTGCCTTAGTCCATACATACTCCCTCCCTTTTGTACACTATATTATGGGTGCAGCGATGCTACTGAAATTCCTATGAACTTCCTATAAAAAATTTCCAATCCATGAAAACTACGAACCTCTGTCACATTCCTTGGAATAGGCCATTCCAAAATTGCCTTTACTTTCTCCTCATCCATCCTCACTCCATCCTCTGATATCACAAACCCCAAAAAAACCAAACTCTTTTGAAGAAATCTACACTTCTTTAAATTTGCATATAGACTCTCTTTACGTAACAAGTCTAACACCAATTTCATATGTAACAAGTTTTCTTCCACTAGTCTTACTAAATATCAGAATATCATCAAAATAGACAACAAAAAACTTACCATTGTATTCTCAGAGTACTCTGTTCATCAGCCTCATGAATGTACTGGGTGCATTAGATAGCCCAAATGGCATCACCATCCACTCATACAACCCTTCTTTTGTTTTGAAAGCCATTTTCCATTCATCCCCTTCACGGATCCGCATCTGGTAGTACCCACTCCATAGGTCAATCTTGCTAAAATACTGGGCTCCAACTAGCACATCCATCATATCATCCAATCTTGGAATTGGGAACCGGTACTTAATTATGATCCTATTTATGGCCCTACTATCTACACACATTCTCTAGTATCCATCTTTTTTTAGGAGTCAATAGGACTGGGGTTGCACATGGAACTCATGATTTCCCTCACTAATCCTTTCTGTATTAGATCTATCACTTGTTTGTTAAACTCTTCACCCTGTGTTGGACTCATCTGATAGGCTTCCTGGTTTGGAAGGGCCAATCCTAGGATCAAATCAATATGGTGTTGAATATCTCACTTCAGAGGTAACCCATCTGGTAGCTCATCTGGTATGACATCTTTGTATTCTTTTAATACCTTTTCCATAGCAACAGGTATATTTAAGTCTCTGCTTCCACCTTCTTTAAAATCAGTGCATAACACCAGCCAACTTCTTCCATTTCTGTAACAAACTCTTTTGTTGCCAATAAGCCCTCACTCTTCTCTTCTTCCTTGAAGGGTAACAAGACAACCTTTACACCATCCTTACAAAAGGTATATGTATTTTTCCTCCATCATGTGTAACCTTCCTATCATATTGCCAAGGCCTCCCCAGTAATATATGGAATGCATCCATTGGGATAACATCACACCATACCTCATCCTTGTAGGTATTCCCAATTGAAAACTTTATAAGGCACCTTTTTTCTATGGTTACCTCATTCCCTTTCTTGAACCATGATATACGATAAGGATATGGGTGCTTCTCACATTTCAGATTGAGTTTATCAACCATCACACTCGAAACCATATTTTCACAACTACCACCATCAATAATAATTTTACATACCTTTCCTCCAGAGGTGTATCTTGTTCGAAAAATATTTGTTAGCAACCACGAATCAGCACCAGCAATATCATGTTGCTTCTCTTTCCTTGGGACAATCATCATCCTCCTTATCATGAGGGTTTCACCCAAGTCTGTAGCAACCTCCATTTCTTCTTCCTCTTCAGCTTCAACCAGATTTACTCATTGGTTATTCTCCTTGCCATCTATCTTGTGTAGGATAGTGCAGACACTCAAAGGCTCTGTGACCCTCTTCACCACACCTATAACATGTATATTGCCTTTGGGGGCTATTCCAGCCACGTCCTCCATTATAACCTCTTGCCCTCTGAAACCCCTACCTCTTTGGTAGTTACCATGACTTTGACTAGAATCTTCATGCCCTTCTGCATTAGAGGATTCACCTTTTGTAGATTCAAATCTACCCCTGCCTCTCATTGGCGATGATGATGGCCCTCTTTTCACAACTCTTCTAAAATTATTCCTCTTGTTCTTTTCTTCTACCCTTAATGCGAGTTGATAAGCGTCATCCAGGCTATGGATCCAAAGCATACTCAACTCATCTTGTATGGTGTAAGTCAATCCATTTATATACCGTGTAGCCTTTTGTTCTTCAGACTCTCCCTATTCAACCCTGATTGACAACTTGTAAAATTCATTCATATAATCCTCAATGTTGAGATCCTTCTATCTTAGGTTTTGGAATCTTCGAAAGAGTGTCTGAGCATAATCTACAGGAAGAAATTTTTCTTTCAACTTCTTTACCATTTTATTCCATTTTTCGAATCTTTCCCTTTCCATTCCTTTGTCTTTTATTTTGTAGGTGATCCCACATGATCAATGCATGTCTGGCCAACTTAGTGCATGCAAATTTAACCTTCTTCTCATCTGAAAGGGTTTTCCACTCAAAGAATTTTTCCATGCAATTCAACCAGTCAATCAACTCTTTTGGTCATAACCCTCCACCATAATCAGGAACATTAATCTTGATGCCATCATTTTTTCCCTCTAAAGCCTGGATCAATCTCTCCTCAAATGGCCTCTCATTCAACTTTTCTTCATCTCTCTCATTTTCTTCTCCATCCCCTCCTTCATTCATTAATGGAGGTACTTCTTAAGTATCACTATCTGGATTTGCATCCCCATTTACATGTCTCCTTTTAAGGTAGGTGACTTCTCCTGTGAGCTCAACAACCTATCTTTGTAGCTCCTGCATATGCCTATTCATCAAGGCATAACCTCCTCTCCCGCTTCTAGCCATGATTATATAAAATAGAGGAAAAAAATTACACAGAGAAATGTAATATGTTACCTTAACTATTTCTACAAGATCAAAATCTGGCTCTGATACCAATTGATGTGAAGCCAGCTGCAAGAGGTTGAAATACCTCCAAAACACACATAAAAGCTTTGCAAATAAAAACTAGGATTTTCAAAATATCTTTCTTCTCATTCTGGACTCCAAACTAATCTTTTACATCATTACAACCCTCCTTTTATTTCGCGTCTACACTAACAACCCTAAAATGCCAAAAAACCCTAAAAATCCAAAAATTACCTACTAGCAAAACAACTCGGATGGGCCCCAAAATTTGTGTGCCAAATATGCCTTTATAAGTTAAGGCTCACGCGAAATTTTTTACTTATTCTAACCGGTACAACAAAAGTTATTAAAGTTCTAAGACCTAGTAAAAAGTGAAAAAAGTAATCGGAGCCAATTTGAGGCCACTAGATGTAAGAATCTGGGCCTGAAAATGTGCCGAAAATGCCACAACCTTGCAAGAATAGTTGACCCTAGCATATTACTAATGTAAATCTATCACCCTATAAAATTTCAAGATGATCCAATGGTCGGATCAAAAGTTATGGTCTCCGCAAGTTATGGTCTCCGCATCAATAAGGCAATTAGTTTTTACACGTGTGGATAATGTAGGTGAAAAACACCCTAGAAATAGGTTTTTGAACTAATAAAACCATCAAAGTGTATCACTCAATGTATAGGTGAGAAGAGGTTGCTTGGATTCTTAATTTAAGATCTGAAGTGTTTAGTCTACATTTAAGCAGTTCTTGTCCTACAAATTATAGTCATGGAATAATTTGTTAATAAAAATATGCAATGTATTAATAATATTTGAATTTAAATTAGAGTTCAAATGTGATTAAAATAACATTGAAACAAATCTCAAAAATTGAGTCCAACAAATCTCAAAAATCATTTCCAATGAAACAACTAAATCCAAACCTAAACAACTGAATCAATTGGATGTGGGACTTAATGAAGCTTATTTTCTGAGATTCATGTCCTATTTCTAGAAATAATTGTTCTCGTTGTTTTTATTTTCTACTATTATTTACAAAGATGGCATGCCCTGTGGTATATGGCAATAATAAATGAGTAACAATGGGATTTTAATGGTGTCATATAAATTTAGAATCATAAAGTGAATAAACAACATTTACAAATCTAACTAAATGAAAAGGAAATGATATATAAGCTCTTATTTATTGTTGTCATGCTAAATGTATAGCATAAAAAAAATGAAATTTTTTTCCATGACTACTAAGGCCACACTCAAAAATTCTTGAATGGGGTAATTGATGCACTAAAATTAGCAGGAACTTGACAAGGTCATAACTTGAGCTCCGGGTGTTTGTTTGAGACATTTTTTTAAGGGCACATGTTTTGATGAGACGAATGCATTGGCCAAATTGCCCTAATTCACCCTACAGGATGGGGCAAGTTTTGGCACATTTTCGGGCCCTAAATCTGCCATCTTGAGACTGAAAATTAGGATTTAAGTTGAAGTTCAACTTTTTCCCTATTTTTGGGCATTAGTTAATTTTAGTCTATTAGTTGCATTATGGGTTAGAAAGTTGGATTCTTTTAATTTAGGAATTTATAAGCTGCGTGGCAATTTTTGTACCTGTATGATTAAGCATGCAAACTTACTAAGAATAGCAGGTTCTAGTAAACTGCTAAAAATAGTAATTTCCGCCACCTAGAGTAGATTTAGTCACAGTTAGTTAGATTTTTCTTGGCAACTCGAGTTGTGAATTGTTTTCCTATTTAGGAAACATTGTAATTCATTATTCGATAACAAAGAAGGAAATCTATTTTCTTTTGGAGTTCATATTATTTGTAGTATATCAACTTCGTTTAGAATTTGGCTACATTAGTAATGTAAACCTACCCTCTGGCAAATTGTTGACTATGTAAACCCCATCATGTCTGAGAGGGATGTGCTAACTAGATTTTTGAAATTTGTTTCATGTGTAGGTAAGTTGGTGGGAAGCAATTCATGGATTCATTTTGAGCCAATTTGAAGGAACTACTCTCGAAAGCCCAAAAATGCATATCTTTAGGACTTTTGCACCTAATGAACACCCTCTAAGGATGAACCCAGAAGATCTAATGCATCCAAGCAGTGTGTGACTTTTACATGTCTTGTCTATTCTTCCCAAATTTGTATACATGTTTAGCAGTGCACTCAGAACAATATATCACTATACAAGAATTTAGCTAATATATAACTATGTCAAATATTTAAATTGAAGCATAGTACCATAAAAAAAATTAACACTAATGGTGCTAGTTTTATGGTATTGTTCAAAACTTTAATCTATTATGAAATTGATCAACAAATGTATAACATCAACTATCTAACACCAACTTTGGTGTTATATAGTTGGTATTAGATATATATTATTATATATTTGGTGAACTATATGTTGTGACTAAATTTGGTGTTAGATTATAGTGTTAAACAACTACTATAAAATAACACTAGCAATGTTAAATCAAATAATATTAATGTATAATACTTGAATTTTTCATATTTTTTTAATGATCCAAACTAATTTCTTATAATACTCTATAATGTATAGTTTGTACTCTATAAAGTGTAATTAAATTTGTGCCTATTTAAACTTAATATCACAGGTAGCATATACCTTGCTCGGAACCTTACCACCATTATGCCTCTTATTTGGAGTATTTTAAAATATAGTAGGTTTAAAAAATGATAGTGTGAATTTTTTTAATTCACATAACTACATTTTCAAGAAAAACACAAATATATATTTACCATAGAGATAATTAAGATACAACATTACTTTTCAAGTTAAAGATTAACTTTTACAAAATATAACGTTTTCCACATAGTAGAAACCAACCTCACTATTATGGGCCTAACTAAAAAATATACAAATATATATTCACCATAGCGATATTTAAAATACAACATTACTTTTCAAGTTAAAGATTAACTTTTACAAAATATATCCTTTTCCACATACTGTAGAAACCAACCTCACTATTATGGGCCTAACTAAAAAATATTTATTGAGATATATTCACCTTATATACATACCTATCAAAATACTAAATAACACACGGAAACATCACTTTTATGCAAAGTGAATGCATGTAATGTGTCTGATAAATACGATTAAGATGTTTACCTAGGCTTGGAGCCTCACACATACTATTAAAGATTGACCTATGTATGATTGGTATAAGCCTTAAGGTTCTATCATGTATGATTGGACGTACTTTTTGCTATTTGCACCATTTGTATAGAAAATCGCTTCATGGTTCTGAAAAACTATACTTGAATATTTGGCCTTGTTTTCTATCATTTTTTCGACTTCTGTAGTCTTATCCTCCATATTCTTCTGTAAAAGTTCCGGTGCAGGTTTAATAATAGCTTTTGGAGCAGCATCACAAAATATAGGAATTGATATTCTTGGTTTCTCTTTCTCCACCACAACTCTATGTTCCACGCTCTTGTATCTTCCATTAGTAATGATCTAATATCACTCATAAGAAAACACCACAAAGGTCTATGTTATAATATGAGAAGCCTCTCATACCCAAAATATAAAACTTCAATAAAGAAAGATAATCACTCCATAATTAATATATATGAAGACAAGATATATATTAATTCTTGTTTTGAATGATTCTAACAAATGTTTTATATTGTGATCATATGGAATACCTCTTATATTTAGTTATCTTTATCTAGTTAGCTACATGTTTTATATAGTCTGTTGATCTACAAAATAAAAAATATATTATTAAAAAGTTTGTGTTCACCTATTCAGTAATATTTGAAAATTTTTGAATCAAATGTAAGTTGCCTAAATTGTAAATATAATCTTAAGATCCTCCGTAAAATTCAACTAAAAAAGATCATCACCTCATAAATTATATTAAATGAAGATATATAAATTCTTGTTTTGAATGATTCTTTTTTTATAGATACTACAAGAATTAATTTATATTGAATGAAGATATATAAATTCTTGTTTTGAATGATTCTAACAAAGAATTACCTCTATTTGATCAGCTACGTTGACTAATAAAGCTCCAGGAGCTGCTGTCACTGGAATCCACTTGTCATTCTTTCGAACTTGGAGGGCTTTAGAGCCAGTTTCTTGTAGAAGCAATGTGGCCATACCGATGTCTGAATGTGCATAGAAACCAGCAGTGAGTTCTGGTTGTGGGCATGGAGGGTAGTAATTGATAAGCATGTTTTGATAGGGCTCCACAGTAGCTTTTTCCAAATAAGTTTGAGGTAGATCCAAATTAATAGAGAATGCTCCCAATAATCGTTTGACCAATTTGAAGGTCTCCTCGCTATAGTTGTAGACAACTTCTCTTTATATAACCAAAAAAATGCAATTAAATTATTATTACAAGTTTGATAGTATAATTTTAATAAAAGTTGATGTTAAACAAATGAATATTTTTAAAAAATAAAAAATTGTGAGGAATCTTTATACAATAATTAATTTCTGTGTAAAATGATCCACCATGCAAGATAGCACTAACTAAGCATTGCAAGATAACACTAAATGAATTGTTTTAATTATTTAAAATGAAATAATAAAAAAATTAAATAAAAATTGTTTTCTAGAAGAAAACTCTTTTCATTTGAATAAAACACATATACAGAGATTTGGATAGTGTAGATTTGTTGAGGTTATGAGAGATTTGGATATTGCAGACTTGTGGTTGTTATGAGATGGCTTTAAATTTGATGATTATTTATGTCTTTTAAACAAAATAAAATAATTAATATATAAATAATAATATAAAAGATATAATTTATTTGTTTTTGAAAAAAATAATATATATTTATTTATATTAATATAATTTACATTTAGATCAATCTAAAAAGTCATATTTTAAATATATCAGAAAAAAATTGAACACGTAAATGACGTGCATGCCTGCAAACAATTTACTATGTGTGTGGGGAACTGTAAAGAGTTCATACAAAGATCCATATTGAAATGCCATCTTGATGATCTTAAAAATTTCAACCCACAGAAAAATATATTACCTGAAAGCAGAAGGATTAGACGGCCAATAATCATAATCTCTCAGAGAATGAGGCTGCAGCACAAGATAGATAAAGTCCCTCCAATCTCTGGTTGCCCCCTCCCTCTGTATATACTTGCTCCCATATCCCTGCGTGACCAAGCCGGGCAGGGCAGCATATGCTTGTTTCTCTTCCACACTGAGACCAAAGAAAGCCTTTCCCACATTCATCATGGCTTCCATGAGAGACTCTGGTATCCCATGGTTCACAATCTGAAAGAAACCCCACTCCTCACATGCACTACCCAACTGCTTCAGCACTTTCTCTCTCTCAATACTCCCCTCACAGCAATTCAGGCCTTGCAAGTCTATGACAGGAACATGCTCTTCCTCATGGTCACATGGAGTATAAGCACTGGTAGCCAAACGCTCTTGAGGTGGCCTGATGAACTTGTCTGGGATGCTTGTTATCCCTTTCTCTACCAAAAGTTCTACTGCATCAACTATGGGCCTGGTCACACATAGCACTTCTGCACTTGCCATTTCTTGACAGAAGTATTCTCAACCACCTATGTCTTAGGTAGAATATATATACATGTACACTCACTTGGTTGTAATCGTCAAAATTTTTTTTTTAGAGAAATTAAGGTGGTCTGTATTGAGTTGACAAAGAAAGCTTAAATACAAATCACTTTTTCCTTGTTTTCTTTGCATTATTGAACCAATAATAAAAACAATATTTCTACGGAGGGATCAATTTGATGATGTATAGTTCTTATCTGTATAGATTTGATTTCATATTTTAATAAAATCTTATCTGTATAGATTTGATTTCATATTTTAATAAAATGTTTTATGTGAGAAAAGTATATAAGAGGTCTGTATTGAGAGAAACCGTCCATAAGATGTCTATCACGTATTTTTCATGTTGATGGTACCAATGTTTTTGTTTTTGTTGAGTATTTTTTATTTTAGTGGTAGTTACCATATTAAATAATGCAGATTGGGTAAAAACAATTCTTTAAATTTAAATTTAAATGTTCAGCTGTCATCAAATTTTCAAATGAAACAATATTATTCTTACGGATCAGATTTCAAACCTGCATCTAGTATTGATAATGCAGGTTTGTTTTGTTTCGTTTTGTTTTGTTTTTTTGGTGGATAGTATATTTAGTTTTTACTATATAGACATCTAAGTTTGGTTTTCGTTACTGTAAAATTATATGTTTCTACAATATTTATGTCTTTATTAATTTTTGTTCTAGGTTAGAATCTTATTTACATGTTTTTTTGTTATTAGTTTTTCTTTTAGTTGTTCTTCTCATTTTTTCCTTTTTTTCTTTTTTCAGTTTTTAATGTATTTTTGTTGTTTTTCTCATAACTACATAGTTATGGTTTAGTCTTCTAAAATTATTTATGTATAGTTTTTAAATTTCAGAATTTTGAATATGTACTTATGATGGTTTTGTTGTGTGGCCCCTTTTAGCTCATTTTTGCCTTTAATTCAATGAATTTATAAATACTCATTTGCATTAGTGTATTTTGCATAAAATATTAAAGATAACTCAATTCAAGATATAGAGCGCCCCATTATGAATATATGCCAAAGCAATTAATTCAAGCATATAGAATGAGAACATATAGGAAGCATTTATTTCCCCATCATACATTCATTCTAGAATGAAAAGTCATATAGCTTGTATTTATTGTATTATACCAGACCGCATGGGTGAAGCATTGTATTATTTTTCGATATTGTACATTGTTGAGGGACTTGAAAAATATCAAGGATGTTTTACTCTTCTTCGGTATACCATAGGCCCCAAAAGAAAAAGAAAAAAATCTTTCTCTTTTTGTGTACCAAGCTATCTTGGAAGGGTTTGGAGGAAGAAAATGAATTGCTTAGAGATACGTGAGGAATTTAAAAATGCAAGCGACGTTTTTAGAGCCCCAGACCTAATGAATAACTTGTTGAATAAAAATCATTCATGCGCGATAGTTACCATAATGTGATCGTTACTAGACGGTCCTAGAAAAGTGGATTAATGGTCCCAAAAGTGTATGGTAATTGTACCAAAAGAGTATCTTGAATGTTCTAGAAAAGTCTCCCATTTGATGCAAGTTTTCTTAGTTCTCTATCTTTCCATAAAAAACGTTGATTTTGTTGTCTATTTCCGACAATTGTTTTGTGATTTTTCAAAAAACAAATATCATTTTTAAACACCCTTGAGTCAATTCTTAAGTTATAAATGGTTTAGTAGTAAAGTATTATTTTACTGTTTTAGTTCTTATTAGTTTTAGTTTCAGTTATTATTAGTTTTAGTTTCATTATTATGGTTCTGGTATATATGTATTATATTTTGATGTAAAACCAATTTCCTATAAAAACATCTTGGTTAGCTTGCATTGTGTGGCATATTTTATAGCCTTTTAGGTATAGATCTTTCTTTTATTGATTATAAATATGACAAAGAAATCTCAAAGTACAAATCTCCTTTATTGGTGGTCTGTATGGAGTTGACAAAGAAATCTCAAGTACAAATCTCCTTTTCCATGTTTTCTTTGCATTATTTAAATAAAAAATCTAAACAATATTTCTAGGGAGGTATCTATTTGATGATGTATAGTTCTAATCTGTACATATTTAATTTCATATTTTACTGAAATGTTTTAAATGAGAAAAGTATATAAGAGACCGGTGTTGAGAGAAATCATCCATAAGATGTCCATTAGGTATTTTTCAAGTTGATGGTACCAACGGCTTTTTATGTTTATATCTTTGACTATGGTTTTGTTTTTTATTTAAATGTTTGGCTCTCATCATATTTTCAAATAAAATAATCTCATTATTACATTAAATTTCTAATTTATAGATTTTAAACTTATATGGTATTTGTATATAATACATTAGTATTGAAAATGACCAAAAAAAAAAAATTGTTATTAATATGTAAGAAATTAAGTATTTTTCAAAATGAAAGATTTATTTAGATAATAATATGTGATACTTTGATGTATTTTTGGTAATTGTAAAACTACATTTTCTAAGGTGCTCATGTGTTTATTGATTATTGTTACAAATTAGAAAGTTATTAGTTTTTCTCTTTTGTGTTTTTCTAGTTTTTCCTCTGTTTCTTGAACTCCCAATTTTCTCATATATTTTTTCATGTTTCTCATAATTGTATAGTCATAGTCCTAAGGCCCTAGAACTGTGGATGCCCAGTTCTAGGGTTTTGTTTTGTGGGCTCTTTTAGCTCTCTTTTGAGTCTCTTACTTGGTTTTGAGGAACTTCGTTGTAGATTTTCCACCCGTAATGTGTCATTTTGTGCATTAATAAGGTCCAAATTTAATTCAATAAGTCTATAAATATACATGTACATTGGTGCATTTTGGATAGATAGAGAAAAATACAATTCAAGATATAAAGAGCATCATTATCAATATAGAAAAGCAATTAATTCATGTATTTAGAACAAGATCATAAATGAAGAATTTTGTAATGCCCGCTAAAATCTCCCACTTGAGACCCATGAAGAACCTAGGTTTAGTTAGAAAATTATGGAATAATTTTTTTTTTAAAGTGTTAGCAACCAAAGTCTCAAGGACAATTAAATTCAACTGATAACTTTTCCCATTATAATAACTAATAATTCCACATTATAAAGCAACAAGTGTGATAAGTCCACACCTAGCTCAAATCTCCTTAGGGATTAATTTAATCACTGATTACAATTACATTTTAGCTAAATATTCCCTGAATAAAATTTAAAGATTAAGGGACCAAAATAATTAATACCCAAGGTGTTTAATTTCACAAGGTCCAAGACAAGAGAAAGGTCTAATTATAGGGGGGAGAAAGAATACATGTTTTAAAATCATCAGAGTAAATTCTTACTTACCCACTCCCAGAACTCGGTTAAGGATTCAATCTGATTTTTCTCATAATTAATGCAATAAAATCTTCCTAAAAACATTCCCATTAGATAGGGAATTTCCTCACCTTTCCTATGATATAAATAAGTCCTCCTAACTCCTCATATTTCTCAAGTTATGGACCGGCGGAACTTGCGGTGAAAATTTTCCCAAGAGCGACCCTGCGGGCCTGGGGAGGAAAATTTTCCCCAACTTAGGAATGCGGAAATCAGAGAGAAAATTCACCTGGAGGAGAAAAGTGGACCGGTGGAGCGGGGAAGAAAACTTTTCTCAGATGCGGGCTGGCGGAGTAGGTAAGGCATTTAGTGCTTTTGCCTTTTTGGGACAAAGTGAATTTTACACCCGTACCTCCGCCGACACCCAAGGGGGCCACATGGAAAATCCTTATTGGTTGTGGTTCAGTGGATTGGTGAGGAACATTTGGAAAATTTGACTATTCCAAAGGAAGGGAAAAAAGATCGAGGGGAACACGTGCCTCCACCAACATGAGAAGATGCCACGTGTCAGCCAACCTTTGGATGCGGTTTGGTAGGCTCGAGGGGATAATTTGGAATTTTTGCCCAAATTTTTTTTGAAGCATTAAGGCTTAAAAGTATCTGCTCCTACGTCAATGCCTCATGAAGCCACGTGGCATCACCTGATTAGCTGCAAATCGGCGGAGTTGCGGGGAAAACTTATGAACTTTTCCAAATTTATTTTTGAAAGCACTAAAGGTTAAAACTGATCTGAGCCTCTGCCGATGCCCAATGAAGCCACGTGTCAATCAATGATTGGCTGCGGGGCGTCGGGGCCGCAGGAGGAAAAATCACCAAATTAACATTTTGGACTTAGATCATTTTTAGACAAAATGAAGGCTTGCGGATTAGCGGAGCGGCGGGAAACTTCATGACTATGCACCTTTTTGAAAAAAAGTAAAAAAAAAAAGTTTTAGCCCATGGGTCCACCCAAGAATATTTTATTCATTTAAAATTTGACAATTAGATTATTTTGAGCCCGAAATGAAGTAAAAATTTGTGAAGGCCATAACTTTCGATTGAGAACTCAGTTTTTGGCAAACGAGGACTTTCTAGAAAGCTTTCAACATCCTCTTTGCACAGAAACCTTAGGAATTTGGTTTTAATAAAGTTTAAATGGTCAGGTTTGAGAAAATGTCTTTCTGTCACTTAGAAAGTGAATTGGTATTTTTAACTTACCAATTTTGTTCAAATTTGTCGTTAATTATTTTTTCCATTTGTTAAACAGGCATGGAGGATTTTACTTGGAATATTTTAGGATAGATTGCAAGGTTAATTTTACTTGATTGATTTGCATTCAAAATTTGTCAATTTTATACAGCAAGAAGTCTGCAATTTTGTCTTTGCCCGATTTGAAAGGTTCTATAAAATTTTCATAAGTATTTTGGTATGTTTGGGGTCATTTTGACCTTATAAATAAAATTTGATATTTCATTTTGTCTTTTTGAAGTTGCAGGGTCGATCTGTGCATTTTGATAAAACATTTTCCAGTTTTGAAAACATCTAACAGAGATTTAATCCGAAAGGATCTATTTTCCATTTATCATCTTTTAAGTATTAAAAATCATTCCGGATCCAATCTAACTCATTAAGTTGATTCGAATCAACATATTCAAATTCCAAATTACAATTTTGATTTTCAAAACTTTCATTTCTAAAGAACAGAGCATTATGAGATTTCTTCATACGTATTCACTTTTTCATCTTTCCAACAGAGATTTCAAATTACATTCAACAATTAGATTTCCAATGAAAGAAATATCATTTGAACAAAGTAACCAATTCTATTTATATAGATCAAATACAAATTTAAAATCACAACTCTTTCTCATTAAATTCCTTTTTACAAATAGAATACAGAGTAAATTTCTTTCACATTCAAAAGGGATTTTATTTCCAAAACATAGTAACTCTTCAGCACAAAATGTGCATTAAATTTTCATCCACATCAAGTGGGGAAATGGTTTACAAAAGTAGTTTCGCAAGGGACTGTCATAACTTTGTCTTCTTCCTCAATTACATTATACAGAATACAATTTCTTCCACATTTATTCAAAAACAGAGAACAAAGTATATCTCTTTCACATTTCAATTTACAACTTTCATAGCCCATACAGACCATCTTTCCATCACAGATAATGTACAAGTTCATCCACTTCAAAGTGGGAAGGGTTACAATAAGTAATAATCTCAACAAGGATTGTCAAACTTTTCTTTTTATTCTACTCCAGGACAGCAACATGAATATCCTCCATTTTTCTTTATTTAAATTTTATCACAACATAACAGGGGGAAAGGAAACACTCTCCACCCAACCAAGTCATCCAATGAAAAGGAGAAGTCTTCCTTCTTTATTGGCCCCCCAAGCCCCAACCATATTGCAATTAGAAAAGTTTTTCAACTCATGGCAACAACAGGCTTCCACAACACAAAGACATATTTCTTATTCAAAACACAATCCAAACAAAATCATATTTTTCAACCACAGAAACAAAACAATAAACAATATTCATGCTTCATCGTGTAAGCCAAAGGAAGAAGAAACTATGGGGGATGCTGCTTATGCCTCCCGAGGGGGAAATGGGTATCACCACCTGAGAACAAACCGTCAAAATATATATCATTTCAAATCCCTGACATGCCATTATGCCTCCCCAAAGTACCCCTTATTCCTCACATTTCCAAATCCCTAACATGCCTCCCCAACCTCTATGGCACCCCATATTCCTCACATTTCCTTAAGCCTCCCCTACCTCTTATGGCACCCCATAACGAGTAAAGAAATGCAAGCTATTTATTTGTAAGTGTAAGTACTAACTCAAATCCAAACTCCCTCCACACTTATACCTCCCCAAAACACTTATGCCTCCCACAAAAATCCCCATAGTCTTCTCGTACACCATCCCTAGGCCATCTACCCAACCAACCAACAAATAAAACAGCACATTCAAACATTCAACCATTCACATATGCATACAAATAAAAGGAGAGAAATTCCAAGAGCTAAGCTCTTACCTCTCCATAATGGAGTTTGTTTCAAGTTCCAACCAGCAAGATTTCCTATGCAAAATAGCCCAAGATCAACAAAAAACAAGTCTGTAAAAAGTCTTCAAATTTCTCCAAAATCAAGAGCTCCAAATAGCAAAAGAATTCACCCCAAAATAAGTATGCAAAAGTACAACAACCAAAAGAGTGTAACCCCCAAATAATAAAATGAATTTGAATATATAGATAGGGAAGAGAAGAGGATGAGGTGGATCCAAGTGGAATGCCCTATCACACATCCTCAACTCCAACTCATAATTCAACTTCAATCTCCAAAGCACAATAAATAAGTAGGTGAATAATATGACAGATTACTTACACACTCCAAAACAAACCCACACCCCAAAGGACTGAAATTAAACCATGTAAGAAAAGTAAAATTAAAGCATAAAACTTGACTTACAAAAATGCATAATGAAGGCTATATTTAAACCCTCCAACCCATAGGTAAGGTTGGCATGCAAATTTAAGAGATATGGGACAATTTTAACTTGTCCCACAAGCCTCCAAAATCAGCCTCCAAGGAAAAATTCAAATTCTAAAGAAGATGAAGTGTTTCATACTCCAAATTTTACATACATATCTCTTACACATCACTTACACATTGCTTACACATATCTTACAACATTTACTACAAGATTCAACCACTCCAATAATTACTTTATTATGACCCAAGTTGTTTAATTTATTTTAACAATATGATTACTCCCATTATGTACCACAATTTATTTAAATAAAAAGGGGTGAACACATCACTTAATAAACACATACAAACACCAATAAAAAGGAACCAAATAAATAAATACACATAACTCTTGGCCACATTTAAAGGTGATCCCCCCATGGGAATCCCTAACACACACAAACATGCACAAACAATTACTAGTTGCCATGGTGACCTTGTTGAATTCATCTAAAATTCCAATGTGGTTGGTCTCCAATCCCCCGATGTTTTTTGTGATATTTAAACTTGCAAAACACAAATACCTCCTTCGGCCTTGTGGCCATATCAGAACATCAAAAATAATATAAATAAAATTCTAAAATCATCTAGATATATGGATCACAACAACATCCAAGCAACCAACAAGATCATTTGTAATTTTACTCAATAACTATATCATCATCAAATAATTTTCATTTCTAGGTCTACTCACAATATCCAAATATCACATTTCCGAACAACATCCATAGTATAACCACGTCAAATAGTATATCAACATCAATATCCAAAATGTCTCTAATAATCATCATGCATCATAACTAATCAAGTCAACAATAATCCATGATCTAACATCTAACATCATACTATAATAAACTCCATAATCATGTCCATACTATAACCACCAGTATCATGATCAATATCAAGATGTGTCAAAGGGAAGTGGACACTACATCCCCCTCCCCTTAGACTCAACTTCCTCCTGGAAATCACTGGAAAGAGAGATAGGAACAAATGCAATAGAAAAAGGATTACTCCCATTATGGGATTGCTTGCTGCAAACAAGTGTGGGTCCACAGAACCCAAGTTTGGTCTAATGCAATCTAGCAAGAAGAAGGGAGATTGTAAGGGATGAGTTCTAAACTTTATGCATGCAAGGCTACGAATATTTAAATCTAGAGAGTAACTTTACGCTATTAACCAAGATACAACACATAACAATATAACATGAAGAGTTCAGAAGATTCTTACGAGTAACCACCAAGTAGAGGAATAATAAGGAGAATTCCATGAGTTTGAGAAAGACCGCATAGTTTCTAAAGGAATACAACACACTACAGTAACCAAAATTAAGGTTTCCACTAAGGTTAAATTATGCTTTCATAGTTCTTTGTTTAGACAAGGCTAGCAGAAACAACCATGGCCAAAATTTTGTATGAAAGACATGTTAACTCAAGGTCCCACAATTTGAGGTCACACAAGATGAGGTTAATAAACAAGGAAGGAAACCTAAATTCAGCAACACATTTGTAATCAAGGAACTATTCAAACAAAGCACTTCCATAACTAGAGAGGGTACAATTAAATTTTCATGGTAATACTAAGAAAATTTATTACCACAAGGTTTCCTATAGTCTGATTTGTTTTAAACTTTTGTTTTAAGAATTGAACACACCACACCAACCAAATCTAGAGACATCAAACATTTAGTAAACAAATCCACTAGCAGCTAACATAATAATGCAAGAAGCACCTTACACTATAACACAATGGGATTTATTTATCTTATTTCTTGCTCTAGCTCAGAATAACCATAAAGAGAGCACAAGAAACACCAAGGAGCACTCAAGATAGCTAGGGAGAAGAACAAGTAACAAAGGGGTCCAACTACAATCCAAGGTGCATAGTGACAAAAGCAAATATCATCATCTTGCACTTTCCATCCTAATAGAAAAGGGGCAACAATAACAAGGTGACACAAGAAAATATGAAGAAAAGAAGACTCCTTAAAGTTATTTTATATCCTTAACATATGTTGCCTTAAAATTACAATAAATTAGGTCTCCAAGGACAAGACAACATGCAAGGAGGTTGCTTCTTAAACAGAGATAAGTCTCAATCCAAAAGACCACAACTCACACTCATCGAGCTATGGGTTGATAAGGGTATGTGTTAGTGCAAAATCACAACACCCCTGGATGCAGATCAGGCTTCTAGGTTGATCACTCAGGCATCTAGTGTGATTGCACAACATGGAAACCTCTCTCCAAGCGTGGGACTTGTGAAACTGAGAGAGGAATCTCCAGAGAAGGCTGGTTCCTGCTCCTAAACTACCTGCCACAAGCTATTCCAGTGCAGGCAAGCTAATCTAATCCTAATCTAACAATGCCAAGGAGACAGAGAGAGAGAGAGAGAGAGAGAGAGAAAGGAAAAGAACAAAAGCCTACACTAAAATGGTGATACACCAGAGAAGGAGAATGTTGGGCATCTATCAAAACTGCCATGGGACAAAGAGAGGTGAGCAATGGGAAGGATGGACAGATGCATCATAGGCCCAAGGATAGATTTCACATAGAAAATGTCCTAAAACTCCATGAACACAGCTCCAAACCTGCAATGAACATTCAAACATGCACAAATACCTGTAATGAAGAGAGGCAAGAAGACAAACAAGCAAAAACGAGAAAGGATGGACAGATGCATCACAAAACACATTTTGTTGCTCCAGAAGTTTGCACAGAACATCATTTCAATAGTAAAAGGAAAAAACGCCATTACAGAGCAAGGGAGGAGGTTCGAACTCCATTTTCAACCCTAGAGAAGAAAAGAAGGGAGGGCAGAGCAGAAAAGATGAACAACTTGTAATCTCTCTTTTAAAATGATCCAAATCTGGCTTTATACAATACATGGGTCGAGCCCAGGAGACAGAAAACATAGGAAAACATGTAAGCACCCCAACCATTGACCAAAATGCATTCTTCATTAAAATCGGTGGTTGAGACATCACTTCTACCCATGCTGAAGAAGAATGTGACCTATGTGCATTAAAACTGGTTGTTGAAACGTCGCTTCTGAGCATTACCACGCGTCAGAGCTGTTTCTCAATTTTCTCTCTCCAGACTGCACCAAAAGTCAATATTGATCCTAGAATCATGTAGAGAATTTCATAAGCTTTCCGTTGATATAAAGAACATGCAAATCCGAGCTCTGGATCGAAAGTTATGAAGGTCTGAAGTTTTAGGGCACAAAACAGGTGAAAACGTGTTTTGAAATCTTTCCCGCGCTCTGCCACCTGGATGACACATGGCACGCATTGATTGGTCACGTGATTCTCTCTCCTCTACCTTTCAGTGGGCTTTCTTTCGAAATTTCCTTGTGGGCCCCTTAAACTTGGACACGTGGCATGCATTGATTAGCCGACAGGGGCGCAGGGCAGACCTTGGCTTTTAGCTTTTCGGCCAAAACTCATGCCAAATTCTCTAACTCCTTCCCGAGCTCCGCATTCCCTGTTCCATAGGACACGTGTCCTCTTTTGATTGGCTCGGCTGACCCCTCAAAATTCACCCTTTGACCTTTGGACTCTTTCCCCTGCGACACGTGTCGTGATTCGATTGGTTCTCGGCACCTTCGCGCCCTTCGCGTCTTTATGTCCCGGATGTCTCAAACTGCTTGGGCCAAAAACTTCCGATCCACCCGAAACGGGATTCCTCATCCCTCATTTGGTCGATGACATGTGGCGTTGTTTGATTGGCCTTCGGCTCCTTCGGCGATCCGCGTCCCGCGCGTCCCTTTGTCCCATTTGCCCCAATGCTGAATTTCCCTATTTCGGGCGAACCAGCCGGTTCACGTCATCACGGCCCAAATGTCCCAATTGCTTCCGGACTGTTTTTTCTCATTTCGACTAATCCGGCCGGTTCGCGTCCATTTGTCCCAAATGTCCTAGTGCTTCGTGGGACAAATTCTTCCGGTTCGCCCAATCCAGCCGATTCGCGTCTTTTTGTCCCACCTGTCCCTTTGCTGTTTGGGACACCTATAGGATTTTCGTCTGATCCGCGCCTTGGCGTCCCAAATGTCCCACATTTTCCTAGGACAAGGACTTAGCCATTTTTTGTGATTTTTTCTGTCCTGAGCCTGTCTTCTGCAACTTTTTTCGCATTTTCTCAGAGCTTGGTCTTTCCTTCTTTGGTTAGGGGAGTTAGAAAAAATCTGAGGGAACCCCAGAAACATGATGTTTGCTCTGAATCAATTATCCACCTGGGACTTGAGAATTCTGATGCATGTTATCAAATTAACCCTGGGGGGTGAATTTTGGATAACAATTTGGCGACTCAGCGGGGTCATCTGCCTGCTAGATGAAGTTACTAGTTGTCTGAAGCATCCATTGGGCATGGAGTCCTGAGTTGTAACCTGCAACTGATCTAAACTTTGAAAACTTCCCTCTGAGCCACTTGAAACCCATTGAACCTGGAGTGTTCTCACCAAGATGCCACTGAAACGAACTGTGCAAGAGCAGAACCAACAACACCAAAACTATGTACAAAACTGAAAATCATACATGTCCCAAATGGAACATGCAGAGTGTGCACAAGCACTTCTTCTACTGAAAGCAAACCTACCTACTCTACTCTAACTGGAAGCAAAAGCAAGCTAAACAAACCCTGCAATTGGTTGTGAGAAATAGCTTCCCTTTCTCAAAAGTGGCAGCCATGCAATTGATTTGGCACTGATCATGGCTGTTTGGATGGATGGAATATCAACAAGAAGCTGGTCTTCTATCCAAATCATCAAAGTATCAGCTGAAAACAAATCCAATACCTCTTTTAGTTTCTCTGCATTTGGATTGAAGAGGTATGGCAGCTGATCCTTGGTACTTTGTAGCTCACCCTCATGCTCAGAAGAAAGCATGACTGGTTGTGACTTCTCCTTTGGCTCCAATGAAGCCAAATACCTGATTGGGCAAGGTATGGTCCTTTGAGTATGCCCATTGCTGTGATTTTCAACCCCAAGAATGGAGTCTTCTTGTAGACCTTCTTGAATGGATGGTGTGGAAGAAATGGTGAAATTCCTCTGTCCTTTCTCTTCCTCCAATGAAGAACGTGAAAGATTAAAATCTTCCAATCTTGATTCCGAAGAGCTATTATAAGATGCTAGCTGTTGTAAATGAATGCCCTCCTTCATGACAGCAGACTCAAGTGTTTGGAGTGTGGATGATGAAAGAGAGAAAGGTGGAAACTCAACCGGCTCTTCTCCATCAAAACAGTTCTCCAAATCTGACAGATAAACTGCCTTATTGTTGTCCTGCTGCAAATATTCAACTTCCTCCATGGTGTCTTCTTGATCTGTAACTTGACCACCATGGTTTCTTTCTCCCTTCAACATTGAGTTTGAGAGGTCAAACTCCTCTTCAGCACTGGAACTTGAGAGAGGTGAAGTAGAAAGAAGAACTGCAGGTTCTCCTGTAGCCTGCTTTATGCTCAGAGCTCTTGGATTTGCAATTTTCTCCCCCACAGCTGGAATGTGCTCCTCTTCTTTTGGATTTGGAGCAGATTCTCCTTTCTCCAATGTTTGAAGACAATATTTCTCTTGATTGAACTCTTCCTCCAGCATGAAGTTTGTCAAGTCAAACTCTTCAATCTGCTACTCTAGAGGACAAGTTGGGACTGCAAGATCTTCTTCTTCTGCTGCAACAAAATCAGCCCTGGCCACCATTTGTTCAACCTTAGCCTCTTCTGTAGGTTTAACCATCAAGGGGATCTTTTTCATCCCAAATCTAAGAGCCCAAATCTTCAGACTTTGAATTTCTTCATCTTTGTTTGGCTTCTCTTTTTGCTGTTGTTTTCCTTGACTGGGATTCTGATTTTCATCCTCCCAACATGGATTTGGGAATGCAAGAGGAGGGATGGGTTGTAACTCAACTGATTTGACATTTTTTTGTGGTGGCGGAGGAGGTGAAACCTCTTGTTTCTTTGGAGTGGGAGGTATTTCATTTAGCTCTTGTGGAGAGGATGACTGTTTGGAAGGAAAAAGGAAAGAAGAATTGAGGTGTGGTGGAAGACTGAGAGGTGGAGACATGGGATCGACATTTGGGACAGCAGATGGAGAGTTTAAAGCTTAACACTGCTGAGATGAAATAAATTGGGAAAGAGGAAAATAAAAGGCATGAGAAGGTGTGCTTACCCGTTGACAAGGTTGTTAAATACTCCTCTCATACACCTCTATTTCTTCAATCCACTTTACAAGCAAAGGCAACATTGCAATCATGAAGTCAAGCTTCTCCTGAGGGTTGTAATGCCTTGGAAAAGGTCCCACCCATGGACAAGGTGCTCTGCAACCGATTCCAAATGCTTTCATCTGTGCCTGAGCCCTGGACTGCACTATGTTTACCTCCATCTTTTGGATCTTCTCCAACAGACCAGCATCTTGCATCTGACGCTCTTCATTGTATGCATACTCTTGCTCTTGGAAGGCTCCATAGCCAAACTGACTTTGGCACTGCTGCTCATATGAGTATGCATACTGATCTTGAATCTGCTCAAAATGTTGATTTGGAGGATTTGTAAAACATGTTGGAGGTGGAAAATACTGCTGTTGTTGATGTGAATTCCATGATGGAAATGAAGTCATGATTGCACAACTTCATAGAATGAGAGAATGATGGAAGAGATGGAAGGAAGAATGGATAGAAAAAGAATGAAAATGAATGGAAAGGAAGGTCTGCAACTTCAGAGATGGGTTGTTGACCAGATGGAGTCGCCAGATGTGTTTGCAAGTGCCTCCAAAGGCTGAAATCTTCACAGGAACACACCAACCTGCAAAAGATGAAGTGGAAGACCTCTAAGGTCCCACCGGGCGCGCCAAAACTGTTAGTGCAAAATCACAGCACCCCTGGATGCAGATCAGGCTTCTAGGTTGATCACTCAGGCATCCAGTGTGATTGCACAACATGGAAACCTCTCTCCAAGCGTGGGACTTGTGAAACTGAGAGAGGAATCTCTAGAGAAGGCTGGTTCCTGCTCCTAAACTACCTGCCACAAGCTATTCCAGTGCAGGCAAGCTAATCTAATCCTAATCTAACAATGCCAAGGAGACAGAGAGAGAGAGAGAGACAAAGGAAAAGAACAAAAGCCTACACTAAAACGGTGATACACCAGAGAAGGAGAATGTTGGACATCTATCAAAACTGCCATGGGACAAAGAGAGGTGAGCAATGGGAAGGATGGACAGATGCATCACAGGCCCAAGGATAGATTTCACACAGAAAATGTCCCAAAACTCCATGAACACAGCTCCAAACCTGCAATGAACATTCAAACATGCACAAATACCTGCAATGAAGAGAGGCAAGAAGAAAAACAAGCAAAAATGAGCAAGGATGGACAGATGCATCACAAAACACGTTTTGTTGCTCCAGAAGTTTGCACAGAACATCATTTCAATAGTAAAAGGCAAAAACACCATTACAGAGCAAGGGAGGAGGTTCGAACTCCATTTTCAACCCTAGAGAAGAAAAGAAGGGAGGGCAGAGTAGAAAAGATGAACAACTTGTAATCTCTCTTTTAAAATGAGCCAAATCTGGCTTTATACAATACATGGGTCGAGCCCAGGAGACAGAAAACATAGGAAAATGTGTAAGCAGCCCAACCATTGACCAAAATGCATTCTTCATTGAAATCAGTGGTTGAGACATCACTTCTGGCCATGCTGAATAAGAATGCGACCCATGTGCATTAAAACTGGTTGTTGAAATGTCGCTTCTGGCATTACCACGCGTCAGAGCTGTTTCTCAATTTTCTCTCTCTAGACTACACCAAAAGTTGAGATTGATCCCAGAATCATGCAGAGAATTTCATAAGCTTTCCGTTGATATAAATAACATGCAAATCCGAGCTCTGGATCGAAAGTTATGGAGGTCTGAAGTTTTAGGGCACAAAACAGGCGAAAACGTGTTTTGAGATCTTTCCCGCGCTCTGCCACCTAGATGACATATGGCATGCATTGATTGGTCACGTGATTATCTCTCCTCTACCTTTCGGCGGGCTTTCTTTTGAAATTTTCTTGTGGGCCCCTTAAACTTGGACACGTGGCATGCATTGGTTGGCCGACGGGGCGCGGGGCAGACCTTGGCTTTTAGCTTTTCGGCCAAAACTCATGCCAAATTCTCTAACTCCTTCCCGAGCTCCGCATTCCCTGTTACATAGGACACGTGTCCTCTTTTGATTGGCTCGTGCTGACCCCTCAAAATTCACCCTTTGACCTTTGGACTCTTTCCCATGCGACACGTGTTGCGATTCGATTGGTTCTCGGCCCTTTCGGCACCTTCGCACCCTTCACGTCTTTATGTCCTGGATGTCTCAAACTGCTTGGGCCAAAAACTTCTCATCCACCCGAAATGGGCTTCCTCATCCCTCATTTGGTCGATGACACGTGGCGTTGTTTGACTGGCCTTCAACTCCTTCGGCGATCCGTTTCCCATGCGTCCCTTTGTCCCATTTGCCCCAGTGTTGAATTTCCCTGTTTCGGGCGAACCGGCCGGTTCGCGTCGTCACATCCAAAATTTCCCAATTGCTTCCAGACTATTTGTTCTCATTTCAGCTGATCCGGACGGTTCGCGTCCATTTGTCCCAAATGTCCCAGTGCTTTGTGGGACAAATTCTTCCGGTTCGCCCGATCCGGCCGATTCGTGTCTTTTTGTCCCACCTGTCCCTTTGCTGTTTGGGCCGCTTGCAGGCTTTTCGGCCGATCTGCGCCTTGGCGTCTGAAATGTCCCACATTGTCCTAGGACAAGGACTTAGCCATTTTTCGTGATTTTTTCTGGCCTGAGCCTGTCTTCTGCAACTTTTTTCGCATTTTCTCAGAGCTTGCTCTTTCCTTCTTTGGTCAGGGGAGTTAGAAAAAATCTGAGGGAACCCCAGAAACATGATGTTTGCTCTGAATCAATTATCCACCTGGGACTTGAGAATTCTAATGCATGTTATCAAATTAACCCTGGGGGGTGAATTTTGGATAACAGTATGATGACCCAAAACTTCCAGAAAGAAAGACACATACATCTATGAACAAGAAGGTACTAAGCAACTACAACACATTACTATCCACCAGGTGTTTCACAATTTCAGGTAGGCGACAGAACTACAGGTTTAACTATACATTGCATTCATCACATATAAATCTTACTTATTTTATAACTCAACTAATTATGTCAAAATTTGTAGTTTTGTTTTCTAAACACACTCCTTTACAAGTTTTCTTAGTTAAACTTCCCCCTATTATGACATCACAAGTTTGTATTATAAGGACCACTAAGGGGGGCATGATATCTCGTCGTTCTGTAAAGGCAGAAAAGAGAAAAAAACATTTAATTTACTCCTAGGGGAGGTAGATGGACAAAGATTTTTTTTCTATTAATCTACCAGGGTCAAAGCAAGGACCATTTTCTCTTTCTATGTTCCAGTTTATTTGCTAAGATTCAAGGTCAAATCTCCTCAATTATAATTTTATGATGTTTGGGTGAGTCAACTTTTCGATTAAAAATTTAATGAGAAGGAAGGGTAAACATATCACACTATTAATTTTATGGGAAAACAACATATCACATTTTTTTAAATTTTAAGGAAACAAGGGACATTCAACATAGCAAACACATTATTAATTTTGTAAGAACTAGGAATCTATCAACCAACATGGATCACAAAAATATTTCAAGGGCTTGCCAAATAATTACAAGCATCATCAAATATTTCTAGTGGGTCTCTACAAGTCTCAAAATAAGTTACAAGGAAGGCCCATTAAGGGAACATAATTACTTTTACTGATCTACTAGGATTTAACAATGTTTGTTGTTTTAGTGAAAAAAATTTAC
This sequence comes from Taxus chinensis, assembly GCA_019776745.2. NCBI lineage: Eukaryota > Viridiplantae > Streptophyta > Pinopsida > Cupressales > Taxaceae > Taxus > Taxus chinensis. The sequence continues at coordinate 600,292,390 of CM034154.1, read as the reverse complement.
TCACATGATAAGACAAGGAAAGTTTTAAAATCTACACTCATATTACCATAGGATATCACCAACCAAGAAATAAAAATGACAAGGAAATATTTTAACTATAAGAACACCACATACTCATTAGAAAGCATCAAATGTAAAAATCCAATCATCTATCTATTTAACATGGCTTTACGACCAAGAGTTACAGCTTCGCAAGAAGAATCACATTATAAAATAGCACCGAGATTAAATCATCAAGGTCTAATTACACTAACATCACTAGTGGCATGATCCAAAAGTCTCAAAGCATCCATAAGTGTCTCCATATAACCCCAAGATTGATAGGTCAACGTGACTAAAACAAACACACTTAATTAAACACACTACCCGAATGGGCTTGAATCTAATCACAATTACTAAGATGCATAAAATCGACAAGTCAATACTTTTTATAATGAAACACGGAAACCATGATAAAACTTAGCATGCCATCGATGAAAGGTCACTACCAAAAAACCACTTCTCCACTAACATCTACAGTCAAAAAGCAATCCGATCCTAACATAATCCAAAATCCCATAATTAAACACTTCTAATCCAACAAGGATCAAGATCTTACCGGATTGTAAGAGAATCACTACCACCGTGGTACTAATAGACTGCCAACTAGAACGCACAATGTCATAATGAACTTTCTATCTAGAAAGGTCGAGCAACAAAAATTCACTCTAATATCATAGACACACTCAAGGTTCTGTGCATCCAACACCAAGGCACAACTTAGAACACCTAAGAAGATATTCAAACACCCAGGGTGTACCCCCATATGATGAAATGTCATAATACATATAACATAGAACCAACTCATCAGTAAGCATGAAGGAATCATGTAACGTTTAGCTAAGTAGTCGAAAATATAAACGAGCTCCGATTCATCAATCAAAATAAAGTCCAAGAAATATCAGAAATCAAAGAAAGTGGCTAAGTAGCTGCATTGCAAAGTCAAAAAATTCTCACAAAAATAAATATAAATAGAAAGAGCCTCAGAGCTTCTCAAATCAATCATATAATAAGATGTTGATCCTTGATAAAATAACACAAGATTACGAATGTAAAACACAAAATTTAACACCACATTCACTCCGCAGCCCTTCATGGCCACCAATAGGGGTACTCTACCTTAAGGTCAATTCCAAGTACACATACGCAGGATTGGGTCATAAACGACATCCAGACTTAATTTCCACTCTCCCATGTGGGTAACGAAATGAAAAACTGATAACCAAACCATCCTTCATATCCACTTAAGGAAAGAAGCTCTAAGCAGCTTCTAATTAACTCTTCTCGACCCCAAACACAACCACTATTGTCTAACCACAAGAATCACACCATACAGTTTATCATTTCAACAACTCCAATAAGCAAGGGTCTCAAAATGGCTCAATGCATCATAAAATTAAATCAAGATTTAGGACTTATAAAACAACACATTTTCAAAGGAGAACCAAGTTTCCACTACACTAGAAGTTCACAAAAATCAATTTAATTTAACATTTTTAGTCACCCGGGTTTAGAAAAAATGCCACTAAGTAAGCACAACAACTCAAAAAACTTATTATTTTATTATTATTATTTTAATTCTGGTAGTTGAAATGAATAGAGTAATGTAATATTTTTATACCTGTTTCTTTTTTTCAATTTTCAAACAAGGTTGTTTTCTAGATTTAAAAGTGTTCTAGGTTTAAATTTCATGTCTCAAGTTTTCTAGTGTTCCCAAGGGTCAAATATTTCAACCGGCTCTGATACCAAGTGTAACACCTGCTAAAATCTCCCACTTGAGACCCATGAACAACCTAGGTTTAGTTAGAAAATTATGGAATACATTTTTTTAAAAGTGTTAACAACCAAAGTCTCAAGGACAATTAAATTCAACTAATAACGTTTCCCATTATAATTATTACTAATTCCACATTATAAAGCAACAAGTGCGATAAGTCCACACCTAGCTCAAATCTCCTTAGGGATTAATGACATTTTAGCTAAATATTCCCTGATTAAAATTTTAGGGTTAAGGGACCAAAATAATTAATACCCAAGGTGTTTAATTCCTCAAGGTCCAAGACAAGAGCAAGTTTTAATTATAGGGGGAGAAAGAATACATGTTTTAAAATCATCAGAGTAAATTCTAACTTACCCACTCCCAGAACTTGGTTAAGGATTCAATCTGATTTTTCTCAAAATTAACGCAATAAAAACTTCTTGAAAACATTCCCATTAGATGGGGAATTTCCTCACCTTTCCAGTGATATAAAGAAGTCCTCCTAACTCCTCATATTTCTCAAGTTATGTACCACTGGAACTTGTAGTGAAAATTTTCCCAAGAGCAGGCCTACGGACATTGGAGAGAAAATTCACCCGGAGGAGAAAAGTGGACCAACGGAGTGGGGAAGAAAATTTTTCCTAGATGTGGGTTGGCAGAGCGACGAAGGCATTTAGCGATTTTTCCCTTTTGAGACAAAGTGAATTTTACACCCACACCTCCGTCGACACCTAGGGAGGCCACATGGCAACTCCTTATTGGTTGCGGTTCAGTGGGTCGGCGAGGAACATTTGGAAAATTTGACTATTCCAAAGGAAGGGAAAAAAGGTCAAGGGGAACCCGCGCCTCCACCGACGTGAGAAGATTCCATGTGTTAGCCAACCGTTGGCTGCAGTTTGTCCGACCGGTGGGGATAATTTGGAAGTTTTTCCCAAAAAATTTCTGAAGCATTAAGGCTTAAAACGATCTGCTCCTCCGCCGATGCCTCGTGAAGCCATGTGGCAGCACCTGATTAGCTGCAGGTTAGTGGAGCTATAGGGAAAACTTACAAATTTTTCCAAATTTATTTTTGAAAGCACTTTAAGGTTAAAACCGATCTGAGCCTTCGCTCGATGCCCAATGAAGCCACGTGTCGATCAATGATTGGCTGCGGGGCAGTGGGGCCGCAAAGGAAAAATTTCCAAATTAACTTTTTTTACTTAGATCATTTTTAGACAAAATGAAGGCTTACAAATTAGTGGAGCGGCAGAAAACTTCATGACTTTACACCTTTTGGGAAAAAAGCAAAAAAAGGAATGTTTTAGCCTGTGGGTCCACCCAAGAATATTTTATTCATTCAAAATTAGATAGTTAGATTATTTTGAGCCCGAAATGAAGTAAAAATTTCATAAGGCCATAACTTTCGATTGGGAACTCGGTTTTTGGCAAACAAGGACTTTATGGAAAGCTCTCAACATCCTCTTTGCAAAAAAATCTTAGGAATTTGATTTTGATAATGTTTAAAGGGTCATTTTTGAGAAAATGGCTTTTTATCACTTAGAAAGTGAACTTATATTTTTAACTTACCAATTTTTTTCAGATTTTTCATTAATTATTTTTTCCATTTTCCAAACAAGTATGAAAGATTTTACTTTGAAGATTTTACGATAGATTGTAAGGTTGAGTTTACTTGATTTATTTGCATTTGAAATTTGTCAATTTTATACAGCAAGGAGTTTGCAATTTTGCCTTTGCCCGATTTGAAAGGTTCTATAAAATTTTCATAAGTATTTTCGTATGTTTGGGGTCATTTTGACCTTACAAATAAAATTTGATATTTCATTTTGTATTTTTGATATTGCAGGGTCGATTTTTGCATTTTGAAAAAACATTTGCCAATTTTGAAAACATCTAATAGAGATCTAATTCGAAAGGATCTATTTTCCATTTATCATTTTCTATGTATTAGAAATCATTCCGGATCCAATCTAACTCATTAAGTTGATTCAAATCAATGTATTCAAATGCCAAATTACAATTCTGATTTTCAAAACTTTCATTTCTAAAGAACAGAGCATTATGAAATTTCTTCATATGTATTCACTTTTTCATCTTTTCAACAGAGATTTCAAATTACATTCAACAATCAGATTTCCAATTAAAGAAATATCATTTGAACAAAGTAACTAGTTCTATTTATACAACTTTACAATCACAACTATTTCTCATTACATTCCTTTTTACAAACAAAATACAGAGTAAATTTCTTTCACATTCAAAAGGGATTTTATTTCCAAAACATAGTAACTCTTCAGCACAAAATGTGTATTAAATTGTCTTCCACATCAAGTGGGGAAATGGTTTACAAAAGTAGTTTCGCAAGGGACTGTCATAACTTTGTCTTCTACCTCAATTACATTATACAGATTACAATTTCTTCCACATTTATTCAAAAACAAAGAACAGGGTATATCTCTTTCACAATTCAATTTACAACTTTCATAGCCCATACAGAACATCTTTCTATGTTCAATGAAAAGTTGTAAAAGCCATGGATTTGGGGTAAGAATCTCTAAAGAAAAAGTATTTTAATAATCTGATCAATGGACCATGTGATAAGAAATGAGAAAGGTTCTCTTCTTTGCATACATTAATTTGAAATAAACATGTAAACTAAGCAAATTAAGTTAATCTCTATTCTTTGAAAGCTTGAAATAATGAACCTAAAAGGATCTAAGCATTCAGTTTATATATTAAGAGAAAGAGATCTCCCCATTAATGGCTTCAAGGCCAATGGATCTTCCCTTATACTCCATGTTAATGCTATGAAATACAAGATTAAATGCTTTTAGCTCAAATGAAAGAAGATGAAATACAAACTAAAGCCTAAAAACATTGCTATAATTTGTGCTAGGAAGAAGAAATAATTCTTAGGAAATGAGGGAGGGGGATATCCCTATTTATAGTTTTTGGTTTGGAAGAAAAGGGAGAATTGGGTGCATGTGGGACAAATGCTAAAGTTGAAAAAGAACTTTTAGCAAGTTAAAGTGTGATTTGACTATGTTATAGGGTACTTAACCTAGGTTAGATTAATTAATCTCTCTTAGAGAGTAATTAGGGTTCTGGAAGGGTTATGAATGGCTTAATCAATCCATTGAAGTGGTTTGATCTTCTGGGGAGCTAATAGAAGCAATCTAGAAGAGAATAAGAAGATAATGTAGTTAGAACGAGGCTATAACTACCTGTTTAAATGGTTTATAAGAGGAAAAATGACCAAAAGGGTGTCGTAGGAAGGGAGTTAGACAGGTCTAACAGGCGGTGTGTCATCAATTTGTAAAATGAAGAAGCGTTAGTGCACCAATAGAAATAATAGTGTATTGATCAAACTACAGGTGTCTACATTTTCCCCTCTTTGAGGTGACGTAAGAAATGTCACTTCAAATAAATTAGAAAAACACAAGCAAGTAGAAAAAGTTTGAAGGGGTTGAAGAAAACTTAATAGGGTGAAGGATGAAAAGTTCCCCCTCGAGATTTGATGGGATGACGAAGAAACTCGATCGATGATTGAAAAAGAAACAAATAGAGAGGAAAGTGTCAAGTGAAGATGAAAAGCTAAAAGGGAAAAGGGCTATTGAGCTATCCGCAAATCAATTGCTAACAATACTTAATCTTCATAATGCTTAGAATCCTCCTCATGAGTCCTTATTAAAATGTGAGCATGCAACAGAAGTGTAAAATGACATTAAAAGACAAGATAAAAACAACCATCTTCTACCAAAAATGAACAACTCTATGCAACATACATGAATGTAATGCAATACGAGAAATAAACAGAATCACCTGACAAGGAAATAAGTACAATCAAACACACTTAAACCAACAACGTTCAAGGTAGTTGCACAAATATTTTGTTATCGAGATGAAGTCCCAAATGTTCTTATAAATGACTAGGGTGAAGAATGATGCCCCAAGCAAGGGGGAAGATGGAGGACACTTCCATCCTATGAAAAAGTAATGTACATGACGAAAACAGTACTAGGTGATTGCTAGTGCCCCAGAGTACAGATGAAGTAATCAACATAGCTTGTTTAGGTGATTGAAGATTTTGGTGATGTGCGAGTCATTGTTTCAAATGATTTTGAGAATGTCAGTAAGATCTGGGATGAGTGCCATGCAATAGACACAGATTTCAACCATTGATGATTGGTTTAATCAATTTTAAGCCATTTTGATACTTTCCAATATTTTTGTGATTTTTTTTTCTTTTTTAGGTTTTTGATCGGGCAGAAGAAGTTCAAAAGATCAAAGATCTCTTGAAAATATGTGTGAGGGTGATAGTGGGAAGGAAAAGCTTGTTAAAAAGCTTAGAATATATTTCTGCAATAAGAAAGTTGGTTTGAGAATAATTTATTCAAAATAAATTAGTAAATAATTATCACGACAGGGGAAATAGATGAAAAATAGAGGAAACGGAAGGAAGAGGTGCCTAGAAGTTTCGTAAATTAGCTCAATGTGACTGACTGTTGGATGGCACGAGGTGCCCCAACTTGTGAAGTTTAGTAAAAATAACTATTTTAATACAAAAATAATTATCACATCGGGAAGAAGAAGGTTAGAATGATCACAACGGAGAAAACATGCCCCAGGGGCATCATGATGGGTTAATATACCCACCCGGGGTCGGTAAAACAATCATGACCAAATAATTTCTACTAGAGCCTCAACAAATCTTCACCGTGAGTGAGAGTGATAGCACTGGAGTGAGATGGTGAGGATACTAAGGAGGACGAGGTGTGCGGATCGCATCCAAGAGTACATACGAGACCCAGCGGATGGACCATTTGTGAGTGCCCTAACCCCTATTAGTTATGCATTTAATGCCTTTTTAGGGTTTTCTAGGGTAGGTAGAAGAAATTTTGACGCATGCGCATAGGTGTATGCATCAGATAGATGGGTATGCACACGCGCATGCATCAAAACTGATATAGACACGCACGAGTATCTATTCGTGGGAGATATGTACACGAATGCATACCTGTTGGGAAGAAGTGGGTACCTGCATTTATATCCATTGGGAAAGGCAGGTATGCATACGCATACCCATAAAAATAAATTAGGGGAACGCGCATGTGTCAATTAGGTTTTGAACAGTCACATGCACGTGTGTGCGTCGAAACGGGCATGTAGGCGTCATACTGGACGCGTATGCATCCTGTATGACCTACGTAAAATAGGAGAAGAAATGTTTGCATGTGTATGCATTCAAAAGGGTGCATACATGTCAGTTAGGGCATGTAGGTGCCAAAGGAGGTGCATACACACTAGAATTAAGTAAGAAAAGACATTTGGCTGGAAAATAGCCAAGTACAGAAGAATATAGGCGAGATTATTTCAGAAGAAAAGAATAGTTAGTAAATTAGATGTATTAAAAGCATTATTTTTCCTTAGAAAAATGTAAAGAAATGTCATATGCCTAACACTTGTGTTGATTTTGTAACGTATGTTACCCATTCTTTAGACTCACGAGCACTACGTCCGATTAGCTATGATAGAGGCACAGTTTGGCGATGATGATAGAGCAACCCTGGCGAGTCTTTTACACGTGACAGGATTATCTCCGGTGGTAGAGATGCCACAGATTACTTTAGATCACAGCCTTTTGACGGCCATAGCAGAGCGATGGCACAGTGAGAGCCAGTGCTTTCGCCTCCCTACTGGGGAGATGACCATTACCTTAGAGGATGTATGGCACATCATGCGGGTCTCGATTCAGGGATAACTTATCAAGATGACGAGCTACTAGAGTGACATTCATCATCATATCACACATTTGTTTGGTGTTCCTACCATACCATGGCATGGGATGTCCATCAAACTATCTTTATGTATAGATGATCTAGATTTAGACTGCGTAGTGGTCTATATGATGGCTCTTGTCAGTGGAGTTCTACTCCCTAACAAGACTGGTGCTTCATTTCCACTTGGACTCCTAGGAGTGACGCTCGGCTTGGTGGAGGGACAGACCTACTACTGGGGTTAGTGCATATTAGCACACTTGTACTGGGATATCCATTTGATCACTTACTACTGTCAGAAGACGGTAGGACATGCCCGTTTGTTATAGATTTGGGCATGGGACCACATTGCCATTGGTCACCCCCTACGTGTGTTGAGAGGTCGGGCTCCCGACGAGCCTTCTACGATGGGTTGGGTCCCCGCAAGGGAAAATGTGTGACCCTTCATGGGAGTTACATACCACTACATGCGTGAGTTAGATGAGTTGCGACAGGCCTCCATTGCATGGAGGCATTACAGAAATTTTCAGTGGCAAGAGGATGGTCTAGAGCTCAACACTACTATCATTGATCATTTTATCTTGGGCAGCCACAGCTATATGTGGGAGTTATACAGAGTAGATCGATGTCAGCGGTAGTTTGGCCTTACCTAGGATATTCCTTAGCCAGATAGATGATATGCTCGTAGAGCTAGAGAGCATTTTGATACGGGACCACAAATTACCCACGATAGAGCACTGGATAGCTTTCAACAGGTGGCACATGTTATTTGGGTGCCACTTAGACAAATTAGAGATTTGGGCACTACGACGGAGTATGGACCATGGTACCACGATGTGCTCCCGTGCTGTTTGAGCATTCCTAGTGGGGCTTCCTAGTGGCGGTGAGGGTGGAGATGACAGTGATGATGACGATGATGAGGGTGGGCTCGATGCGCACCAACATGTCAGAGGTAGGGGATAGGGTCCCATACAATAGCAACCATAGGAACAGGCCCCTAGGCTCAGGCCGAGACAGGTATACAGGGCCGTGGATATAGAGTTTCCCCCAGTGAGCATTCTAGCGGGGATTTATACCCCTCTTCAGTAGGTACTACCAAAGGAGGGCCCACCTTTTGATATCTTGAAGAGTAGTAGCACTGGTGGGCAGCAAAACACTCTTCAACAGTAGTTACAGGCAGCCATCATTGTATAGTTACATGTGGCTGGTGAGAGAGATACAACAAGGACCCAGGTACAGGCCCTCACATTAGAGCGAGATCAGGCACTCACCCAGGTACAAATTTTGATAGCAGAGAGAGATCAAGCTCAGGCATAGGCCACTCAGGGAAGCGATAGTGTTGCATGACAGAGTCAGGTTCGAGAGATGGCTGCACATGGGGCTAAAATATTGAGCCTCCTACACCAGTCCTAGACTCAGGTGCAGATGATTGTTGCTCAAATGGATCATGTATACACATGGTCACAGGGTTATCTTGTACAGAAGGATGAGGCACGAGCCCAGGTGCAGACTATTACCGTAGAGAGAGATCAAGAGGCTTCCTCCTTAAGATAGGCTGAGGCTGATTTAGGTAGAGTGAGAGGTGAGTGCGATGTTTCCCTTTAGGCAGCCCTCACCTCTGGAGATGCTAACTTGATCAGTGATGCTACGAGGCTCGGTGGTGAGGATTTATTTTATAGGACTGCCTACTTTAGGGTAGTTCCCCCAAAGCAGTGAGTGGTACTGTCTCGATAGTCAGAGATGAGCACGATAGGTTCCAGGTCATGGAGATCAGGCCATTCGTTGAGATCAGTTACGCATCCTATGTTAGAGTAGTTGGCTGGACACCAGCCATCTAGATAGTTTGGTGGTCCACCTAGTGGAGGTCCTTCTTAGCCACCATTGTTCCATTGACCAGGTGATAGACCTGGGAGTCCCAGCGAGGGTGAGAGCTGTGGTTGAGCTCTAGCTTCTTTTTTTTGTATAAATATTTTGTATACATGCCTCTTATAAATGATGATTTCGATGTATAGCTTTATATACCATTATTTTGATGATGCCTCGTGATGAAGGCTCGATTCTTTTTTATGCGTGCCCTTTTTTGACGGAACATTGTATCGATGATGTATTATTTTGAGTTCCAAAAAGTTAATTTGGTAATTTTTCCTCCACGGCCCCACCACCCCACAGCCAATCATTGATTGACATGTGGCTTCATTGGGCATCGGTGGAGGCTCAGATGAGTTTTAACCTTAAGTGCTTTCAAAAAAAAATTTGGAAAAATTCATAAGTTTTCCCCATAGCTCCGCCAACCCGTAGCTAATCAAGCGATGCCACATGGCTTCACGAGGCATCGACAGAGGAGCGGATCTTTTTAAGCCTTAACACTTCAGAAAAATTTTGGGCAAAACATCAAAACTATCCCCTCCGTCCCACCAAACCGCAACCAACGGTTGGCTGACACGTGGCATCTTCTCGCGTCGGTGAAGGCACGTGTTCCCCTCAACCTTTTTGCCCTTCCTTTGGAATAGTCACATTTTCCAAATGTTCCTCATTGATCCACTAAATCACAACCAATAAGGATCTGCCATGTGGCCTCCTTGGGTGTCGATGGAGGTACGGGTGTAAAATTCACTTTCTCCCAAAATGGTAAAAGCACTAAATGCCTTACCTGCTCTGCCAGCCCGCATCTGAGAAAAGTTTTCTTCCCTACTCCACTGGTCCACTTTTCTCCTCTAGGTGAATTTTCTCTCCGATGTCCGCATTCCTAAGTTGGGGAAATTTTTCCTCCCCAGGCCTGCAGGGCCACTCTTGGGAAAATTTTCACTGGAAGTTCTGTTGGTCCATAACATGAGAAATATGAGGAGGTAGGAGGACTTCTTTATATCACAGGAAATGTGAGGAAATTCCCTATCTAATGGGAATATTTTCAGGAAGTTTTTATTGCATTAATTATGCAAAAAATCAGATTGAATCCTTAACCGAGTTCTGGGAGTGGGTAAGTAAGAATTTACTCTGATGATTTTAAAACATGTATTCTTTCTCCCCCCTATAATTAGACCTTTCTCTTGTCTTGGACCTTATGAAATTAAACACCTTGGGTATTAATTATTTTGGTCCCTTAATCTTTAAATTTTATTCAGGGAATATTTAGCTAAAATGTCAATGTAATAAGTGATTAAATTAAACCCTAAGGAGATTTGAGCTAGGTGTGGACTTATCGCACTTGTTGATTTATAATGTGGAATTAGTAGTTATTATAATGGGAAAAATTATCAATTGAATTTAATTGTCCTTGAGACTTTGGTTGTTAACACTTTAAAAAATAAATTATTCCATAATTTTCTAACTAAACCTACGTTGTTCATGGGTCTCAAGTGGGAGATTTCAGTGAGCGTTACAAAATTCTCCATTTATGATCTTTTTCTAAACACATGAAGTAATTACTTTTCTATATTCATAATGAGGCTCTCTATATCTTGAATTGTATTTTTCTTTATCTATCGAAAATGCACCAATGTACATGTATATTTATAGACTTATTGAATTAAACTTGGACCTTATTGATGCAAAAAATGACAAATTATGGGTGGAAAATCTACAACGAAGTTCCTCAAAACCAAGTAAGAGACTCAAAAGAGAGCTAAAAGAGCCCACAAAACAAAACCCTAGAACTGGGCATCCACAGTTCTAGGGCCTTAGGACTATGACTATACAATTATGAGAAGCATGAAAAAATATATGAGAAAATTGGGAGTTCAAGAAACAGAGGAAAAACTAGAAAAACACAAAAGAGAAAAACTAATAACTTTCTAATTTGCAACAATAATCAATAAACACATGAGCGCCTTAGAAAATGTTGTTTTACAATCACCAAAAATACATCAAAGTATCACATATTATTATCTAAATAAATCTGTCATTTGAAAAATACTTAATTTATTACATGTTAATAACAATTTTTTTTATTTGTCATTTTCAATACTAATGTATTATATACAAATACCATATAAGTTTAAAATCTATAAATTAGAAATTTGATGTAATAATGAGATTATTTTATTTGAAAATATGATGACAGCCAAACATTTAAATAAAAAACAAAACCATAGTCAAAGATATAAACATAAAAAGTCGTTGGTACCATCAACTTGGAAAATACCTAATGGACATCTTATGGATGATTTCTCTCAACACCGGTCTCTTATATACTTTTCTCGTTTAAAACATTTAAGTAAAATATGAAATTAAATCTGTACAGATTAGAACTATACATCATCAAATAAATACCTCCCTAGAAATATTGTTTAGATTTTTTATTTAAATAATGCAAAGAAAACATGGAAAAAGAGATTTGTACTTGAGATTTATTTGTCAACTCCATACAGACCACCATAAATTTTTAACTCAAAAATCAAGTTAAACTAGCACAATTTTCTAAGATACATTATTATGCTAAAGACATTACATAGTGGAGTTGAACCTGTTGTTTTTGAAAATGGAAATGGTATGATGTTTGAAAAATGAAACTGGAGCAATCCTGAGAAAAATCATATCTATAATCAATGAAAGAAAGATCTAGCTCTAAAAGGCTATAAAATATGCCACATAATGCAAGCTCACCAAGATGTTTTTATAGGAAATTGGTTTTACATCAAAATATAATACATATATTACCCAGAACCATAATAATGAAACTAAAACTAATAAGAACTACTGAAACTAAAACTAATAAGAACTAAAACAGTAAAATAATACTTTACTACTAAACCATTTATAACTTAAGAATTAACTCAAGGGTGTTTAAAAAGGATATTTGTTTTTTGACAAATCACAAAACAATTGTCAGAAATAGACAACAAAATCAATGTTCTTATGGAAAGATAGAGAACTAAGAAAACTTGCATCAAATGGGAGACTTTTCTAGAACATTCAAGATACTCTTTTGGTACAATTACCATACACTTTTGGGACCATTAATCCACTTTTATAGGACTGTCTAGTAACGATCACATTATGGTAACTATCGCGCATGAATTATTTTTATTCTACAAGTTATTCATTAGGTCTAGGGCTCTAAAAACCTCGCTTGCATTTTTAAATTCCTCAGGTATCTCTAAGCAATTCATTTTCTTCCTCCAAACCCTTCCAAGATAGCTCGGTACACAAAATGAGTAAGATTTTTTTTTCTTTTGGGGCCTATGGTATACCGAAGAAGACTAAAACATCCTTGATATTTTTCAAGTCCCTCAACAATGTACAATATCAAAAAATAATACAATGCTTCACCCATGTGGTCTGGTATAATACAATAAATACAAGTTATATGACTTTTCATTCTATAATGAATGTATGGTGGGAAAATAAATGCTTCCTATATGTTCTCATTGTATATGCTTGAATTAATTAGTTTGGCATATATTCATAATGGGGCGCTCTATATCTTGAATTGCAGTTATCTTTAATATTTTATGCAAAATACACTAATGCAAATGAGTATTTATAAATTCATTGAATTAAAGGCAAAAATGAGCTAAAAGGGGCCACACAATAAAACCACCATAACTACATATTCAAAATTCTGAAATTTAAAAACTATACATAAATAATTTTAGGAGACGAAACCATAACTATGTAGTTATGAGAAAAACAACAAAAATACATTAAAAACTGAAAAAAGAAAAGAGAGGAAAAACTAGAAGAACAACTTAAATAAAAACTAATAACAAAAAAACATGTAAATAAGATTCTAACCTAGAACAAAAGTTAATAAACACATAAATATTGTAGAAAGATATAATTTTACAGTAACAAAAACCAAAATTGGATGTCTATATAGTAAAAACTAAATATACTATCCACCAAAAAAAACAAAACAAAACAAAACATTATCAATACTAGTAAATTTAAAGAATTGTTTTTACCCAATCTGCATTATTTAATATGGTAACTACCACTAAAATTGATGTGAATCCAGCTGCAAGAGGTTTAAATACCTCCAAAAACACACATAAACAGCTTTGTGAATAAAACTAGGAGTTTCAAAATAGCTTACTTCTCATTCTGGAATTCACACTGATCTATTACATCATTACCATTCTCCTTTTATTTCAAGACTACTCTAGAAACCCTAAAATGCCAAAAACCCTAAACTGCAAAACAACTCAGATTGACCCCAAAATTTGCGTTCCAAATATGCATTCATAAATTAGAGCTCACAGCGAAATTTGGACTCATTCTGACAAGCACAACAAAAGTTATTAAAGTTCTAAGACCTAGTCAAAAGCGGAAAAAACATTCAGAGCCAATTTTAGGCCACTAGATGATGGAATCCAAGACCGAAAACGTGTCAAAATGAGCACAATATTGCAGGCACAATTGTCCCTACCATAGTACTAATGTATATCTACCACCCTGTAAAATTTCAGGACGATCCAACGGTCAGATCAAAAGTTATGGCCTCTGCAAGTTATGCTCCCCGCGTCAAAAATTAAAAATACTTAACAAAAACATAAACAAAAACATTGGTACCATCAACATGAAAAATACGTGATAGACATCTTATGGATGGTTTCTCTCAATACAGACCTCTTATATACTTTTCTCACATAAAACATTTTATTAAAATATGAAATCAAATCTATACAGATAAGAACTATACATCATCAAATTGATCCCTCTGTAGAAATATTGTTTTTATTATTGGTTCAATAATGCAAAGAAAACAAGGAAAAAGTGATTTGTATTTAAGCTTTCTTTGTCAACTCAATACAGACCACCTTAATTTCTCTAAAAAAAAAATTTGACGATTACAACCAAGTGAGTGTACATGTATATATATTCTACCTAAGACATAGGCGGTTGAGAATACTTCTGTCAAGAAATGGCAAGTGCAGAAGTGCTATGTGTGACCAGGCCCATAGTTGATGCAGTAGAACTTTTGGTAGAGAAAGGGATAACAAGCATCCCAGACAAGTTCATCAGGCCACCTCAAGAGCGTTTGGCTACCAGTGCTTATACTCCATGTGACCATGAGGAAGAGCATGTTCCTGTCATAGACTTGCAAGGCCTGAATTGCTGTGAGGGGAGTATTGAGAGAGAGAAAGTGCTGAAGCAGTTGGGTAGTGCATGTGAGGAGTGGGGTTTCTTTCAGATTGTGAACCATGGGATACCAGAGTCTCTCATGGAAGCCATGATGAATGTGGGAAACGCTTTCTTTGGTCTCAGTGTGGAAGAGAAACAAGCATATGCTGCCCTTCCCCGGCTTGGTCATGCAGAGATATGGGAGCAAGTATATACAGAGGGAGGGGGCAACCAGAGATTGGAGGGACTTTATCTATCTTGTGCTGCAGCCTCATTCTCTGAGAGATTATGATTATTGGCCGTCTAATCCTTCTGCTTTCAGGTAATATATTTTTCTGTGGGTTGAAATTTTTAAGATCATCAAGATGGCATTTCAATATGGATCTTTGTATGAACTCTTTACAGTTCCCCACACACATAGTAAATTGTTTGCAGGTATGCACACCATTTACATGTTCAATTTTTTTTCTGATATATTTAAAATATGACTTTTTAGATTGATCTAAATGTAAATTATATTAATATAAATAAATATATATTATTTTTTTCAAAAACAAATAAATTATATCTTTTATATTATTATTAATATATTAATAATTTTATTTTGTTTAAAAGACATAAATAATCATCAAATTTAAAGCCATCTCATAACAACCACAAGTCTGCAATATCCAAATCTCTCATAACCTCAACAAATCTACACTATCCAAATCTCTGTATATGTGTTTTATTCAAATGAAAAGAGTTTTCTTCTAGAAAACAATTTTTATTTAATTTTTATATTATTTCATTTTAAATAATTAAAATAATTCATTTAGTGTTGTCTTGCAATGCTTAGTTAGTGCTATCTTGCACGGTGGATCATTTTACACATAAATTAATTATTGTATAAAGATTCCTCACAATTTTTTATTTTTTAAAAATATTCATTTGTTTAACATCAACTTTTATTAAAATTATATTATCAAACTTGTAATAATAATTTAATTGCATTTTTTTGGTTATATAAAGAGAAATTGTCTACAACTATAGTGAGGAGACCTTCAAATTGGTCAAACGATTATTGGGAGCATTCTCTATTAATTTGGATCTACCTCAAACTTATTTGGAAAAATCTACTATGGAGCCCTATCAAAACATGCTTATCAATTACTACCCTCCATGCCCACAACCAGAACTCACTGCTGGGTTCTATGCACATTCAAACATCGGTATGGCCACATTGCTTCTACAAGAAACTGGCTCTAAAGCCCTCCAAGTTCGAAAGAATGACAAGTGGATTCCAGTGACAACAGCTCCTGGAGCTTTATTAGTCAACGTAGCTGATCAAATAGAGGTAATTCTTTGTTATAATCATTCAAAACAAGAATTTATATATCTTCATTCAATATAAATTAATTCTTGTAGTATCTATAAAAAAAGAATCATTCAAAACAAGAATTTATATATCTTCATTTAATATAATTTATGAGGTGATGATCTTTTTTAGTTGAATTTTACGGAGGATCTTAAGATTATATTTACAATTTAGGCAACTTACATTTGATTCAAAAAATTTCAAATATTACTGAATAGGTGAACACAAACTTTTTAATAATATTTTTTTTTATTTTGTAGATCAACAGACTATATAAAACATGTAGCTAACTAGATAAAGATAACTAAATATAAGAGGTATTCCATATGATCACAATATAAAACATTTGTTAGAATCATTCAAAACAAGAATTAATATATATCTTGTCTTCATATATATAAATTATGGAGTGATTATCTTTCTTTATTGAAGTTTTATATTTTGGGTATGAGAGGCTTCTCATATTATAACATAGACCTTTGTGGTGTTTTCTTTTGAGTGATATTAGATCATTACTAATGGAAGATACAAGAGCGTGGAACATAGAGTTGTGGTGGAGAAAGAGAAACCAAGAATATCAATTCCTATATTTTGTGATGCTGCTCCAAAAGCTATTATTAAACCTGCACCGGAACTTTTACAGAAGAATATGGAGGATAAGACTACAGAAGTCGAAAAAAATGATAGAAAACAAGGCCAAATATTCAAGTATAGTTTTTCAGAACCATGAAGCGATTTTCTATACAAATGGTGCAAATAGCAAAAAGTACGTCCAATCATACATGATAGAACCTTAAGGCTTATACCAATCATACATAGGTCAATATTTAATAGTATGTGTGAGGCTCCAAGCCTAGGTAAACATCTTAATCGTATTTATCAGACACATTACATGCATTCACTTTGCATAAAAGTGATGTTTCCGTGTGTTATTTAGTATTTTGATAGGTATGTATATAAGGTGAATATATCTCAATAAATATTTTTTAGTTAGGCCCATAATAGTGAGGTTGGTTTCTATAGTATGTGGAAAAGGATATATTTTGTAAAAGTTAATCTTTAACTTGAAAAGTAATGTTGTATTTTAATTATCTCTATGGTAAATATATATTTGTATATTTTTTAGTTAGGCCCATAATTGAGGTTGGTTTCTACTATGTGGAAAACGATATATTTTGTAAAAGTTAATCTTTAACTTGAAAAGTAATGTTGTATCTTAATTATCTCTATGGTAAATATATATTTGTGTTTTTCTTGAAAATGTAGTTATGTGAATTAAAAAAAATCACACTATCATTTTTTAAACCCATTATATTTTAAAATACTCCAAATAAGAGGCATAATGGTGGTAAGGTTCCGAGCGAGGTATATGCTACCTGTAATATTAAGTTTAAATAGGCTCGGATTTAATTACACTTTATAGAGTACAAACTATACATAATAGAGTATTATAAGAAATTAGTTTGTATCATTAAAAAAATATGAAAAATTCAAGTATTATACATTAATATTTTTTTTATTTAACATCGATAGTGTTATTTTATAGTAGTTGTTTAACACTATAATCTAACACCAAATTTAGTCACAACATATAGTTCACCAAATATATAATACTATATATCTAATACCAACTATATAACACCAAAGTTGGTGTTAGATAGTTGATGTTATACATTTGTTGATCAATTTCATAATAGATTATAGTTTTGAACAATACCATAAAACTAGCACCATTAGTATTAATTTTTTTTATGGTACTATGCTTCAATTTAAATATTTGACATTGTTATATATTAGCTAAATTCTTGTATAGTGATATATTGTTCTGAGTGCACTGCTAAACATGTATACAAATTTGGGAAGAACAAACAAGACATGTAAAAGTCACACACTGCTTGGATGCATTAGATCTTCTTGGTTCATCCTCAAAGGGTGTTCATTAGGTGCAAAATTCCTAAAGATATGCATTTTTGGGCTTTCGAGAGTAGTTCCTTCAAATTGGCTCAAAATGAATCCATGAATTGCTTCCCACCAACTTACCTGCACATGAAACACATTTCAAAAATCTAGTTAGCACATCCCTCTCAGACATGATGGGGTTTACATAGTCAATAATTGTCCAGAGGGTAGGTTTACATTACTAATGTAGCCAAATTCTAAACGAACTTGATATACTGCAAATAATAAGAACTCCAAAAGAAAATAGATTTCCTTCTTCGTTATCAAATAATGAATTACAATGTTTCCTAAATAGGAAAACAACTCACAACTCAAGTTTCCAAGAAAAATCCAACTAACTGTGACTAAATCTACTCTAGGTGGCGGAAATTACTATTTTTAGCAGTTTACTAGAACCTGCTATTCTTAGTAAGTTTGCATGCTTAATCATACGGGCACAAAAATTTCCACACATCTTCTAAATTCATAAATTAAAAGAATCCAACTTTCTAACCCATAATGCAACTAATAGACTGAAATTAACGAATGCCCAAAAATAGGGAAAAAGTTGAACTTCAACTTAAATCCTAATTTTCATCCTTAAGATGGCGGATTTAGGGCTTGAAAATGTGCCAAAACTTGCCCCAACTTATAGGGAGAATTAAGGAAAGTTGACCAAAGCATTCATCTCATCAAAACATGTGGTTTAGAAAAAACGGACTCAAACAGACACTCGACAGCTCAAGTTATGACCTTGTCAAGTTCCTGCTAATTTTGGTGCATCAATTACTCCATTCAAGAATTTTTGAGTGTGGCCTTAGTAGTCATGGAATTTTTTTTCATTTTTTTATGCTAGACATTTAGCATGACAACAATAACTAAGAGCTTATATATCATTTTCTTTTCATTTAGTTAGATTTGTAAATGTTACTTATTCAGTTTATGATTCTAAATTTCTATGACACCATTAAAATCCCATTGTTTGTCATTTATTATTGCCATATACCATTGGGCATGCCATCGTTGCAAATAATAGCAAAAAATAAAAACAACAAGCACAATTATTTCAAGAAATAGGACATGAATCTCGGAAAATAAGCTTCAGTAAGTCTCACATCCAATTGATTCAGTTGTTTAGGTTTGGATTTAGTTGTTTCATTGGAATTGATTTTTGAGATTTGTTGGAATCAATTTTATAGATTTGTTTCAATGTTATTTTAATCACATTTGAACTCTAATTTAAATTCGAATATTATTAATTCATTGCATATTTTTAGTAACCAATTATTCCATGACTATAATTTGTAGGACAAGAACTGCTTAAATGTAGACTAAACACTTCAGATCTTAAATTAAGAATACAAGGAACCTCTTCTCACCTATACATTGAATGATACACTTTGATGGTTTTATTAGTTCAAAAACCTCTTTCTAGGGTGTTTTTTACCTACATTTTCCACACGTGTAAAAACTAATCACCTTATTGATGTGGGCGCATAACTTGCGGAGACCATAACTTTTGATCTGACCGTTGGATCATCTTGAAATTTTATAAGGTGGTAGACTATACATTAGTACTATGCTAAGGGTCCACTATGCTTATAAGGTTGTGGCCTTTTCGGCACATTTTTGGGCCCAGATTCTTTCATCTAGTGGCCTCAAATTGGCTCCCATTGTTTTTTTCACTTTTGACTAGGTCTTAGAACTTTAATAACTTTTGTTGTACCCGTTAGAATAAGTCAAAATTTTCTGTGAGCCTTAATTTATAAAGTCATATTTGGCACGCAAATTTTGGGGCCCATCCGAGTTGTTTTGCTAGTAGGTAATTTTTGGCTTTTTTAGGGTTTTTTGGCATTTTAGGGTTTTTAGTGTAGATGCGAAATAAAAGGAGGATTGTAATGATGTAAAAGATCAGTGTGGATTCCAGAATGAGAAGAAAGATATTTTGAAAATCTTGGGTTTTATTTGCAAATATTTTATGTGTGTTTTGGAGGTATTTCAACCTCTTGCAGCTGGATTCACATCAATTGGTATCAGAGCCAGATTTTGATCTTGTAGAAATAGTTAAGGTAACATATTACATTTTTCTGTGTAATTTTTTTCCTCTATTTTATATAATCATGGCTAGATGTGGGAGAGGAGGTTATGCCCTGATGAATAGGCATATGCAGGAGCTACAAAGATAGGTTGCTGAGCTCACAGGAGAAGTCACCCACCTTAGAAGGAGACATGCAAATGGGGATGCAAACCCAGATAGTGATATTGAAGAAGTACCCTCCATTAATGAATGAAGGAGGGGATGGAGAAGAAAATGTGAGAGATGAAGAAACGTTGAATGAGAGGCCATTTGAGGAGAGATTGATCCAGGCTTTAGAGGGAAAAAATGATGGCATCAAGATTAATGTTCCTGATTATGGTGGAGGGTTACGACCAGAAGAGTTGATTGACTGGTTGAATCACATGGAAAAATTATTTGAGTGGAAAACCCTTTCAGATGAGAAGAAGGTTAAGTTTGCATGCACTAAGTTGGCCAGACATGCATTGATCTGGTGGGATCACCTACAAAATGAAAGACAAAGGAATGGAAAGGGAAAGATTCGAAAACTGGAATAAAATGGTAAAGAAGTTGAAAGAAAAATTTCTTCCTGTAGATTATACTCAGACACTCTTTCAAAGATTCCAAAACCTAAGATAGAAGGATCTCAGCATTGAGGATTATACGAATGAATTTTACAAGTTTTCAATTAGGGTTAAATAGGGAGAGTTCTGAAGAACAAAAGGCTACATGGTATATAAATGGATTGAGTTACACCATACAAGATGAGCTGAGTATGCTCTAGATCCATAGCCTGGATGATGCTTATCAACTCGCATTAAGGGTAGAAGAAAATAACAAGAGGAATAATTTTAGAAGAGGTGTGAAAAGAGGGCCATCATCATCGCCAATGAGAGGTAGGGGTAGATTTGAATCTACAAAAGGTGAATCCTCTAATGCAGAAGGGCATGAAGATTCTAGTCAAAGTCGTGGTAACTACCAAAGAGGTAGGGGGTTTTAGAGGGGCAAGAGGTTATAATGGAGGACATGGCTGGAATAGCCCCCAAAGGTAATATACATGTTACAGGTGTGGTGAAGAGGGTCACAGAGCCTTTGAGTGTCTGCACTATCCTACACAAGATAGATGGCAAGGAGAAGAACCAAGGGTAAATCTAGTTGAAGCTGAAGAGGAAGAAGAAATGGAGGTTGCTGCAGACTTGGGTGAAACCCTCATGATAAGGAGGAGCGATGATTGTCCCAAGAAAAGAGAAGGAACAGGATTTTGCTGGTGTTGATTCGTGGTTGCGAACAAATATATTTTGAACAAGATGCACCTCTGGAGGAAAGGTATGTAAAATTATTATTGATGGTGGTAGTTGTGAAAATATGGTTTCGAGTGTGATGGTTGATAAACTCAATCTGAAATGTGAGAAGCACCCATATCCTTATCGTATATCATGGTTCAAGAAAGGGAATGAGGTAACCATAGACAAAAGGTGCCTTATAAAGTTTTCAATTGGGAATACCTACAAGGATGAGGTATGGTGTGATGTTATTGCAATGGATGCATGCCATATATTACTAGGGAGGCCTTGGAAGTATGATAGGAAGGTTACACATGATGGACAAAAAAATACATATACCTTTTGGAAGGATGGTGTAAAGGTTGTCTTGTTACCCTTCAAGGAAGAAGAGAAGAGTGAGGGCTTATTGGCAATAAAAGAGTTTGTTACAGAAATGGAAGAAGTTGGCTGGTGTTATGCACGGATGTTAAAGAAGGTGGAAGCAGAGGACTTCTAATATACCTGTTGCTGTGGAAAAGGTATTAAAAGAATACAAATATGTCATACCAGATGAGCTACCAGATGGGTTACCTCCAAAGTGAGATATTCAACACCATATTGATTTGATCCCAGGATCGGCCCTTCCAAACCAGGTAGCCTATCAGATGATTCTTAACACAGAGTGAAGAGTTGAACAGACAAGTGCCAGATCTAATACAAAATGGATTAGTGAGAGGAAAGCATGAGTCCATGTGCAACCCCAGTCCTATTGACTCCAAAAAAATATGGATACTGGAGAATGTGTGTAGATAGTAGGGCCATAAATAAGATCACAATTAAGTATCGGTTCCCAATTCCAAGATTGGATGATATGATGGATGTGCTAGCTGGAGCCCGGTATTTTAGCAAGATTGACCTACAGAGTGGGTACTACCAGATCTAGATCCGTGAAGGGGATGAATGGAAAATGACTTTCAAAACAAAAGAAGGGTTGTAGGAGTGGATGGTGATGCCATTTTGGCTATCTAATGCACCCAGTACATTCATGAGGTATGATGAACAGAGTACTTCGGAGAATACAATAGTAAGTTTTTTGTTGTCTATTTTGATGATATTATGATATTTAGTAAGACAATGGAAGAATACTTGTTACATATGAAATTGGTGTTAGACTTGTTACGTAAAGAGAGTCTATATGCAAATTTAAAGAAGTTTAGATTTCTTCAGAAGAGTCTAGTTTTTTTAGGGTTTGTGATATCAGAGGATGGAGTGAGGATCGATGAGGAGAAAGTAAAGGAAATTTTGGAATGGCCTATTCTGAGGAATGTGACAAAGGTTCGTAGTTTTCATGGATTGGAAACTTTTTATAGGAAGTTCATCAGGAATTTCAGTAGCATCACTGCACCCATAACATAGTGTACAAAAGGGAGGGAGTATGTATGGACTAAGGCAACAACAGATAGTTTTGATTTTTTGAAGAAGAAAGTGTCAGAAGCACCTGTTTTGGTATTGCCAGATTTTAATAAGGTCTTCAAGGTTGACTGTGATGCCTCACATGTCGGGATTGGAGCTGTACTGAGTCAAGAAGGATGACCTGTAGCATTCTTTAGTGAAAATCTAAATGAAGTTAGGAGGAAATATTCTACTTATGATGTGGAATTTTATGCTATTGTTCAAGCATTAAGGCACTGGAGACATTACTTGGTAGTAAAAGGAATTTGTACTCTTCACTGACCATGAAGCATTGAGGTATGTAAACACACAAAAGAAACTAAATAGTAGGCATGTCAAAATGGGTTTCATTTTTGCAAGAATATACTTTTGTCTTAAAGCATAAGTCAAGTAAGCAGAATCAAGTTGTTGATGCCTTGAGTCAGGCATGTATCACTTTTGACAACAATGGAAAATGAAGTAGTAGGGTTTGGGGTAGTTAAGGAATTATATGAAGGTGATCTAGATTTTGGTGATGTTGTGAGAAAAATTAAGGATCCTACAGTAGGTAGTGGTTCTTCTGATTATTTGATGCATGATGGTTATTTTTTCAGGGGGAAACAATTGTGCATCCCTGTTGGTTCAATGAGAGAAAATATTATAAGAGAGTTGCATAGTGGGGGTTGGCTGGACACTTTTGGTATAAGTAAGACAATTACTCTTGTTGTAGATAAGTATTATTGGCCAAAGGTAAAGAGCGGGACATAAGTAGGATTGTAGCAAGATGTAGAGTGTGCCAAATGGCTAAGGGCCATGCACAAAATATTGGGTTGTATATGCCATTACCTGTCCCTACAGGGACATGGGTTGATTTGAGTATGGATTTTGTGTTAGGACTTCCCAACACACAATGAGAGAATGATTCTATATTTGTTGTGCTTGATAGATTCTCTAAGATGGCACATTTCATTTCTTGTAAAACAACTAATGATGCTTCTAGAGTTATAGATTTGTTTTTTCCAGAAGTGGTTAGATTTCATGGAGTTCCAAGAACGATCACTTCAGATCGGGACACGAAGTTTTTGAGTCACTTTTGGAAGACTCTGTGGAGGAAAATGGGGACAAAGCTACAGTTTAGTAGTGCATATCACCCCCAGACTGATGGGAAAAACATGGAAGTAGTGAACATAATCTTGGGAAATATCCTACGTTGCATATACTTGGAGAAAAGCCAAAAGAATGGGACTTGGCTTTACCACAAGCTGAGTTTGCATATAATAGCTCTGTAAACAGGTCAACAGGGAGGTTAGTCCTTTCCAGATAGTATATGGTAGGAATCCCAAGGGGGGTCCCAGATCTGATTGTGTTACCCACTGAAGATAAAACTAGTGATGATGCAGAAGTATTTGTAGAACACAATTCTATAGCGACAGGATGAAGTGAGGGTAAAGATAAAAGTGAGTAATGAAACATATAAAGTAGTTGCAGATACTAGTAGTAGAGTAAGTGTATTCAAAGAAGGAGATATGGTGATGGTTCATCTTAGAAATGAGAGGTTTCCAAAAGGGGACATATAATAAACTCAAGTATAAGTTTAGATTGAGCCGTGTAAGATTTATGAAGAAGATGAGTGATAATGCCCTACAAGGTGGAGCTACCTGAAAACTTTGCCATCTCACAGACAATTTTAATGTTTTTGACTTATATATGTTTCCTAGTATTGATCAAAATGTTGCATAAGTAGGAAGAAATAAATCTGGGAGTAGTAGATGGCTGAAGAAGAAAAAAGGAAAGGGTAATGTGTGTCTTAGACCAAAAGATAATCACTACTAGACATGGGAGCTACAATAGATATTTGGTATAGTGGGAAGGTTTACAGCAGGAAGAAAATACTTGGATTCTTGAGTAGGAAATTGAGGAAGATTGACAGTAAAAAATTAGTATGAATTTCGTCAACTGAATTCACAGGAGCTGAATTCTTTTCAACTAGGGGAGAATGATGTGGGAGCATAACTTGCGAAGACCATAACTTTTGATCCGACACATTGGATTGTCTTGAAATTTTACAGGGTGGTAGATATACATTAGAACTATGCTGGGGTAAATTATGGCCTGTACAAGTTTAGTGGCCATTTCGGCACATTTTTGGGCTCGGATTCTTTCATCTAGTGGAACCTCAAATTGGCTCCGATTGTTTTTTTTTCACTTTTGACTAGGTCATTAGAACTTTAATAACTTTTGTTGTACTATGTTAGAATAAGTCAAAATTTCTTACGTGAGCCTTAATTTATAAAGGCATATTTGGCACGCAAATTTTTTTGGGGCCCATCCAAGTTGTTTTTTCTAGTAGGTAATTTTTGTATTAAAGAAGTTTTTTGGTAGGGTTTTTTGGCATTTTAGGGTTGTTTAGTGTAGACGTGAAATAAAAAGTAGGATTGATAATGATGTAAAATGAATCAGTGTGGATTCCAGAATGAGAAGAAAGCTATTTTTAAAATACTTGGTTTTTATTTGCAAAGATTTTATGTGCATTTTGGAGGTATTTCAACCTCTTGCAGCTGGATTCGCTATCAGTAGGTAGTAGAGTTCTTCTGATTTTGATCTTGTATGCAGGATTTAAGGTAACATATTACATTTTAGGGGGAAATAATTGTGCATCCTCTACTGGTTTAATGAGAGACAATATTATAAGCTAGAATTCGATAGTGGGAGGTTATGCTAGACACTTTGGTATGAAGTAAGACATATTTCTCTTGTTGTAGAAAATTAGGTTATTGAGCTAACAGGTAGAAGTCAGCCAGCATAAAAGTAGGATTATAGGAAGATGTAGAATGCAAACCAAGATAGTGATACTAAAGAAGTTCATGCACAATAATGATTGAAGGTAGTATATGGAGATTACCTATCCCTATAGATGAAGAAACATGGGTTGATTTGAGTATGGCCATTTAAGTGTTAGGAATTGATCTAACAAAAAGATGGAGAGAATGATGGCTATCAAGATTAGTGTTCTTGATTATGGTGGAGGGTTACAACTAGAAGATTTGACACATTGGTTGATTTGCTTGTAAAACGACTAATTGAGTGGAGAACCCTTTCAGATGTTACAGATTTTTAAGTTTTCATGCACTAAGTTGGTTAGATTTGCATGGAGTGCTAAGAAGGATCACTTACAGAATGAAAGACACAATTTTTGAGTAACTTTAGAGAATGACTCTATATTGGAATAACTTGGGGCAAAGCTATAGTTCAGTAGTGCAATATCACCCTATAGACTGGTGGGTCAGACACTCTTTCGAAGTAGTGAAAAGAACCTTGGGACAAAAGGATCTCAGCACGTTGCTTAGGATTGGACGAATGAATCCAAAATAATGGGATTTAGTTTTACCTTAAGGTGAGTTTTCATAACAATAGCTCAATAAATCGGTAAATAAATGGATTGAGTTATCACTTTACTAGATTGTATATGAGTATGAAATGGATCAATAGCCTGGAGTCAGATGTTTATCTAACTGTGCTACACTACCGGTGAAAAAGAAAATAACAAGGAGTGAATGATGTTAGAAGCATTTGCAGAACACATTTGACATCATGATCACCAGATGAGAGGTAGAGGGAAAAGTTGAAAGTACAAAAGGTGAATCCTCTAATGCATAAGCGCATGAAGACTTCGGATGCCAGTAGCAGAGTAATTGTATTCTACCAGAAGGAGATATGGTGATGGTTCATCTTAGAAAGGCAAGAGGTTTTAATGAAGGGACATGGCTGGAATTAACACCCAAAGGCAATATACATGTTATAGTTGGGATAATGCAGGATTATGAAGAAAATTTGAGTGTCTGCACTAATGCCTACACAAGATGGATGGCTACCAGAACAACCAAGGGTAAATCTGGTTGAAGCTGGAGAGGATTTTTTAATGGAGGTTGCTGACTTACTATAAGGTTCCAACCCTCATGATAAGGAGGAAAATGATTTTCCCAAGGAAAGAGAAGAAATAGGATATGGCTGAGAAGCAGATGCGTGAAAAAGAAAAAGGAAAGGGTAATGCATGTCTCGGACCAATAGAAAATGCACCTACTGGAGGACATGTAGAGCTACAACAAATATTGATGGTGGTAGTGGTGAAAATATGGTTTACGAGTCAAGAAGAAAAATTGATAATATTCCTAAGTGGGATTTCAAGAAGATTGACAGTTACAAAATTAGATTGAATTTTCGTCAATTAAATTAGCTAGGAGCTGAATTCTTTTCAACTAGGGGAGAATGATGCAGGAGCATAACTTGCGGAGACCATAACTTTTGATCCAACCATTGTATCATCTTAAAATTGGAAGATATGCATTAGTATCTAGCTTGATGGCAAGGTTGTGGCCATTTCGGCACATTTTCGGGCCCAGATTCCTTCATCTAGTGGCCTCAAATTGGCTCTGATTGTTTTTTTTCACTTTTGACTAGGTCTTAAAACTCTAATAACTGTTTGTTGTACTTGTTAGAATAAGTCAAAATTTTGCGTGAGCCTTAATTTATAAGGGCATATTTGGGACGAAAATTTTGGGGCCCATCTGAGTTGTTTTGCTAGTCGGTAATTTTTGGCATTTTAGGGTTTTTCATATTTTTGGGGTTTTTGGTATTTTAGGGTTTTTACTGTAGACGTGAAATAAAAGGAGGATTGTAATGATGTAAAAGATTAGTGTCGGTTCTAGAATGAGAAGGAAGCTATTTTGAAACTCCTGGTTTTTATTTGTAAAGCTTTTTATGTGTGTTTTGGAGGTATTTCAACCTCTTGCAGTTGGATTCACATCATTAGAGTAGGGGTAAAGTTCAACCTTACCCTTGATAATGGAATCCCACTCCTCTGGGATCAATTCAAAAAGATGAAAAAGCTTCAGCAATAGATCTTGGAAATGACATATGAGGCCATGGTGGCCATAGTCGTCTTTGCAATTCACCACCCATTGAAGAATGTCTTCTTCAAGTAATTTATGTAATTTATATTTTATTATTTATTTTGAATTAAATATTATGTTGGTTCACATATAAAATATTTCAACATTAAAGTAATTCACTATGCAAAAAAAAACTCGTAAGCTCAAGATAATATGAGGTAATTACAATTTATTTGAAATCATCATTTTATCATTTATTACTACTAATTCACTTTAAAAAAATTAAATTCGTTGTTACTTTATCTTATCATAATTCTCATCTCACATGTACTAACTTATTTTGAGTGATTATCTTTACTGGGGCATATATACTCTTAATTTTCATTCTTTTTGTCATTTTCTAATTGTATGCTCTATAGCTGCATTAAATTACGTAGATTTATATCCTTAGAGATATTGTTAGGGAGGAAGACCAAAAAAAAAAATGGGTACGTTGGACTAAATGTTACAATGATCCTTATCATATCTATTTTATGTGTAGTCAATGTTATGAGATCTTAGAAAATATTTATCTTTATAGTGATGTTTTATATGGTTGACATGACATCATCTTGTTATCTTATTACCACCTCCTCTAAATAAATGCAAACTTATACGTTCATCATATCAAAATTAACAGATCCATATTCTTCATCAATCATACGATATTTCCTTATAGGACCCTCTAACAAGACATTACCTAGATTTAATGGCATTAACCATTATCTACACTATCTATTTTTTATTTTTTTTTGATAAAAATCTTTATAATCCAACGTAAATTTCACCATTTCAAATAAAATATATTTCTCAGTCATGATGCCCATATACGCGCTAAAATTGATTTATGTTTCTTTCACACTAACATCTATCATTCAATATTCTTAAACTTCAAGTTTTTCTTTGGACTTTAAATGATATATCATGTCTTTAGAGTCTTTCGTTTCTTTAAAAATTTACATTTATGCGTTCTTCAATTTTTTTGAACCCTGCATCTACTTTCCCAATACTTAATATTAAGCCTGGGATAATTTAATGTGCCAAATTGTGTATACATGAAGTTTAGTATCTGTAACATGTCATTACGTTTATGTTATATCATTTTTAATTCATTATTTTCTTGGTCATTGATGGAGGGGAATTAAACTTTCAAGTAATTATTACACACTTTGTGGTATTTTCACTAAATATGGGGGATGCGCAACGAAAGGAGTTCAAGGGAAGAAGCAAGAAAGAACAGCATAATTCATAAATGTCGCACTAATAAGTGGGATTGCACTAATACTTTTCTCAATAGTTACTCATAAATAACATAGTACACATAAATAGTTTAGTAAACAGACCACAGGATAGTACATAGAGGTTTGATTATGCAAAATAGTAAAGCAAGGTGCATGGCGGTTTACTGTTATGAAATTAGTTTTGTGTAGTTGTAATTTCATATTAGTATTAATGTGTGCTAGATAAATAATGTTGGAAATAGATAATTTATCCCACAAAAGTTTTTCCTACTATTAGGAAAAGTAAAAATAGGATGTTGTTTTTCCATGAATAGTTTAGTTTTAAATAGATGCCATTATTTTTAGGATAAAAGAAACGAAAACAGGTAGATTTGTTTGCGATGAACAAAGCATGCGTTATTTTTAGATGATAGTATGATGTTAAATTTTCGTAGTTGAGTGTTCTATTGTTACATGAAAGACCCCTATATATTGGAGGCAATTGTAAGGTTTTTTACACATACACATAGATTGTATTAAGTTGAAGCTCTGACAGGGAAAACGATATATATGCACAGAAGTGCTGATTTGAATTTGCAATAGTTTTTTATTTGCAATATTCTTTATTTATTTATACTATTCATTGTTTAATTTTCCTAATTTCTACAATTTGGTATCAGATCATTGTTTTGCAGCAGGTTTCTAAATTGACAAGAAGCTATGGATTCTACATTCGGTCTACAGCCACCATAATTGATGGGAAAAAATTACAATTATTGGTCCTTAACCATGAAGACACTATTCGGATCCTAGGATGTGTGGGAAATCATAGAGAATGTTTATACATAGCCCACAGATGCAACAACATTTAATGCACTTGCGCATTCAGAGAAACACACTTTGAAGGAATTAAGAAATAAAGACAAAAAGTTCTTTTCTATATCATCAAGCCATGCATGAAAGCATCCTTCTTAGAGTGGTATATTTTCACATTGGCTCCTCAATTATTCTTTTCCTTTCCCAGTGCCCTTATCCATCCTCAAATGTATTTTCTACACCCCTCTTTCATATCCCATTCCTTTCTCTTCATCTAATGTTCACTTCTTTGCTATTCCCTTTCGTGTTAGTAGGTAATTGTTTTGGCTTTTTAGGGGTTTTTTGGCATTTTAGGTTGTTAGTGTAGACGGGAAATAAAAAGAGGATTGTAATGATGTAAAAAAATCAGTGTGGATTCTAGAATGAGAAGAAAGCTATTTTGAAAATATTGGTTTTTATTTATAAATCTTTTATGTGTGTTTTGGAGGTATTTCAACCTCTTGTAGCTAGATTCACATCAATTGGTATCAGAGCCAAATTTTGATCTTGTAGAAATAGTTAAGGTAACATATTACATTTTTCTGTATATATATATTTTTCTATTTTACATAATCATGGCTAGACATGGGAGAGGAGGTTATGCCTAGATGAATAGGCATATGAAAGATCTACAAAGACAGGTTGCTGAGCTCACAAGAGAAGTCACCTGCCTTAAATGGAGACATGCAAATGGGGATGCAAATCCAGATAGTGATACTGAAGAAGTACCTCCATTAATAAATGAAGGAGGGGATGCAGAATAAAATGAGAGAGACGAAGAAATGTTGAATGAGAGGCCATTTGAGGAGACATTGATCTAGGATTTAGAGGGAAAAAATGATGGCATCAAGATTAATGTTCCTGATTATGGTGGAGGGTTACGACCAGAAGAGTTGATTGACTGGTTGAATCGCATGGAAAAATTATTTGAGTGGAAAACCCTTTCAGATGAGAAGAAGGTTAAGTTTGCATGCACTAAGTTGGCCGGAGCATGCATTGATCTAGTGGGATCACCTACAAAATGAAAGAAAAAGGAATGGAAAAAGAAAGATGCGAAACTGGAATAAAATGGTAAAGAAGTTGAAAGAAAAATTTCTTCCTATAGATTATGCTTAGACACTCTTTCAAAGATTCCAAAACCTAAGACAGAAGGATCTCAGCATTGAGGATTATATGAATGAATTTTACAAGTTGTCAATCAGGGTTGAATAGGGAGAGTCTGAACACCAAAAGGCTACATGATATATAAATGGATTGAGTTACACTGATACAAGATGAGCTGAGCATACTCTGGATCCATAGCCTGGATGATGCTTATAACCTTGCATTAACGGTAGAAGAAAATAACAAGAGGAATACTTTTAGAAGAGGTGTGAAAAGAGGGCCATCATCATCGCCAATGAGAGGCAGGGGTAGATTTGAAGCTACAAAAGGTGAATCCTCTAATGCAAAAGGGGATGAAGATTCTGGTCAAAGTCATGGTAACTACCAAAGAGGTAGGGGGTTTCATAGGGAAAGTGGTTATAATGGAGGACGTGGCTGGAATAGCCCCCAAAGGCAATATACATGTTACAGTTGTGGTGAAGAGGGTCACATAGCCTTTGAGTGTCCGCACTATCCTACACAAGATAGATGGCAAGCAGAACAACCAAGGGTAAATCTGGTTGAAGTTGAAGAGGAAGAAGAAATGGAGGTTGTTGTAGACTTGGGTGAAACCCTCATGATAAGAAGGACAATGATTTTCCCAACGAAAGATAAGGAACAAGATATTTCTAGTGCTTATTCATGGTTGTGAACAAATATATTTCAAACAAGATGCACCTCTGGATGAAAGGTAAGTAAAATTATTATTGATGGTGGTAGTTGTGGAAATATGGTTTTGAGTGTGATGGTTGATAAACTCAATCTGAATTGAGGAAGATTGATAGTAAAAAATTAGTTGAATTTTTTCAACTAAATTTGTAGGAGTTGAATTCTTTTCAACTAAGGGGAGAATGATGCGGGAGCATAACTTGCAGGAGACCATAACTTTTGATCCGACCGTTGGATCGTATGGAAAGTTTATAGGGTGGTAGATATACATTAGTACTATGCTGGGGTTAGCTTGTGCTTATAAGGTTTGTGGTCATTTCGGCACATTTTCTGGGCCGGATTCTTTCATCTAGTGGCCTTAAATTGGCTCTGATTGTTTTTTCGCTTTTGACTAGGTCTTAGAACTTTAATAAAATTTTTTTGTACCTTGCTATAATAAGTCAAAATTTCACGTGATCCTTAACTTGTAAAGGCATATTTGGCACGTAAATTTTAGGGGCCCATCCGAGTTGTTTTTCTAGTAGGTAGTTTTTGGCTTTTTAGCTTTTTTTTGGCATTTAAGGGTTGTTAGTGTAGACGTGAAATAAAAAGAGGATTGTAATGATGTAAAAGATCAATGTGGATTCCAGAATGAGAAGAAATCTATTTTTAAAATCCTATTTCTTATTTGCAAAGCTTTTATGTGTGTTTTGGAGGTATTTCAACCTCTTGCAGCTAGATTCACATCACTTATGGTTAGAGACAAGTTCCCTATCCTTTTTCCTTATAGCTACATAGAAACCTTGATCCCAATTTCCTATAAAACCCCTGATCACAATTATGTATGGAACCTTTTTTACATTTATGTATAAGGTAGAGCACATAACATATATTATTTCGGTTAGGAATAATCTTAACCAAGGAATAGGTGTGGGACATGAAAGGATTTAATTACCTCACTTTTAACTAAGTCATGTAATAGGTTTGGGGACATGCAAGTATTTAATTTTCATGTTTTTATTTAAAAATCCATCTTTTGAATGACAAATAAAATACACCTTTCACTCATATGGCCAACCACTAGAATGCCTTACATTATCAATGATTGTTCAAGACATCACATATTTCCCCACAAATACTCAAGTTTGAGATTGAAAAATAGAAATTTATTTGGTTTTCTTAATTTTTTACATTTTCATCCATTTAAATGAAAATTACATTAATGTGGATAATGTGTGCAACATAGAAACAAAAAAAGGAACACATAATGAATTTTTATTTCTAACCTTCAATTCATGTATTTTCCTTCCTTGAACATTCCTTTTATGCATCCTTTCTACCTGATTAGAAGGGGGTAATACCAACTATCAAGTTGCAATCTTAACAAACCGTCCTACTGATTGCAAACATCTTTCTAGCCAAAAACACATTACAGATCATCCTTCATGTTTCCAGGTGTACTTCACCTACATCTTCCACACTTGGAAAAACTATGTGCCTCTCGGCTAGAGAGAAACCCTTGTTTGTCACCCTAGTAGGTATAGAGAAAACCTAATTATAATTGTGTATGAAAACCCTGCCCTGGGATTTTAGGTCCACATCACACATCCTTGTTTCTAAATTAACCCTTAAAACACATTAGTGAATTCCCCTTGCATTTATTTCTGTTCTAACTACCTGTAAAGTGTAAGAGATGAAATTACAAACAATTATTGACATTAGCAGTACTGCTTGATCACTCTTTTATTTTTTAGATTTCTCCAAAATATGTTTCCTTAACCTCTTGCACATTGTGTGCAATTCTTCTTTCAAACAATCGACACACCAGATATCGTGCAGTCAAAAAAACTTTACACCCTAAAATACGTAGAGTGAAAAAATAACATAGTTCATTTATAAGATAACATCTTCTTGTACCTCATACATCCATTCCCTAGAAAGGCTCAATTATCAATGATTTTTCCTACATTGCCTACTTCACTATAATTTCTCAAGCTTAAAACTACAAAGAATGCCTGCAAAGTGCTATAAGAAAAAAGTATTGTGGTTGGGATTCGAATTGGGACCCTTATGAAGTTTCATAAATTTATATTTTAGCCGTTATAAACTCACATTGTACTCACGTGAATAAATCACATGGATTATGAGGATTAAGTGGATCACATATAGTAGATATTATTTGGGAAGGAGCAATATTCTTTATGGAATAGGTGTGGGGCATGCATGTATTTAATTTCCCACATTTTAATTTACAAAAATCCATTTATCTCTACATCTTACGTATCTAATTAATTTTCATTCAATTGAAACCCTTGATGGCATAAAATAAAATAAACAACAAAATTGATTAACAGATAAAAGATACCTTTCAATGATATGTCTGATTTCTCTTGGGACTCAATTAGCAATGTTTGTTTATGCACCATCTATTTTCCTACACTTACATAAGCTTACAAATTGAAAGTGAGGCTATAAATTACTAAAGGATGCATTCATTTAGCTTGGGTTTTGAACCCTAAAACTTTCCAAGTTTCCCCAGATTTTATTGTGTCCTCTTTATGAAATTGAAATGCTTATGTGGAGAACAAATAGTAGTTAATATTTTGGTTGGAACAATTTGATCCATGCAAAATGTGTTGGACATGCAATCCAAAGCCTTGATCTAACTTTGAATCATATGACCAATTGTTATAAGGTGTCAATTATTGATATATATTTATGCATCTACTTCCTGCAAATAATTGTCCTTACAACTAGAAACGAGGGTTGCACAGTTCTTGGGTTTTCTCATTTTTATTCCCCTTTAGATGTAAATTACACTCACATGAATACTACAATACCCTAATCGTTATCCTAGTAGTTGGAGAAAAATACCAATCTAAATTTTTCATGATATTGCTACCTTAGCTTTCTAAGCACACTCGACGTCTTCCTATGGACCTAATGTGTCCAATGAAACATGCATTCAAATTCCACCTACATTTACATTTTTTCTGACTACCCAGTAAAGTCAAGAGCTGCAAATTCAAACAAGTATTCACCTCGACAACATTTTCCAATTGTTACTTGTATTTTGAGATATCTCCCTCAACAAGTTCATCAATGTCTTCTGCAACACGGGTTTTCTCCTTCTTACAATTGATAAACATTTGTTGTACTTATTAGAGTGTATATTTTCACATTGGCTCCTCAATTCTTCTTTCCTTTCCCATGCACTTATCTGTCCTCAAATGTCTTTTTCTACACCCCTCTTCCTCTCCCATTCTTTCTCTTCATCCAATTTTACTTCTTCGC
Source organism: Taxus chinensis (assembly GCA_019776745.2). NCBI lineage: Eukaryota > Viridiplantae > Streptophyta > Pinopsida > Cupressales > Taxaceae > Taxus > Taxus chinensis. The sequence goes on along the minus strand of CM034154.1, from coordinate 600,257,624 downwards.
TAAATCCATTTCAGCGTTCACATCAAACAATTCACATATGATTGCTAGTTTTAGGCTAGATAAACCCTCACCAATACTATTTCAGCTAGATGAACTAATTTTTAGAGACTCCAATATACTAAATTTATAAATTATTACCTATGGTACATGTACTCATTATAAATATTTATAGAAAGGTGACTTTTGCACATGTAAGAAAAATAGATATGGCGACATTGTAGTGCTCACTCCTCTTCGACACTTATTATATTTTGACTTCAACCACTATTGACTATAGACATGGATTTTATCATATCATTTTGTTTAACATGATGTTAGATGATAGAGATATTCTGACTATCGATGGATTTTTATTCAGAGTATGATTTGTGTGGATTCTTAGAGACATATAGAGACATTGTATATTGGTGATGATGATGTGTTGTTAGCATATATATATTTACTGACATTTAGAATTATTGTCACATTGACTATGATTTAGCATTTGAACTAATCTCATGATCTTATTGATATCAATGAAATGGTAGAATTGAGATGTTGTTGAAATTATAAACAAATGATAACATTGTTTAGTTTAGATGATGATTTAATTATATGAGGATGTTTATTGATGGATGTGCATATATTTATCTTTGATGTATTTGATGTGGACACGAGGCTGAAGGAGGTATGGTGTGATTTTTCAACGTAATTATGTCACAAAAAAGAAAGGGGGTTAGGAGACCAACCACAACAAAATACTGGATGGATACAATGATGGTCACCATGGCATCGTGTGTAATGTTTGATGTTTTTTTATTAGATTGTTTGGGGGTCCCCATGGGGGGGATGAAATCCAAATGTGACCATGAGCAATATGGCTAGGAGCCACAGGATATATGCAGAGGTTGAGAACTACTAGGCAGAGCACCAGGGCATGGTGATTGAGACTGCAGGTAACATTGATGGAATTTATATTTCTATTTTATTTGATTTAGGCTCCTCAGATTCTTTTATTTATCCATTTGTAGTAGAGTGATGAAGGTTGGTGGTAGTTAGGCATATCCGTAGTTGGGATGTGGAGATGACTTCTGAAGCCAAGCTCATAGTGGACTCCTTAGTCAAGGAGTGCATAGTTGACCTAGGACCTTTTTCCACGACCTTGGATCTTCGTATCCTTCCTTTGAGTTCATATGGGATTATTTTGGGTATAGATTGGTTATTTGTACACAGGGCTAGGGTTGATTATTACAATAAGGTAATATCTTGTGCAGAAAATTTGGGGCTGGAGACAATGATAGTGGGAGTTAGGAGACCCACCTCTATTCACACCATATCCGCTACGTAACTTAAGTAGTGTGCATGACAAGGTTTCTAGTTTTATACTGTCACGGTTAGCGATAGATCAGAGGATGAGTCTAGTGGGCCATCACTTGATGATCATCATATCTTGAGGGAGTTTTCAAATGTCTTTCTGGGGGAGCTACCAGGGTTACCTCCCCCATGTGAGATAGATTTTCACATTGATTTAGCTCCAAGAAGTAGAGCCTATCTCACAAGTTCCTTTTAGAATGGCTACCCCTGAGCTTTGTGAGCTCAAGTTGTAGCTAGAGGGCCTGCTCGAGAAAGGCCTAATCTATCCTAGTGTGTCCCCTTGGGGTGCACCGGTGATTATTGTAAAGAAGAAGGATGAATCTTTACATTTGTGTATCGATTATTGTCAGCTGAACAAAGTAATGATCAAGAATCGTTACCCCCTTCTATGTATTGATGATTTTTTTGATCAAATGAAGGAGGACACAATATTTTCCAAGATAGATCTTAGGTCTAGATACCATATGCTAAGGTCACAGAGATAGATAATCATAAGATAGCCTTCTGTATGAGATATGGTCACTACGAGTTCACAGTAGTACCTTTTGGTCTGACAAATGACCCCACAGTATTCATGAGTTTGATGAATGGGGTATTACAGAAATTTTTAGACCGTTTTGTGCTCATATTTCTTGATGAAATTTTGATTTATTCACACATGCGTGAGGAGCATGAGGAACACCTTTTCTAGGTTCTGCAGTGTCTTAGAGAGCAGTAGCTTTACAGGAACCTGGAGAAGTGTGCATTCTTTCAGTCAGAGCTATAGTACTTGGGTCACATCATTTTTGGGGAAGATATCATCGTCAATCCTTCCAAGATTAGAGATATTATGGATTGGACCGTGGTAACCAATGTGTCTGAGGTGCAAAGTTTCATGGGGTTTGTAGGTAACTACAAGAGATTTGGGTAGGAATTTTCTTGAATTGCGCACCCCATCACTTCCCTTCAGCGGAAAGGGAAGAAGTTTTTTTGGTCTGATGGATGTGAGAAGGACATCAATACATTGAAGGGATGCCTTACGTTAGCACTAATTCTTGTTGTGCCAGATCCTCAGAGGCATTTCTTTGTGCGTACGGATGTGTCCTTAGCAGGATGGCCGTGTAGTTGCATTTGAGTCTCACAAACTCAAAGATCATGAGCTCAATTATCCAACTCATGACTTTGAGCTTGCAGTAGTTGTGCATGATTTGGTACATTGGAGACATTTCCTTTTGAGCATGAGATTTATTCTCACGACAAACCATTTTAACTTACATCACCTCTTCATGTAACCTAATCTCAATGCTTGCTAACGACATGGGATGGAGTTGTTATGTGAGTACAACATGGAGATAGAGTATGTGAAGGGGAAGGAGAATGTTGTTGCTGATGCTTTGAGTAGACGAAGAAATTTGGCTATGGCTACTTTAGTGGGTACGGAATTGTGGAGCAGGATTTTTTGATAACTTCCAGATGATATTTTATACCTTACAACTAGATTGGAGATTGAGTCTCAGATACCCCTTCAGGGGAAGTTTGATGGTTTCACATTAGAGTCAGATGGACTTCTCAGACACACAATCTAGATCTATTTACCTAGGGTCGGAGGTTTAAGACAAGATATCTTGGTAAAGGCTCATTGTATACCTTGCGCAACCCATCTAGGGGTGAAGAAGATGCACACCACCTTGAGATAGATATACCATTGGAGAGGTATTCAGATAGATGTAGCTTAGTTTGTGTCATGTTGTTTAGAGTTTCAGAGGGTGAAGGCCAAGCATCAACATCTAGCTGGGCTTCTTTACCCTCATGCTATACCAGAGTGGAAATGGGACATTATTTCCATGGATTTCATAGCAGGGATACCGACATCGAGATACCACCATGATGCCATCATGGTCACAGTGGATGGATTGACAAAAGTGGCTCATTTTTCTTTTGTGAAGACCACCTATATAGCTAGTGTAGTAGAGATAGTATACTTGGATGAGATTGTTTGGATGTATGGGATTCTATGGAAGATCATCTGTGATCGCGATCCCTTATACACATCACACTTCTAGACTACCATGTAGTAGGCCCTTGGGACGAGTATCAATTTCAGTACATCATATCACCCAGAGATAGATGGTCAGATAGAGCAGGTGAACTAGATTTTAGAGGACATGCTTTGGATGTACATCATGGATCATCTGTTGAGATGGGAGCAGTACTTATACTTTGTTGAGTATGCACATAACAACAACTTCTAGAGTTATATTGGGATGGCACCTTTTTAGGCACTTATGGCAGAAAGTGCAGGAAACCTATTTGAGTTGGAAGAAACTTGAGGAAAAAGTATCTATTGGGCCGGCTATGTTATATGACATGGAGTAGTAGGTTGTGTTGATCCGACAGAGGTTGCAGGAGGAACATGATATGAAGAAGAAATATGCAGATCAAAGGAGAGTTGACCATAGTTATGAGGTGGGTACGAAGGTGTTCCTTCATGTCAGACCTCATAAGATTCTTATCCATTACGGAAAAGGCTCTAAGTTATTTCTTATATTCGTGGGTCTATTTGAGATTCTGGAGCGGATCACTCCCTTAGCTTATCGTCTAGCCTTGCCAACTTGTCTCGCGTGCATGATGTGTTCCATGTATCTGTTCTTAGGAGATATATCCCAGACCCTTCTCATGTATTGGATTGGACCGTATTGTAGGTACATAAGCAGGGGCAGATGATGGTGGATCCCATGTGTATTTTAGAGGATAGGACACTGGGCCTTCAAGGCTGAGAGATTGATTAGGTGCAAGTTCAGTGGGACAGGTATGATGTGTTATTAGCATATATATATTTACTGACATTCAAAAATTTTTGTCACATTAACTATGATTTAGCATTTGAACTAATCTCATGATCTCATTGATATCGATGCAATGGTAGAGTTGAGATGTTGTTTAAATTATAAACAAATGATAACATTGTTTAGTTTAGATGATGATTTAGTTATATGAGGATGTTTATTGATGAATGTTTGTATAATTATATTTGATGTATTTGATGTGGCCATAAGGCCGAAGGAGGTATAGTGTTATTTTGCAAGTAATTGTGTCACAACAAACAAAAAGGGTTTATGAAACCAACCACAGTGGAATACTGGATGGATACAATGATGATCACTATGGAAACTTGTGCAGTGTTTGATGTTTTGTTATTAGATTGTTAGGAGGTCCCCATGGGGGGATGACCTCTAAATGTGACCATGGGCGATGCGTGTAATTATTTCCCTTATTTTATTTATTGTGGAGTATGTGATTTATTTTGTGATGTAATTAATTTAATAATTGTTGATTAATGTGCCTTAATTAAGTGGACTAATCATGTTTATTAATTTAATTGGGGATGTGACAAAAATGGGCCATTTATTAGAGTAGTTGGTCCTTTAGATCTTGTGATTTAAGTTGAGTGTATTTGAGTTTGAGTGTTGTACACCCTACGTTACTTGAAAAATTCTGATTTGGGCTTAAGGGCCATTTTTGAGGTTTGTGGGACAAGTTAAGCTTGTCCCACACCTCTTAATTTCTTCAACCAACTATACCTATGGGTTTGGGGGGGGGGGTGTCAAAATAGGACCCCATTATGTGTTTTGTAAGGCAAAATGTGACATTTATTGCACTTTTCTTACATGAGTTTTAAATTATGTCCTTATAGGGTGTGGGTTTGAGTTGTGTGTAAGAGGCTTGTCATTTCTATCAACCACCAATTTATTGTGCCTTGGGGTTGAGGTTTGACTTATGGGGTGGAGTTGAGGATAAGTGATGTGGCATCCTACATGGATCCACCTCACCCTCCTCTTCTCTTTTTCTATATATGCAAGTTTATTTGTTTGTTGGGGGTTACTTAATTTTATGGTGCACTTATAGTTTTTTTATTGCTTGTTGAATTTTTGAAGTTTTTGGAGTTGGATTGAGCTTGAAGGAGCTTGGAGTGTGATTCTTTGATCAAGTTCTTAGTATTTAAAGGTATTAAATACACCCTTGTTTTACTTGTTTTCTTTTATATGTGTGTGTATTACATGCAAGTGAATCGTTTGTGTGCTTGTTGGGATCAAGGGTAGAATTCCTAAGTATGGCGTAGGAGAAGGCTATGGGGATTTTCTATCGTAGGGAGGAATAAGAGCCTTGTTTCATGTTTGATAGGGAGTTAGGTTGGGTGCACCACCTTTGATAAGAAAAATGCTTTCTTCTCTTACTTGGTTATTTTGAGGGAGGTATAAGAGATTGTAGGGAGGCATAAGATAATGTGGGAGGCATAAGAGGATATTGAGGGAGGAATATGAGTTGTGTAGGGGTTTTGAGTTGTGTTTTGGAGGGTTTTAAATTTTTCAACCTAATCCCATTGAGAGACATAAGTGATCTCCCCATAGTTCCTTGCTCCATTGGCTTTGAGTTTTCAAGCCTTGTATATTTTCAAAAGTTGCATTCTTGTGATTTTTATCTTGTGCTTGAATGTGTGTTAAATGGTTGTGAAAATTTGTATTGTGATGTGGAAGATTTGTGTTAGTTTCCATGGGTTTTCTCCATTTCTTATTGCACTTTAGTTGGGGCTTGGGGGCCAATGAGGAGGATAACTTCTTCTTTGTTAGCAATATTAGCACAGTCTAGGTAGTATTTCATTGTTAGACTAGTTATTATTATCTATTCCATTATTCTCTCGTATGGTTTGTAACTACTCCACATACCTATAAATATTATACGTGGTTCCATTTTGTAATTGAATAAATAAGAGATATCAAATCTCTATTTCATCTCCATTCTTTTCTCCTCATAATTTGGTAACAAAGAAAACCTGATCTTTGATTTGTGTGTGTTTGAAGAAGCACATAAATTTTCCTAGATGTTGAAACTCCAGTGGAAAGCTCTACGTAGAAGGGTATGTGTGGTGGAGGAGTAAATTGTGTGGAAAATCTGCGTGAAAGTTTTAATACTCTGCCCACTTGGTAAATAGCGACAAAATTTCTTCATTTTCTCCTGCTGCATGTGGTCGACAAAGGAGGTTGTGTGAAGGAAGAAAATCATGGAAGAATCCACTTTTATTTTTTTTCTTTTGTCCTATTTGCTGAAAAAAATTATCTAATTCCCTGTGTAAATTTTTTAACAAATATATATATATATATATATATATATCCTACTATCCCACATCTAAAAGCTTGGTGGATGTTCTAGAAACCTGCGTGAAGAAGAAGAAAGGGAGAATTTCAAGGTTTCATTATCAAGATGCATGCATTTGCTAAATGGATCAAGGTTTACATGATTTGCATTAAGGAGAGTTTTACCTTTGGCATGACTTGTAGCTATCATTTGGACATAAAAGGGAAAGCTATTTTGGTTTTTTCAAAATTTATTGGAGTCGAGCTCTTCAAGTGCGCCAAGATCTATTTTTTTCTTTAATTTTTTCTTCCTCTTCACGTAAAATCAGACATGCAAATGGAAACGTGGAAAGCATAGTTATGTCCCTTCTTACTTGTGTCCATTTTTTTGGCATTTAGTTCCTAAAATTAGATGAATGGGAGACTGCAGTGACCGAGGAGGAAACAAATTCAGCTTCATGTAACTTATTTTTTTGGTTATTAGCTAGATGTGGAGAATTAATCCTATTCTTTCAAACTACATGTAGAGGAGAGAAAATGTTGTGTGAGAATTTGATATCCACGTGAAAAGTATTACAATCTCCAATCAGGTAAAGATTAGATCCTTGCGTGGAAAGAAAAGATGAGAAGAACTAAAAAAAAGTGCCATTAGTTGCCTGGATATGAATTCTCTACCAAGGCAACGTATACTCTCTCAAAGAAAATGTCGAATGACAAGCATGAATGACACGATTGAGACTATTGAAATCTGCAACATCAACAAGACTATTGAATGACGTAATATCAAAGAGACTACTGATAGCCACAACATCAATGAGAACGCCGAAGAAAATAGTCTAGAAGCTCATGAAAGGTTTGAGTTCTATTTTGCGTTGCTCAATGAGCTTCAAAACACAGGAAATCTAGTCTTTGATGAGCTAGTTCAAAAATGGATTCTTGAATATTTCGTTTTTGACATCAGCTTCAAAGAAAAGAGAGTTCGGGAAGAACTAGAAGCCAGGTATGATGCCGAATGTGAAGAAAAATAAGAACACCCCCCAAATCATCACCATCTCTCAGCACGCGAGTATCATGTGCATATACTAGATGGTACTTCTCATCAGTGAGTAAAAGTTGTAATAACTCCTAAAATAAATAAATAAATAAATATTTTTTTTATTAAGATGTCTTCTCTGAAGTTGCTTCTTTCTGATGCTCAGTTACTTAAAGGGCCAAATTATGTGGCCTAGAAAACAACATTGTGTACAATCCTTCATTTTGAGCGATTATGGAGAATTGTCACAGGGTCCGTACAAGTTCCAAAAAACCCTGATGAGCTCATTAAATATGAGATCACAAGTCCTAAAGCACTGATGATGATAATGCAGAGTATCATCGATGATGTGCAACCACATGTTTGGGATGAAGAGAAACCAAATGAGGCATGGGAAAAGCTTGCTACCATCTTTGAGGTGAAGAATAAGACTAAGGTTCTCCATCTTCAATCAAAATTACATACCCTGTCTATTTGATCCGATGAGAAATTTGAGGAGTTCTTACGTCAAGTGGCCGAGCTATGAATGGAGTTAATAGCTCTTGGTGAGAAGGTAGAAGCTAAAATTATAGTTTTGATCACCTTGAGGGCACTCCCTTCTTAGTTTTGAGCCTTTATTATGACACTGAATTTATCTAACAGGGTAGTGATGTTTGAAGAAATCATGAACTTATTGCACTAGGAAGAGGCAATCAATTCAGTACAAGATGGGGCCCAAGACAAAGCCCTTTTATCAAGGCCCCAATGTGGCCAGAAGAATCGAAAAGGTCCCCCCCAGTGAAGCAATCTCAAGTAGAACAGAAGAAAAATCTACACGCTCAAAAGTCCAAAAAATGGTGTCAAAGCTACAAAACCAATACTCATGACACTGATAATTGCTGGTACAATGGATTGAAACAGGGGTAATCAAATCAAACAATCACATTAGGGCACGATGATTTTCAAAATTCCTAATCTCTTTTTAGCTACTCAGCTCCTGAATCATCACCTAAAGGTATAATTTCTTGTCCAAAATGGCATTAAATCATGCTTAATCTCCACATAAGGTACGCTCATTGCTAGAGAATTTCTAAAAGATAAGTTATTTTCTTTAGATATTGTTTCATCTTCTGCAATAGCTTTATTTGCCTCAATAGTAGAATCTACAGCCCTTTGGCATGACCTTTAGATATGGTCACATGTTAGTTAGTTCATTGCATCAGATGAGTTCAAATAAGTAATGGTCCATGGGTACTATCCAAATTGTCTAGTTTCTTTCCTATTTTCCTTGTTTGTCTTTCATGAAAATAACACAAGGATCCATTTCAAGTGAGCACCTTCCGTGCCAAGAAGCGTTTGGAGGTAGTTCATACCAATCTGAATGGTCTACTACCTGCTTCATTTTTAGGATACAAGTACTTCTAACTATTCATGGATGACCACTCTCGCAAGATGTGGGTGTTTTTCCTAAAGAAGAAAAGTGAGGCTCTTCAACATTTCCATCATTTTTATCATCATGTTGTGAAAGAGACTAGACAACCACTTCTTCTACTTCACTCAGATCGAGGGGGGAATTCACATCAAATAAGTTCTTGGCCTTCCTGAACCAACAAGGTGTTAAGAAAAATCTAACTGCTCCCTACACACCCCAGCAAAACGACATTGTTGAGTGTCACAATCACACAGTGATGGAGATGGCTTGTTGCATGCTAACAACAAAAAATCTAGAGGAACATTATTGGGTTGAAGTAGCATAAACAACTATATATCTTCTCAATAGGGCACCAAAAAATATTCTACAAAATAAAATTCCAGAAGAAGTATGGAGTGGTAGAAATCCATCAATTTCTCATTTACGAGTATTTGGTTTCACATCATACATGCATTTCCCAGTTCAGAAGAGAAAGAAGGTTGAGCCAAAGATGCTCCCGTGCATCCTACTTGGCTATAGCACTACCTCAAAGGCTTACCGTCTCATGGATCTTGAGACAAAGAAAATATATGAAAGTTGAGACTTGGTTTGTGATGAGTCATCCTTTAACTCAGTAGTGATAACATCCTTACCAACCACCTCTCACTCGACTGAATCAGATGATCAGCCAGAGGAGACTACTCAGAGAAGAGATGTGCTTCTAGAAGAGCTATTTGTTTATCCTTGGAGAATTGGAGAATATAACACCACATCAATCTACATAGAAACACAATTACTTCTCAAAAGTAATCCAAGTTCTCATCTGAAGTGGGTATAAAGCACCATCAATGACTCACATTTGCAACAATTGCAAGATACATCATCTGAAGTCAAGGATTCAAACAAGAAATGAGGTAAACTTTACACTCATGAGTTCAATGATTGATATCTAGCCTGATAATATTCATGAAGCACTCAGGTTCAATCTCAAAGAGGATATAGAAATTGACTCAGTCAAGAAAAATCATGGGAACTTTTCGATCTGCATACAGGAAATAAACCCATAGGCTGAAATAAGACAAAATGTAAGGTAGATGGAATGATCATGATTTGTAGAAAAATTATATGCTCACACCGAATATGAATAAACCTTTGCACCCACTACGAAGATCAAGACCACCAGAGTAGTTTACACACTTGCAACACAAAAATGATGGAGACTTCACAACGAGTTTTCCTAAATGTGATCTTGGAAGTGTACATGACCCAGCCTAGAAGGATTTATTGATGATCCTAAGAAGGTAAATCAAATCACTTTATGGACTGAAACAAGCTCACATGGTATATCAAGATCAACGATCACCTTTTACAGATGGTTTCACTCGTAGATTCCAATTTGTATATAAATAAGGTATGAAAGGAAATTTCCATTCTTGTTGTCTATGTGGATGATCTTGTGATCACTCCGAAGATCAAGTTGATATTTTTAATAATATCTCAAAAGAACCTTCGAATGAAATATTTGGGGCTACTAAATTATTGTCTTGGCTTGGAGATAAAAAGGAGCATCACATTTTTGTCTCCCAGATAAAGTACGCCAAGACACTCTTGGAAAAATATATAATTTCATATTGTAAACCTATATCCACTCCCATGGAGAAAGGCTTTCAACTTTTAAGATTCCAGGACTCACCTCAAGTAGATTCTACTCTCTACAAACAATTTGTTGGAGGGCTCATCTATTTGACATATATACCAGACCAGATCTATGCTATGCTGTTAGCTATTTTTCTAGGTTCATGCATGAGCCGAAGAAATGTCACTAAACTGCAACAAATAATGTTTTGAGATATGTCCAAGAAACAACTAATTATGGTCTCGAATATAAAAAGAATAATCAATTATTCTTGTAGGGATATGTTGAATCAGACCACACCAGATCTATTGATGATAGGAAGTCAACCACAAGATACATTTTTCATCTTGGATCTGGACCTATCTTGTGAATAAGAAAGAAGCAGATGTATTATTTCTATCTCATCCACCAAGGCAGAATATCATGCCACATGAGGAGCTGTGTGTGAATTGATATGGTTATGTCACATTTTGGATGACCTGGGAATTCTTGAAAAATAGTCACCTATTCTCTATTTCAACAATCAGAGTGTGTTGAAGCTCGTAAAAAATCTAATTTTTCACAAATGTACAAATCATATTGAGATTGATTGTCCATTTCATTCAAGATCATGTCTTGGACCATCACATTCAGCTCCAGTACTGTCCTATAGAAGAACAAGTTGCCAACATTCTCACAAAATATCTTGGAAAAGTAAAATTTGAAATTTTCGGGGTCACATTTGCAAGAATAATGTAATAAGGGGGGAATGTTAGCAATATTAGCATAGTCTATGTAGTATTTCATTGTTAGACTAGTTTTCATTATCTGTTCCATTATTCTCTCGTATTATTTGTAACTACTCCACCTATTCTGGGGAGTCTTGTTTATTCACTTACCTATAAATATTGTACGTGGTTCCATTGTTTAATTGAATAAATAAGAGATATCAAATCTCTATTTCCTGTCCATTATTTTCTCCTCACATTCTCCTCATTGGATTATTGGTTGGGTAGAGAGTGTTTCCTACTCCCCCATTTTGTTGTTGTGATTGAAGTGATGAAAGTGTTGGAGCCTTGTTGAAGATTTAAGACTTGAAGCATTTGTAGAATCCAAAAAGGAAATCCTTCATTGTAGAAACTTTTCTTGTAGTTCCCACTTAAGGTGGAAGGCTAGTAGTCTTGCATTTAAAATAAAATTTGTATTGTATATTTTATTTATCGAGTTGTAATGTATTGTTGAAAAGAAATAATTTTGCATTGTAAGAAAATGAGCTATGCTCAAAAGAAAAAAGGAAAGTTCATTGTTACTTTTAGGTGTTTGTATTATTCTAAGAATGAAGGAAGAAATTAGAATTTGTAAATCATTGAGAATGTATTCAAAGTAAATTTGAAATGTAATATAGTTGTTTGTGCTTTCTTTGAATAAATGGTTGTGGTTGTAATGGATTAATGTACTAAGTTATAGTGAATTACCTTGTTGAAGGATTACATTCTTATTGTGGAAAAGAAAGCAATTATACTTAGAAATAGATGAAATTTCATTTCTCCATTTGAGTTTGAAAGCCATTTTATTGGAAAAGTATCCTTGTAGTTGTTTCCTTATATGCTATTGAAATAGAAAATTTAGGTAATTAGTGATTTAATTCATGGAATGAATAAATGTTGTTCACCTTCAACTAGTTACTTTAGGAATGTAAATTTAAGATAAGGTTAAACTTTAAACCACCCTAGTAATTTTTTTTTAGGAAAATTGATGAATTGATGGTTATGTTTTTGAAGAGCAGGACCGCTGCCTTGTGTAGAGTGGTGGTCTCTGGACCACTAGCTTGATTAGAGCATCGGTATCTGAACCACTACCTAGGTAAGGTGGCGGCTCCCAAATCATCACCTAGGTAGGGTGGTAGTCATAGGACCTTCATTCTTCTTAGGGAACTGGTTTCAACTTTCCGTGGAAAAGTAAAATCTGCAACTGTGTAAATTTGAACTTGATTTAATTAAAATTTGAACCTATAAAATGTAAAGAGGGAACCACCAACAAACCATAAGGGAATAAACTCATTGTTTTAAGCATGTCAATCCTTAAATGGGCATTTAAATGTATTAAATATCATATATTAAATGGAAATAGGGTTTTTCACAAATAAATAACTCAAGAATGGAAACAACTAAATAACTACTCCATATTTATGGTAGAGTCTTTACAATCAACAGATAGAAGACATTATAACAAAAATACATAAATTAAACTAAACTAAGTTTGATCCAAATGAATCCCTCCATGGCTTCCCTCCTTGCTTTCATGGCTTCCACTCCTCCAACCTACAAATTAAAGAAAATAAAAGAGACCAAATGAGGAGGCTAGGGCAAGGAAAAAGGTTAAATAAAATTTCATAAAGATAGTTAGGGTTAGTTTGGAACCCAAGGATCTAGTGGAAACAATTGATTTAATCGAAGGGTTTGGAATAAATCCTACAATTGTTAGTTGAGAATATATAGTGTGGGATTTTAAATAATTCAAGTGTATGTGAAAATGGGTGAATGGGGCCACTTAGTACCCTAGTATGTTAAGTTAAATATGTAACTCTCCTAGTGTGTTTTAATAAACGTTTCAATGGGCATCAAAGTTAATAATTTAAGGGGACTAAGGTAACTAAGGATAAGGATTTAATAAATATGGATTTGAATGTTAATTTGTGAGGGGGAAAAACTATTTAACCATGTAAAAGAATTAATGGAATCTTTTCTAGTGGATTGTAATTGAATTGACTTTAGAAATGAGTTAATAATATTTAATTATTAATCTAGATCTGATACACCTAGTGTAATGTAGCTGATTGCTAGTAGGAGTTAATTAAACGTATTATAGGGTCTGACACCTTTGAAACCTTTTAAAACAAAAATTTTCATCCGCAACTCTCCAAATAATTATTTAAGGTTTGATATGGTTTTAGAACATTGAAATTTGTGGGCGTTACAAAAATTAATTTTGAATCATTTATAAAATTAATTCCATTCACCTTTTTTATATAAAATATATATAAATGTTTTGGCACTTGTGAAGTTTGAAGTCTTGACCAATGAGCTAGTAACCAAATTTTGCAAGAACTTTGGTAAAACATGAATTTCACAAAATATTGTTTAACCATATCTTTTTATGTATGAGCATACATTAAAAATCAGAATTTAATTTGATTTTAAAAGCTTCTCTTTTAAAATTCTAACACTTAGTTAAAGTTCCAATGTTGTGCTAATATGGAACTCTTGCAACAATAAACTTTTCTCAACTCATCTTCTTCCTTTTATCAAAATATTCTTCCTCAGTATCATGGCACACTTCTTCTTCCCATGCAACAATCATCCCTGCATATAATGGTACATATATGCATATTCCATCCACTTGTACTGTTATTTCCTCTTCTTCTGAATTTAACGTTCCATTACAATCCACAAACCATTCTAGAGCTAGAATGGAATTATAAGATGGATTTAAAGCCACATTCTCGAAAACTTAAAGGTTTACCAATTTCTTGATTGCCATAAAGTTTACTTCAACATTCTTTAATGCACCTATTAGTTGTCTTGATGAACTCTTGATGATCCATCCTCCAATCCAATGAAGTATTAATGGGTTCTAGGGGAGGCCTACCTAGTCTCTCCCATGTAGTTTTCAACATCATATTGACATCTGTGCCAAGATCAAGTAAACATTTGGTGATGGTGGTATCGAATATGTCTACATCCAAGTAGATGGCAGATTTATGCCATGTTTTTTGAGTATGGAAGATATTCCTTTTCCGCTGGTGAGTTCTTGCTTCAATTATTTGAACATTAATTTTTTTTTCATTGTTCAAATATTTGTTGAATTGTTGTAACTTCTCTGTAAGACCATGTTTAATTGTCAATCTAGCTATCTCTTTTAGAGAAATGATCTCTTCTTCTTTAAATTAATTCTTTTGTATTTCCTCTTAGGTTTGGGAATTCTTTACTACATCTCTTCATTTTTCCACCTCTTTATTATGAAGGTCTTTCCCAATACCTTTAAAATCCCTTTCTTCTCCCCTAGATGAAAGTTATTCCAAGGGTAGTCTGATTATTTTATTATTTCTAGGTATAATTTCCTTCCTCACGAAACATCTAGTAGTAATTGCGGCCCTATATCTTGGTTCTTCAATATTCTTTCTTGACTTGGTTGCCTTCCTTCTTTGATAAATTTCCTTAGTATTCTCCTTCTTATCCTCATTTTCCAGTCTGCTCCTTGATTTAGATGCTCTCTCCTCATCTTTTTCTATTATCTCCTCATCCCATGGTATCCTTGTAATGTGCTGAACATTATTTTGTGCGTCTCTTCCTAAGGCCTCTGATTTTAAACATCCATTCCTATAAAATTGAGTTACTTTAGGACAACTGAAGGAATCATGACCTCTTTAATAGAAAAAATTGCAAGGATTAGGTTTTGTACAATTCCTGGTTAGATGTCCATCTTGACTACACTTGTAACAGTTCATTGATCTTCTATCTTGATAACCCTCTCCTTAATGATCTCAGTAGCCTCCGTGGTATCCTCCATCATTATATCCTTGGTATCCTCTTCCTCCTTGATATCCTTCTTGATATCCTCCTATGTAGCCTCCCCTATACCCCCCTTGATAACCTCCTCTATAACCTCCTCTAAAACCTCTGCGGTATCCTCCATCATAATACCATGAATAATGAGGTTTATAGTTATTCCCCTGATAAACACCTCTAAATTGAGGTTGTTCACCTTGATGATTTTGATACCGAGGGCCAATTATTGTTGGTTGTGATGGTGGCAGACTCAATGTAGGTGTTGTATTTTTCCTCGCCACCATTACTCTCCTAGCATTGTAATATTTTATATCTTCAAGTGCTTCTACCAAGGGGCATGTGTGGTGATAATGATTGTAGGAACCAAAAGTTGTATAATACATAAAATGATTTGTAGGTGGTGCTACCTCTAATAAAGGGAAAACATCATGAGTGTGTTGGTCCCATAACATACAAATGTCACACCATGTTCTTTCTCTTGAGTAGCTGGAAGAGGATTTTTGTGATGAATGTTGCCTCATAGCTGCAATTTTTTTTTACTAGATAAGAATAGTCAAACTTACTGTGACCTTATGAAAAACATACGACACACAAAATCTTGGGTCTTGCACTATTTGTTGGGGGTGAAGTGTTCTTAAGATATTCAATCCTCTGAATTTTTTGTTGGATTTTCAAATTTTCTAGATCCAATTACACTATCTCTAATTATGTTTTTAATGAGGTTTCTCCTTCCCTACACCAAGGTCGGGATTCCAATTTAATATCCATCTCTATTGCCTCTGAGAGTGTATTGAATTTTTTTCCATCCAATGTTATTCTGATGTAAGGGAGGAGTCCTAAAGTGAACCATTCAATCCACTGTTTTTCCATGAGGGGCTCTTCTAGTTTCCTTGTCACAGTTTTGAACCTGTAGCTTAAATAGTTGAATGTCACATTTTCTCTTTGAACCAATTACCTCATCTTACTCACCCTTTCTAATGGTGCTTTAGGAAAATGGAAGTGTTTCCTAAAATATTTTTCAATGGAATCCAAATTCTTAGTTCCTTTGGCATTATTTCTCATATACCATCGTGGTGCATCATATCTTAGAGTGTTTATAAAGTCCTTTAATTTTATGTTGTCGTCTGTGACATTTTTATCCTTCCATTGAGAGTCCAATATGAATAAATGTTCTACAACATCAGTTGTATCTAGGCCAAATGTTGGTAGTTTGAATTTCTGTGCCATCCTAACTGTTTGATGATGTAATTGAGGATAACTAATTGGTTGTTTCTTTAATGGTTTTTCCTTCTTTGACTAATTTTGAACCTTTTTCAAATTATTCTTTCTTGCTTTGTATCTTTCTAATTCAATATCAAAATACAACCCTCCTAATAACTCTCTAAATCCTCTTACAATTTCTTGTCTCTTCTGAATCTCTTCTCGCAATTGGTGATATTTTTCTTCCTTTTATATCTTTCTAACGGGTGTTTCAAATGACACTTGGTATGGTGAACGATCTAGGGGGTCATCTCCTTTGGGTTCGTGTGGTGGTTGGGGGATGCATCCTTAGTTGGTGACTTTTCTTAACTATCCTTTTCCTTAACTACCTTCCTATATTTATTATTTATTAATCAATGTTTTTCTTCTAATCCCTTGTCACTCCTGATCTTATATTTTTTTCTTCCTCTTTTTCTTATTTTTACAATTTATGTCCTTCCTCATTTTTATCCTTTATTGTCTCTATCTTCTCTTCCTCTCACTTCTACATACTTTCTTTTTCTTCATTTTCCTCATCTACTATTTTTATTTTCTCTCCAAATTATTCAATTAACTCTTTCATTCCAGTAACTTCTCCTTCTTATTCACCCTTTTCTTTAATTAGTAATGGTGTTCTTATTTCCTCTTCTTCCCAACCTTCTTCTTCCAATACCATCTTAAAAGATAGTTCTAAACCTCCTACTAACTATTTTACATCTCTCATTAGAATAGTTTGTCGCGTTATCGCTTGTTGAACTGGAATTTCTATGGTGTATTGTACCATGGGGTTCCATGGGGTAACTAAACCATGTTGGTCTCTGCATGACGCAAGTATTATAGCTAGACTTTGTATGTATACCTCCATTTCTGGGTAAGCGAATTCTTTTCCTCCACTTGATGTGGTGTTTCTTCCTTCTATACTTTCTTATTCAAAATTTCTTTCCTTTCATTAAATTTATTTTCTCTTTCCTCCTGTGATATCCTTTGTTTCTCTAACTTCTTCTCTAATTATTTATTTTCATTTATCTCTCTTCCATCCTCCTCATTTTAGTTACCTTTTTTTTGAATTGCTAACTCTCCTTAATTTACTTAATCCTCTCTTTGCCAACTATATAATTCTCTATCTTTTTCTTTTCCTCATGTCATCCTATTTCTGCCATCCTAACCAACACCCCATTATTTTTGATAAGTTATGTCTCTTAGACTTCCCCCTTCATGTACGCCATCCTCTGGTGTATGTCCCATAAAGGAAATTTTCTACACTTTTAATTAACCCTTTTTCTATTATCAATACATTAATTAAGAATGGAACTAATTTGAGAAAATGGCCACTTGCTCCGCTTAAGACTTCACCTTTCTTGTAGTCGAAACTGGTCCAAACATGTATGGCCCAAGTAATTATATATGAATCTAGGGTAGTCTCCTAACAGTAATCAATTTCCTTAGTCCAAGGTTTGTCAAGGTGATTAACTATGGTTAAATTTGCTGCAGTCCACTCAAAAGGTTCTCTCAAGTGTAATCATGACCACTCTGTTCTTTTAGTGTGAGTTAATATGCAATGCCACAAAAATGTGGAAACTGGGACAAAAAATATTCTCCGTATTCTCCAAATACTTATGATTCTATTTCTTTGTATGACGCCTTTAGTCTTTTTGATGCCCCCTTCACAAAGATATGAATTTGTTTTTCACACCAATCATCCATCTCTGTCAATGTTGACTTCCAATATTTTGGTGGTGATATTTTTCCTAACATCTGACTAACAACATGAACCTGAGATTAGACACCAAATGTTGAACCTAAATCTTGACAACTATGTGAGACTTACGAAAGTTTGACCTATTGTTAGTAATGTATGCCAGAAAAGTAAACTATTCTAATTTTTGAAAAGAAAGAATGTAAACATGCATAACAAATTTTGCTCCAAAACATCAATTCTCATTCATATTTCAATATTCATTACATTAGTCTCATTCTCATACAACTCTCTCTCTTACTCTCTCATATCTCTTGGGTGATGCTCACATCCATCTCTCTTGGAACACCTCAATACAAAGGATTTACTACAATAAATATACAAAATACAAATCATTCAAGAGTAACTTCTTTTGATTCACGTCTATGTCATCTTCTGTCTCGTACTATTTTGATTTGTCTTTATTTCACAGCTTTATGTCGGCTTCCGCTATAGATCGTGGTTTTCTAGTCTTTTGTGGTTTCTCTAGTTATGCATGGCTTCTTCCTTCACTCGTGGCTACTTCAGGTCTTCAAAGAATTTACATTTATCTTTGTAGCTATCTCAAAATGTGATGAAGAACCCTGTCAACATATAATACATTAATAATTTTTTATTCAACATTAATAGTGTTATTTTATAGTAGTTGTTTAACTATATATCTAATACCAACTATATAACACCAAAGTTGGAGTTAGATAGTTGATGTTATACATTTGTTGATCAATTTCATAATAGATTATAGTTTTTAACAATACGATAAAACTAGCACCATTAGTGTTAATTTTTTTTGGTATTATGCTTCAAGTTAAATATTTGATATAGTTATATACTAGATAAATTCTTGTATAGTGATATATAGTTTTGAGTGCACTATTAAACATGTATAAAAATTTGGGAAGAACAAACAAGACATGTAAACGTCACACACTACTTGGATGCATTAGCTCTTCTTGGTTCATCCTGAGAGGGTGTTCATTAGGTGCAAAAGTCCTAAACATTGTCCTTTTTAGGCTTCTGGGAGCAGTTCCTTCAAATTGAGTAAAAAAAAAACCATGAATTTCTTCCCACCAACTTACCTACACATGAAAAACACTTCAAAAATCTAGTTAGCACATTCCTCTCAGACATGATAGGGTTTATATAGTCAGAAAATGGCTGGAGGGTAGGTTTACATTACCCATTTCAAGGATTTTTGAGTGTGGGCTTAGTAGTCATGGAAAAAATGATTAAATTTTTATGCTAGACATTTAACATGACAACAATAACTAAGAGCTTATATATCATTTCCTTTCCATTTAGTTAGATTTTTAAATGTTGCTTATTCACTTTATGATTATGATTTTATATGACACCATTAAAATCCCATTGTTATTCATTTATTATTGCCATATACCATTGGACACGCGATCGTTGCAATTAATAGCATAAAATGAAAACAATGAGCACAAAATTTTCAAGAAATAGGACATGAATCTCAATAAATAAGTTTCAGTAAGACCCACATCCAACTGATTCAATTGTTTAGGTATGGATTAGTTGTCTCATTGGATTTGATTTTTGATATTTGTTGGAATTAAATTTTGATATTTTTTTAAATTTTATTTTAATCACATTTGAAGTCTACTTAAAAATTCAAATATTATTAATAGATTGCATATTTTTAGCAACCAATCATTCCATGAATATAATTTTTAGGACATGAACTGCTTAAATGTAGACTAAGCACTTTAGATCTTAAATTAAGAATACAAGTAACCTCTTCTCATCTGTACATTGCATCATACACTTTGATGGTTTTATTATTTCAAAAACATCTTTCTAGGGTGTGCTTCACCTACATTTTCCACACGTGTAAAAACTACGTGCATCATGACTAGAGACAAATTCCCTATTCTTTTCCCTTATAGCTACATAGAAACCTTGATCCTAATTTCGTATGAAACCCCTGATCACAATTATGTATGGAACCATTTTTGCATTTGTGTATAAGGTAGAGAACAAACCATATATTATTCAGGTAAGAATAATCTTAAGCAAGGAATAGGTGCGGGACATGAAAGAATTTAATTCTCTCACTTTTACTAAGTCATGTAATAGGTTTGGGACATGCAAGTATTTAATTCCCATGGTTTTATTTAAAAATACATATTTTGAATGAAAAAGAAAATACACCTTTCACTCATATGGCCAACCACTAGAGTGTCTCAATTATCAATTATTGTTCAAGCATCACATATTTCCCCACAAATACTCAAGCTTGAAATTGAAAAATAGATGTTCATTGGGTTTTCCTATTTTTTTACATTTTCATTCATTTAAACACAAATTGCATTCATGTGGATAATGTGTGCGAGATAGAGACAAAAATGAAATTCATAATTCATTTTTATTTCTAACCTTCAATTCATGTCTTTACCTTCCTTGAACATTGCTTTTATGCACCTTTCTACCTGATCTGAAGGGGGTAATGCCAACTATCAGGTTAAAATCTTAGCAAACCTCTTTACCAATTGCAAAAAATTTCCTGGCCAAAAACACATTGCAGATCATCCTTAACGTTTCTAGGTGTACTTCACCTACATCTTCCACACCTGGAAAAACTATGTGCCTCTTAGCTAGAGACAAACCATTTTTGTCACTATAATAGTTATAGAGAAACCCTTATTATGATTGTGTATGCAACCCATACCTTGTGATTTTAGGTCCACGTCACATATCCTTGTTTCTAAATTAACCCTTGAAACACATTAGTGAATTCCCATTGCATTTATTTGTGTTCTAACTACCTGTAAAGTGCAAGAGATGAAATTGAAAACAACTATTAACATCAACAGTACTACTTGATCACTCTTTCCTTTTTTAGCTATCTCCAAAATATGTTTCCTTGACCTCTTGCAAATTGTGTTTACTTCTTCTTTCAAACAACTGACATACTAAATATCGTGTAGCAAAAAAAAAAATTACACCATAAAATACGTAGAGTTAAAAAATAACATAGTTCACTTATCAGATAACATCTTCTTATACCCCGTACATCCATTCCCCAGGAGGGATAAAATAATAAATATATGTTTCTGTATTTCCTACTCACTATAATTTCTTGAGCTTAAAACTACAAAAAATGCCTGTAAAGTGCTACAATAAACAAGAAGTGTGGTTGGGTTTCGAACTGGGATCCTTGTGAAGTTTCATAAATTTATATTTTGGCCCCTATAAACTCACATTGCACTGATGTGAATAAATTTCATGAGATTATGAGGATTAAGTGAATCACATATAGTAGATATTATTTGGGAAGGAATAATATGCTTCATAGAATATGTGTAGGGCATGCAAGTATTTAATTTCCCACCTTTTAATTTACAAAAATCCATTTATCTCTTATTCTTATCTATCCAATTAAATTTCATCCAATTGAAAACCGTGATGGCATAAAAAAGAAAAACAACAAGCTTTTGATTAACAGATAAAAGACACCTTTCAATGATATGTCTGATTGCTCTTGGGACCCAATTAGCGATGTTTATTTACACACCATTTATTTTCCTAGACTTACTTGAGCTTACAACTTTAAAGGGAGGCTACAAATTACTACATGATGCATTCATTTAGGATGGATTTTAGACACTAAAACTTTCCAAGTTTCCCCAAATTTTATTGTATCCTCTTTGTGAAATTGAAATGCTTAAGTAGAGAACATATAATAGCTAATATTTTGGTTGGAACAATATGATCCATGGAAAATGTGTTGGGCATGTAATCCAAAGCCTTGATCTACCTTTGACTCATATGACCAATCATTATAAGGTGTCAATTATGTTTGTACATCTACTTCATGCAAATAATTGTCCTTACAACTAGAAATGAGGGTTGCATAGTTCTTGGGTTTTCTCATTTTTATTCCCCTTTTTACGTAAATTGCACTCACATGAATACTACAATACCCTAATCGTTAGCTGGGTAGTTGGAGAAAAATACCAATCTAAATTTTACATGATATCGCTACCTTAGATTTCTAAGTACACTCGATGTCTTCCTATGCCTAATGTGTCCAATGAAATATGCATTCAAATTCCCCTTACTTTTACTTTTTTCTGACTACCCAGTCTAGTCAAGAGCTGTAAATTCAAACAAGTATTTTCCTCAGCAACATTTTCCAATTTCTACTTGAATTTTGAGATATCTCCCTCAATAATTTTATCGACGTCTTTTGCAACACGAGTTTTCTCCTTACAACTGATAAACATATCTTGTACTTCTAATATTGTATATTTTCTCATCAGCTCCTTAAATCCTCTTTGCTTTCCCATGCACTTCTCGACCCTCAAACACCTCTTGCTACACCCCTCTTCCTCTCCCATCCTTTCTCTTCATCCAATTTCACTTCTTCACTAAATCCCTTTCGGCATTCACATCATACAATTCATATATGATTGCTAGTTTTAGTCTAGATATACCCTCACCAATACCATTTCAGCTAGATGACCTAATATTTATATATTCCAATATACTAAATTTACAACTTATTACCTATGGTACACGTACTCATTAGAAATATTTCTAGAAAGGAAAATTTTACACATGGAAGAAAAATAGATATGGTGACATTAATTGTGACTCGTTTTGATAATTAATTCCATTCACCTTTTTTATATAAAAAAAGACTAATATTTTTGGCACTTTTGAAATTTGAAGTCTTGACCAATGAGTTACTAACCAACTTTCGCAAGCACTTTGGTAAACAATGAATTTCAAAAACTATTGTTTAACCATCTCTTTTATATATGAGCATACAATAAAATATTTCAGGCAATTGAAATTTACAATAGTAATGAATAAGTATATGAAAAGTTATTTACCAGGTAGCATCCATTTTTATTAAAGAAAATGGGACCCATTTCAAACTCTCAATTTAATTTTGTTTTAAAGCTTCTCGTTTAAAATTATAACACTTAATTAAAGTTCCAATGCTGTGCTAATATGGAACTATTGCAACAATAAAATTTTCTCAACTCAGCTTTCTCAGAGGAAATCAACAATAATATCTTGTCAAATGTAGGAAAATAAAAAATCAGCAGCAAATTTAGAAAAATTCCCTTAAAAAGAACAATGCTACATCTATTTTTCACGCCCCTTCCTCGAATTGGAAAGTCACTGTACAATATTTACATTTATATACCTCATATAATTTTCTATACCTCATATAATATTTATTTAGATTATATATAATTTTCTATACCTCATATAATTTTCCATCCTCGAATTGGAAAGTCACTGTACAATATTTTGACTTGAGGCCATAATCCATACCAATTATATATCATAGAGCTTAGAATGGCTTCTAGATCAGTGCAGTCATTCCATATAGAAAAGTACTTAATGGATTAAGCACTGAATCAAAACAGAAAGGGAAATGCATAAGGATTCAAACTTATTCCATAAACATGCATAAAATAGAACAATAAAGATATGTAAATGCACCAGAATCATTACTGATCATATTCATATAAACTGGTAACCTCATTACATTCTGTTATCCTGTAAAATTTACAAGGGAAATTTTGTGGGTAACCATACCAAAATTTTTGTTTTGGTCCCCCATTAAGGCCTCTTAGCGTTCGAAATGGCATAAAATCCCTTTCTGGAAAATCTAGTTTTTAGAGCTTGGCCATTTTCAACCTTTTTTGGGTTGGGCACAATTTTTATTCGCATTACATTAATCAATGTTACGCCTCTTAATGTTGCGCTTCTATTCTCTTGGCGCATTCTAAGGAGTGTCAACACTTCCAATGTTGCGCCTATCAAAGGTGTGCCAAGGCATAATCGCCACCTTGTTATCATTCTCTAAAGTGCAAAGTGGGCGCTGAAAATGTAGTGTTGACACTCCCAAAGCTGCGTCATGGTGCAAATATTTTCGTGTTGACACCCACTTAAGTGCGCCAAAGAAAAAGTTGGTGGCGCATTTATTGCACTTTTTTTTATATATAGGCGCATCTGCCCTGTCATTTTCACAATTCAAAAAACATGAAAAATTTATCCCTCTGTACATGTCAACGTTCCTATCAGCCCCACATGTTGCCATTTATCACGTTCGTGGACCCCACTTCATCCCCTTTATCATTATATATTCCTGGTAAGTGGCCTTACCCTTCTTGTGGATTTGTTGTGGTTATTATAATGGTTTAGGTGATTAGGATTGATAATAAACAATGAACCCAAATACTCAACTCCGAAAACCCCTTCTCCTCCTTCCAGATCTACAAATCTAGAAGACTCTGCCACAAAACAACTCAAACTCATTTGTCCATTTTTCCCTTCTTTGCTAAGTTTTCCCTCTTGAACATCAAAATATGAGCCAAAAGAGTGAAAAATCAAAAAAGTTTTGCAATCAACCGACTATTTTTCTTTAGCACAAATTTCATTCTTGTTGCATCAAACACAATCACACCACAGGCGCATTGTCCTTACATGTAGCATAAGCCTTCTTCATGCCTTATAAACATCACAAAATTCCCTAGGCATAAGCACCGGTGCCAAGGCAACTACAACAACATCTGAATGTTACAGAAGCCCTTCCCGCACTGCGCAAAGCTAAACCACTTGGCGCACCTCACTCTCATACAACATCTACCACATCTGCACCAATGGAGCATCTTGGGACTCTGTTACACCAACCATATCTATGCTCCACTAAAATACTTCCAATGGTGCAAGTGCACATCCCTTGACACCAACATATAAATGTTGTGTGTAGCCTTTCCGCACCATGTGCCCCTTTTGGCATTGTATTCTCCCACGCAACACTCTCCCAAAGTGTGCTTTGCTTTCTAAATCCTTACAGCCTACAGTAAATTTGCACCTTAGGCCTAAAGGCTCATAAATTTCTAACATTTCATTCTGTAAGCTTTGATGGACGACTTAATAGCTAACATGGCTCTTCTACAATAGACTTCCCTGATTCTTCTTGCAGATCAATAGCTGAACTCAGATTCACACATGTTTTCATCGAGTAAGAATCCAACCAAGTCCAAAGGTAAAGCTAGGCTATCAGAAGAAGAAATGAAATATAAATACCAAAGGGTTAGGATGCCTGAATCTCTTGCAGAGTGTGATCTTGAGATCAAAGATTCAGAACTCAGGCACATTGACATGGAGGACTTCTAGGCTAGAACTAAGAAGGTCACAGGAAGCCCATGGATGGATAAATTGGTTGGCGGTGGTCTGCACTTTGCTGCAGGGATCCCAGCGAGCACAATCAATAATGAGTTCATGATGTTGGTGGGTCGTTGTTACAATAAGGACACAAGATGTGTTGAAAATGAGAAGGGTGAGGTAATGATCAACCTCACGGCTTGAAATTTTGAGATCGTGTTAGGTATCCCTAACCACTGACATTTTGTAGCAGTAAGCCAGGAGGACTGCATGAAGACATGGACCGAAAACGAAGACAAATGTATGTAGTTAATGAATGAGGTGTACCTCAAAAATAAGAAGGTGACAAGCAGGTGGCCACAAGTCATTCATCATAGAAAATTTTCAGAGGAGTTGAGTGATACCATCACCTTCCTGAGCAGGGTGTTTGGGCTCCCTGATGCCCATTACTTTCACAAGTGGAAGCTCAGATATTTGGAAACAATGAGTAAAAATGTTCCTGATCAACATTTTGAATGGGGAGAGATTATCAACAGCACAATCTCGGAGTAGCTTCAACAAATTTCAAAAAATATAAGGTTCTATATGAACTCCTATGTGGTATATGCTATAGCCTTAGAGAGGGACTACCCAGCATTGAATCGTTATGGGGTATGGTCTCATGTCAAAATATATGAATACTATCCAGAGTTAAGATTGGAGAACAACATATCCCAATTCAGTAAAGTCAATGACGTCTTCTTCTATGGCATTATCTACCTCTTGAGGCCTAACATGAATTGCGGTTGGACGACCAAAAGCATGGTCACCACCACAGAGAAGTGGGGAGCATTATTCACGCAATTTCCCACTTTCACCTATCTTAGAGCCGCTAACTTCTTGGGGGAGCCCACCAAATTGCTAAGGTATGTGGGACCCAAGATGATCCTATTGGAGCTGTCTAAACAACTTATCATATACCATGAGAAGTGTTTAAAAAGGAAGAAGGGTGGAACTCTATTCCCCCTCACAGTTGGCAAGTACACCTACACTTCATAGAGCAAAGCCCGGGAGATGTTTGTAGAGCTTGAATTGCTCAACTTGAAGCATAATTTCCTGGCGAGGCTAACCTTTGATCCTCGTGATTACCTTCTAAGGGAAAAGATCAATCCAATTCACGTCCCTCAGATCGAAGATATCTACATCGATCTATATCATGAAGTCGAGCTCAGATGAAAGGATCACTCTCGACTGGCCCTAGCAGAGATCATTGAATATGGTGTGGCTATCATCCCAAAGGGTTTCTAAGCAACTGATCAAGAAGTTGATTAGGTTTATCTAGACATGGATGGGGACAATTGGCCATTTTCTAAAATTGATAGAAACAAGGCCCCTAAGACTATTGAGGAAAGAGTCAAGGGCACTCTGTAGCGCACCGAGCATTGGTGCAAGAAAAATGGTATCATCTACCTTGGGGTAGACTTTACCATGTCTCCCTTGGGTGATGCACCCACAAGGACGAAACACTTGCCTAAAGGCAAAGGAAAAGATATAGAAGGGGAGGAAATCACTGCTCAAAAAGAAGTTCCTGAGAGCCCTCCTTCCACCGCCGAAGAGCAAGTTGTGGACTTAGTGTCCCCAAGAAGAGAAGAAGCGGCCAGTGCTCTGACAGACACATCCACTCAGGATTTCATCACTACTACAAGTGGTGAGGTCCCAAATGTCCCCTCTATCACTAATCCTTCCCCTCCTCATGTCGCTCAAATGACTGCTCCTTTGGTTTTGTCTTCTCCTCTTTCCTCTATTGTTCCCCCTCCCTCTTCCTCCATCTTCTCTTCTCTTGCGGATATGTCCCCCAATATTTCTTGCCTCATCTCACAGATCCCTTCCACCCCCACATTTCCCTCTCTTGCAGTGACTCCTACCCCCATGAGCATTGGAGTGTTAACCTCTTTCTCAATGCCACCACCAAGCGTCTCGACACATTTCCCTTTGTCCACTGTAGTTGCTCCTTCTTCCACCCCTGTTTCCTCCTCTTCCTTTGGTCCCACTCCCGTAAGTCCAGAATGGATCTCCGAACACCTGAGCCAACACAAGAGGAAAGTCCCTATTGCACCTATGGACTTCTCCATTATTTCGACTAAAGGGCCTAAGAAGCAAAATGCTATAACCTGCTTCTCTCAAAGCGCTATAGGTGAAAGGGTTATGGAGATTGCGTACCCTTATCTCACAAAGAAAAAAGAAGATCTATCTACTACAGATTTTACAGTGACTTAGGTCATAATGGGAACATCATCAGAGAGTCTGCAAGGAGAGGCCTTATCCACAGTGGATGCCCTTTGCAAGAAGCTTTAAGAATTTAATAGAAGAGAATATTAAAAGAGAAAAACAATCATCTTCTCCAAGGCCTGCAAAAGATGGGCAATGCCCCTCCTATGACTGTCACCGACCCTTCTGAAGTTCTTAGTCATGAGAAGATAAATGAATATGCCAAGATCGGTGAGAAAGGTACAATAGTGTCTACCTAGAGAGAGAGTATATCCTCAAAGATAGTGAGGAAGTGATTACAAAGTTCACAGAGCTTTATCAAAATATAGATCAAGCTAAAAAGGAACTCTAGGCAATAGTAGGGCCTATCTCCGAAGAGTTGGACCATGTCAGGTTGCAACATGATACGTTCTAGAAGATGCTTAACTGCCCAGCCAATGACTTGGTGAAATTCAGTGTCTTTGATCACCCGCGAGCACCCAACAAAGTCCTTGATGCTTTAGACTATCGGGTTGACCAAATGGAGTTTGTCTTGGAAAATATAGACAAAATCAAGGAGGAAGCCCTAGATGCCATGCATCAAATGGAGAAGATCATCTTAAAAATGTCTCCAGGGTTGCTCTGTGCATCGTACACCTTAAGGAAGGTAGATGATACTATTCAACTTTTCAAGGAAATCATGTCGCAAGTTTTAGCGTCAAAGGCCACTTTTGATATAGAATCTATCAACAACCTCCTGGTCTGCCGTGACTTTGTTGGATACCTAATAAAGGCAGGTAATGAATATTTCAAACTCCCAAAAAGACTCAGAGATGAAAGGGAAACTTGCGAAGTCATCGGGGATCACACCAAGGTTCCCTCTCAGGTTCAACTTCAAGCGATGGTAAGCTAGTTCATGGAGTCTCGAGCTCAATTTCACATTACCTCTCCTGAGACGAAGCATGACACTCCTTTCAAGCCAAGGGATGACAACGAATAGGCTCCTTCCTCCTGGGATAAATCTATTTTTTGTAAAATTATTTAAAAGTATGTTGGCATAAATGATGACATCATCCATGTTGCACCATGGGATGTTGTCATCCACCAAATTGCCCCAAAGTCAACATTTGACTTTTAAATATTTTTTAAATAGTTGGCTCCTTTTTGTCTTTTTTCTCCTTCTCTTTCTATAAGTACTTAGATACTGGTAGTATTCAAGTGTGATCAAATTTGTATGAAAATAGAAGTGAGGAGAGAAAGAATTTGAGCTTTCTTGTAACAGAACAAAATATTAATACAAAAAATTGAGACTTTGTACTGAATTTCTGTGTTATGTGTTAGATCTTTTTTGAGTTAGATCTACATGCTTATTGTATTGGATTCAACTATGATTTTGTCATTTGTTTATCAGTATTGCTTTGTTTGTTTATGTGAGTAAGTTTGGCTCTGTTTACTACCTGCCCAAAACATAAACCCTCTGACCTTTCTACTTTGGAATTCATTTCTTTTCTCCTTTTAGATCCAGCTTTCTTCTATTCCTTCCTTCTTTCCTTGTTGTTCTTCGTCGGAACTTGGTCCACTGGGATGAGATCCCAAACCCCCCTGAAGGTATAATACTATAAGACTTGCACAGATTCTTGCTAGTAGAATAGTAGTAAACCAGTTTCGCTTTGCTTTCTCAAAGAGGGGCTATACCCTGCACACTGTTGGCATGTCTATCCATAGATCTGCCCACCTGACAGATTTTCGGACCAACAGTTTTTGGTGACTCTACTAGGGAATAAATAGATCTATGAGAGTTTTATGTCAGCTAAAAGACACCAACAATTTTTTGTAAGCTGCTGGGGAGACTAGTAAAATAGATAAAACTGTAAAAATCATTACCTGTTTGCAAATATTAGCTCTTTGTTTAAAATCTAATTTTTTTGCAAAAGTGATCCAAACTGAAAATTTTCTTTGGAGATCCATAGATATGGACTAGTTAGAGACATTTAGTTCGCTCGGTTTTTATGAAAATCTCTATATTTTCATAGATCTGAGATTCTGGTAGTTTTACAAAACTTTCAAAACCCTTGCAAAAAATTCAAATATAAGATCTGAAAATCAGCTTACTAAGTTAACCATCATTTTGTCCTTGTTAATATTTGTCATTAAAATACAATTAGTTTTCAAAAGAGGGATGAATTTAAATATTTAGAAAAGTACATGTTGCTGATTTTTATAAAAAAAAAATAGAAAATCATCAAGTACAAATAAAAAGAGTTTTTATAAATCTACTCCAAATCACTGCAGACCTAAACAGATACACTGACGGGTGAGCCATTTACCCGTAGCAGGAGAGATCATGGAGAATTTGATCCTATTTTTGATCTAGTTTAAAGGCACAACTTCAGTATTACACTAGCGTGCTTCACGTCACTAAGTTCAGCTAATCGGTCAACCAGAAGTGCCTCACCTCCACGAAAGAATCGGTATTCACAAGGAGCCTCCACATCAATTTGCAATTCCCTGTTACTAAGAGGAACCGCCCTCCTAGCTCGCATCCTCTTTCTAACTTTTCAAATGGTAGTACCATGGGGAAACGCTATGGGCCCTCTTGCATTGCCACATTCAGTTCATGCACTCCCTCATGGAAGTCACAAGAATTTCCCAAGATTTGATGGGAGTGGAAATCAAAGCATGGATTCACATATATCTGCGTTCATTATGTCATGCAGCATCCTAGATGTGACCCATGAAGACGTGTCGGTATGCCTCTTTCTAGAGACCTTGTAAGGACCTGCAGCAGAGTGGTTCCAACATTTTCTGGCTGGATCTATCACCATTTGGGCCACATTACGAACTGCATTTGAAGACAGGTATAAGCCTTCAGAAGACGCATTTGCATTACTGTCAAAGATTACTCACTTGAAGAAGGAGGCCAATGAAACCATGCATGATTTTATCACCTGTTTCAATTCACTGATTAGCCATGTGCCACCTACCATGTTGCCAACACCAGAAAATCAAAAGTGTTTCTTTGTGAATGTCATGAGCTCAAGAGTAAGTTTCTTACTCTTACAATAACAAATTACCACCTTGGTCCTTGCTCAAGCTATGGCCATTCGGATAGAAGAAAACCTGCTTATATCTGGCGAGTTAAAACGAGATCCATCCAAACTTAAGGCTTCAACTCCTTCTCAAGCCACTTCATCAGATCTGGCATTCCAAAAGATTGTGAACGACTTGCTCGCATTAAATAAGTAATTAGCTCAAGCTTCATCTATCACTCCGTATCAGGATATCCCATGGAGGAACTTCACTCCCAACAATGCCCCACAAAGGCCATGTTTTCCTGCTGCTACTCCAAGGTTAGCACTTGAGGCCCCTCCGGTTAATGCCCTTGTTGAGATCAAAGAAGAGGAGAAAATTTATGAAGAACCTTCATCGCAAGGTGAAGATGATCAAGATTTCAGTGAACCGACTAGCGACTCTACAATCGGGTATATGGAATTTGAAGATGAAGAGTCAGATGAAGAAGAAGGTACCCAAGGGTATGCAAGTGGACTGTCATATGCTGTTTTCACCCACTCACAAGGAAAAGAAGAAGAAGTTGCTACCAGGATACAAAAGGAGAAGGCTGTGTCAAACACACCTCCAGCAATTGCTAATAGAGGTAATTCTCTTCCTGCTCAGCCTCCTATTAAACCTTTTACAAAGAAATCTTTTCCTCCCATCTCTCCTCCAAATCAGCCTTCTTCTATTTCCATAAAGACTAATAACCCTACCCTACCATTTCAAAATGAGGTACTCATTCCTTCGTCAATGCAACCCTCGGTCACATTTGACATAGTCGATCACACTAAAAGGACCAAGATTCAAATGTCTGAAGTTGAGTATCTTCAGTCTAACCCTGAACAACATGTGAGATTGACAAAATATATCAAAAGCCAAGCTGTCATCCCCTCTCCTATCTCCCCAAAACGAATCCTTTCCACTCCTCCTACATCTCGCATAAATGTTGCCTCAACTTCCATGTCAGGTAAAATTGAACCTTTTTATCTCTCCCTCCTAATCAATGGTCATAAACTAAGCAACTGCATAATTGATTCTGGGGCTTCCGATAATGTAATGCTAGCAAAGGTTGCTCATGCTTTAGGCATCACCCTTACCAAGCCTTTCAGTAGATGTTACTCCATGGAAACCAAATAGGTTCCATTGATTGGTCAAATAAAAGACGCACAGTTCGCATTTGCAGCGTTCCTAGAGAAAAGGGTAAAAATGACCATCCTCGTTGCTGATATCCTAGCAGCATATGGAATTCTATTAGGAAGAATCTTTTGCAGAGAAGTCAGTGGAGAGATTCACATGGACTTGTCCAAAGCCAGAATTCCATCAAAGGAGTAATGCAGACTTTGGAGCCTGAATCACAAGAGAAGTACCTGGTCACCAACTCTGATGACCCCAAAGCCCAAATTCTCTTCAAATCATTAGGGATGGGGAACTACTTCTTATCCATTGAGTCTGATAAAATGGATGTTCTCATCCAGGAGGAGGACCTTAACAAGATATGGACACTGCAGTTTGATGGCAGTTGTGCAACAAGTGGATGTGGCACTAGAGCCGTCCTATTATCTCCTGAAGAAGAGATTTTCTCTTTCTTTCAAATTGTAGTTTTTCAATACAAACAATACTGCTGAGTATGAATCTTTTTTACTTGACATGCAAGATACAAAGGAAAGAGGAATCAAGAATGTAAAAGTACAA
Source organism: Taxus chinensis (assembly GCA_019776745.2). Taxonomy (NCBI): domain Eukaryota; kingdom Viridiplantae; phylum Streptophyta; class Pinopsida; order Cupressales; family Taxaceae; genus Taxus; species Taxus chinensis. The sequence goes on along the minus strand of CM034154.1, from coordinate 600,225,453 downwards.
GGTGATGCCAAACTAATCGTCAACCAGGTAAAAGGGGTGTACCAGGTGAAAAATGACACACTCAGGCACTACCGTAACGTAGTATGGGACAACATTGATGAATTTGATGATTTTTCAATAAAATTCATTCCAAGAGCTCAAAATGACATGGCTAATTCATTAGCCATCTCAGCGTCTCTTATGCTCCCTCACCCAGGGTTGAAAATAGACACATATACCATTGAGGTAGTCTTTCACCCAAGTGTGCCATACAATTCTCAGCACTGGCAGGTATTCAACGATGACAATCATCTTGTTGCTTTTCTAGAAAAAATTGATAATTTCAATGAGCTTCGTTTTGAGGGATCTACTTCTACATGTCGTGAATCCATCACTAGTCAAGCAAACCAATCAAAAGAAGGCGATGGCATATGTCAGCTCAAGGGAAATAAAATTCCAAAGGGTTTAGTCTCTCTGGAACAATTGTTTGACAAACATGATCATTTTGTCAAGAAGAAGTGACAAGATGATCCTAACTCCTCTCCAAAGATCGAATCGGTCAACCTGGGCACGGTAGAAAATCCGCAGTTTGTGAACATCAGGAAATGTTGTACACCTGAAGAAAATCATAAGTTTGTCAAATTGCTGAAGAAATATATGGATGTATTGGCATGGTCTTATGATGATCTAAAGTCTTTCAATCCTAAGGACGTTCAGCATGACATCCCTAAAGGATGATGTCAAACCCTTTCACCATAAATTGAGGCATTACAATCCCAATATCTCAGGTACCATCTAGGTAGAAATTAAAAAAATGTTGGATGTGAGAATCATCTTTCCTATCCATCATAGTACCTAGGTCGCAAACATCGTGCCCGTGGGAAAGAAAAATGGTGAGATATGCATATGCATAGATTTTCACAATTTGAATCAAGCATCCCTAAAGGACAATTACCCACTGCCCATAATGGATCAGGTTCTGTAGGCAGTAACCAGTTCAGAGATGTTGTCCATGCTTGATGATTTTTCAAGCTATAATCAAATTTAAGTTTCACCTGAAGACCAATTCAAAACAACATTCACTACTCCCTGGGGCACATTCGCCTACAACTGGATGCCTTTTGGCCTGACCAATGCTGGTGCCACCTTTCAGTGAGCGATGGACTTCGCATTCAAAGGTATGATGGGAAAGGTCATCGTGGTTTATTTGGATGACTTAACTGTGTTCTCAAAAAATTGAAGCGATCAATGTGATCATTTGGAGCAAGTATTGATTAGATTCCGAGAACACGGGATTTCCCTAAATCCAAAAAAGTTTTTTTTCGGGGTAACCGAAGGAAAGTTGTTGGGACACGTCTTTAGTAAGGAAGGAAAAAAGATAGATGTCAAAATGGTTAAGGCTATTCAGATCCTTACCTTACCCACAAGTAAGACCGATGTTCACTCCTTCAGAAAGGTGAATTTTCTCAGGTGCTTTGTTCCAGACTTCACTGAAATGACTCGTCACATATAAAATATGATGAAAGGGTCATAGACTTTTTGGTGGAGAAAATAAGGAAAGGCTTCATTCAAGGATATAAAAGCCTCCATTGCTCATGCACCCATCTTGGTATGTCCTGACTTCTCCAAGAATTTTATCATGTACAGTTATGCATCTGCGCATACTGTATAAGCCATCTTAATGCAGAAGAACTCTAAGGATGTTGAAACTCCAATCGCGTTCATGAGCTCCCCTCTCAAACTTCATGAATTGAAGATGTCTCAGTTAGAAAATCATGCCTTCACCATTGTCAAATCAGTCAAGAACTTTTGGTAATACATCCTAAACTCTCATACAGTAGTGCTAGTTCCTAACACGGAAGTTAAGTATATCCTAACTCAACAGGAATTAGGGAGCTTACGAGTGAATTGTATTGCGAAGGTCCAAGAGTATGATCTAGGCATAAAACCAACCAAGATGGTAAGAGGCAAGGGCCTATGTCAGCTTATGGCTGAAAATGAATATTCAGAGGTCCCTAGAGAGGAAGATGATTGCATCGAGGGAGTGCAGGGTAAATTGAAGAAAGCTGATTCTCTACCTATGGTTCTATTTGTTGCGACTAGCGACGAATGGTATTCAAATATTTCTTTCTTTCTCACTTATGGTGAGTGCCCAACTCATCTAACTTCAAAGGAAAAGTGGACTGTAAAGCTCAGGGCAGCTAGATGTGTCATATGGGATGACGGTTTATACAAGCGTAGGATTGATGGGATCTTCTTGTGATGCGTTGACAAACCACAATAGATCAAATTGCTTGAAATTTTTCATGACTCGTCCTGCAGTGGTCACTTCTACTCATCCGTAACAGCACATAAGATCATTTGGGCTAGGTACTACTGGCCAACACTATTTTAGGATACAGCCACCTGGGTAGCAAAATGTGAGCTCTGCCAATAGTTTGTTGGAAAACCAAAATTGGTTGCTTTTCCCTTCAGGCTCGTCGTTATTGACGAACCATTCAGGAAATGGGGAATTGACTTTATCACATCACTACATCCCCAATCAAGTGCCAGACATAGTTATGTCCTAACAACAAAAAATTACTTCACTAAATGGATGGAGACCATACTTGTTAAGAATGCCACCTCTGAAGTCGTTTGTAACTTCACCAAATAAAATATCATCGTAAGATTTTACATCCCATACAAGATCGTTGCTGATAATGCTTCCAAATTCTCCTCACGAGAAGTTATCGATTATTTCTATGAATACGGGATAACCTTGGCCCATGCCTCAGATTATTACCCCCAGGGAAATGGTCAGGAAAAATCCAGTAATAAGAACCTAGTGACCATCATACAGAAGCTGGTCGATGAGAATCAACGGTCCTGGCACAAGTCATTATATGATGCTTTTTGGGTAGACCGTATTACTCCGAAGAGGTCTCTTGGTATGTCACCTTTTAAAGTGTTATATGGAATCAACACTAAGCTTCCCATTTTTGTGGAATTTCCTACTCTGCGCTTGGCACGAGCGATTGAAGATGAGACATTCCAAAATTCTCTGGAAAAGAGGATCATGTATCTAACAGAACTTGAAGAAAAGAGAGTAAGAGTGGTTGACAGGATCACCGAACATCATAATCAAGTCAAGAGAATGTTCTATAAAAAGGCTAAGCAGAGGTATTTCCAGGTGGGAGATCTCGTCCTTCTATCGGACAAGCAAAGAGAGCCAAAGGGCATGCACAAGAAATTCGACTCTCTTTGGAGAGGGCCTTTCAAGATCAAACATCTCAACGGAGAGAATAGCTTCTATCTCTCATATCTGGACAGAACTAAGCTCTTGCTTCCCTATAGCAGGCAACATCTCAAAATCGTCAAGAAGTACAGCTTGCTCTCTTCTTTGTACAATTTTCTTTAGTTGTGTGTTTGTTTTTGTCATGTGTTTGCTTTCTGTTGGTTGTGTTTTTTTCCTTTCTTTTTTCACCGCCCTTGTTTTTGACTCTGTAACCCAATGGATAGGCACATATAGATCTGTGATTCTCTACCCTTAAGCTTCACTCAAAGATAATCCCCAGAAAGAGCCAGCTATTATCCTGTAAAATTGATAAGGGCAATTTTGTGGGTAACCATACCAAAATTTCTATTTTGGTCCCCCATTAAGGTCTCTTAGCATTCAGAATGGCATAAAATCCCTTTCCAGAAAATCTAGTTTTTAGAACTTGGCCATTTTCAACCTTTTTTGGGTTGGGCATAACTTTTATTTGCATTACATCAATCAATGTTGTGCCTCTCAATGTAACGCCTCTTAATGTTGTGCCTCTCAAAACTGCACTTCTATTCTCTTAGCGCATTCTAAGGAGTGTCAACACTCCCAATGTTGCGCCTATCAAAGGTGCGCCAAGGTGCAATCGCCACCTTGTTATCACTCTCTAAAGTGGGAAGTGATTGTTGAAAACGCAGTGTCGACACTCCCAAAGTTGCACCATGGTGTAAATCTTTTCGTGTCAACACCCACTTAAGTGCGCCATAGAAAAAGTTGGTGGCGCATTTATTGCACTTTTTGCTATATATAGGCGCATCCGACTTGTCATTTTCAGAATTCAAAAAATGTGAAAAAGTTATCCCTCTGTACTTGTCAGCATTCCTGTCAGCCTCACATGTTGCCATTTGTCACGTTCGTGGACCCCACTTTGTCCCCTTTATCGTTATATATTCCTGATAAGTGGCCCTTTCTCTTCTTGTGGATTTTTTGTGGATTTTATAATGGTTTAGGTGATTAGGATTGATAATAAACAATGAAGCCAAATACTCAACACTGAAAACCCCTTCTCCTCCTCCAGATCTGAAAATCTAGAAGACTCTGCCATAAAACAACTCAAACTCATTTGTCCCTTTTTCTCTTCTTTCCTAAGTTTTCCCTTCCGAACATCAAAATCTGAGCCAAAAGAGTGAAAAATCATAATTTTTTTGCAATCAACCCACTATTTTTCTTCGGCGTAAATTTCATTCTTGTTACATCAAACACAGTCATGCCACAGGCACACTGTCCCTACATACAACATAAGCGTTCTCTGTGCCTTATAAACATCACAAAATTCCCTAGGTGCAAGCACCAGTGCCAAGACAACTACAACAACATCTGAATGTTATGCAAACCCTTCCCACGATGCGCAAAGCTAAACCACTTGGCGCACCTCACTCTCATGCAACATCTACCACATCTGTGCCAATGGCGAATCCTGGGACTTTGTTACACCAATCATATATGTGCCCCACTAAAATACTTCCATGGCACAAGCACACATCCCTTGAGACCAACATCTAAATGTTGTCTATAGCCTTTCCGCACCCTGCGCCCCTTTTGGCATTGTTTTCTCCCACGTAACACTGTGTCAAAGTGCACCTTGCTTTTTTAGATCCTTGCAGCCTATAGTAAAGCTACGCCTTGCGCCCAGAGGCTCATAAATTGCTAACTTTTCATTCTGTAAGTTTTGATGGATGACTTAACAGCTAATATGGCTCTTCTGCAATGGACTTCCCTGATTCTTCTTATAGATTAACAGTTGAACTCAGATTCACACATGTCTTCATCGAGTAAGAAGCCAACCAAATCCAAGGGTAAAGCTAGGTTAATAGAAGAAGAAATTAAATCTCTTACAGAGTGTGATCTTGAGATCAAAGATTCAGAACTCGGGGACATTGACATGGAGGACTTCTGGGCCAGAACCAAGAAGGTCACAGTAGCCCATGGATGGATAAATTGGTTAGTACTGGTCTGCACTTTGCTGCAAGGATCCTAGTGAGCACAATCAACAATGAGTTCATGATGTTGGTGGGCCGTTGTTACAATAAGGACACAAGATGTGTCGAAAATGAGAAGGGCAAGGTAATGATCAACCTCATGGCCCAACATTTTGAGATCATGTTGGGTATCCCTCACCACCGAGGTTTTGTAGCAGTAAGCCAGGAGGATTGCATGAAGACATGAACCGAAAACAAAGACAAATGTATGTAATTAATGAATGAGGTGTACCTCAAAAATAAGAAGGTGACAAGCAGGTGGCCACAAGTCATTCATCACAGTGACTTTTCAGAGGAGCTGAGTGACACCATCACCTTCCTGAGCAGGGTGTTTGGTCTTCCCAATGCCCATTACTTTCACAAGTGGATGCTCAGATATTTGGAAACAATGAGTAAAAATGTTCCTAATCAACATTTTGAATGGGGAGAGATTATCAGCAGCACAATCTCAGAGAAGCTTCAATAACTTTCAACAACTGGGAGGTTCTATATGAACTCCTATGTGGTATATGTTACCGCCTCAGAGAGGGACTACCCAGCATATAATTGGTATGGATTATGGCCTCAAGTCAAAATATATGAATACTATCCAGAGTTAAGACTGAAGAACAACATAGCCCAATTCAGTAAAGTCAACGCCGTCTTCTTTTATGGCGTCATCTGCCTCTTGAGGCCCAACATGACTTACGGTCGAACGACCAAAAGCGTGGTCACCACCACAGAGAAGTGGGGAGCATTATTCACGTAATTCCCTAGTTTCACCTATCTCAAAGCCACTAACTTCTTGGGGGAGCCCACCAAATTTCTGAGGTATGCGGGACCCAAGCTGATCCTATTAGAGATATCTAGACAACTTATCACATACCATGAGAAGTGTTTAAAAAGGAAGAATGGTAGAAATCCATTCCCCCTCATAGTGGGTAGGTACACCAGCACTTCACAGAGAAAATATTGGGAGATGTTTGCAGAGCTTGAATTGCTCAACTTGAAGCATAATTTCTCGATGAGGCCAACCTTTGACCCTCGTGATAGCCTTCCAAGGGAAAAGATCGATCCAATTCACGTCCCTTAGATCGAAGATATCTACATCGATTTATATCACAAAGTCAAGAATGTTACACGTGCCCCAATGATGATATAGGTCTCCTCGCAAGGTGTTCGGGATCCGAAAAATCTCTCCAAGTGTGTGTTAACATCCCACATACCCCGCTTAGCCTCCGCGTGCTCTGTTTTACTCTTCCCCCTCTTTTCCTTTACTTTTGGTCTTCAGTAACAAAACCGCTGCCCACCTTGCCTAGGGCAGCGGTCTCGTGACCTGCCACCCAGGCTGGCGGTCCTGTAACCCCACCCTACTCAGGGTGGTGGTCCTTCACACATTTTCCAGAATGTTCTTTTTAACGCGACTCACGTAAATTTTCAACTTTTACCAACCTTTTCATCCATTTTTGCTTGTATTTATGATTTTGGTTCCCTAGAATAGTGTTTCTCCATTGTTTATTGTAAAAGAGTTCAAATTGGATTTCACCTTTGGGTAAATGGGAATTCTATAAATAGCTGGTTTGATTACAAGCAAATGGCCCCTCAAAATTGCCTCTCATCCTCTCATTTCAATAGTTTAGTCTTTCAGTTCTTGTCTTAGGAATTCAATAGTTTTCATTTGTTGCATGCATAGTTAGTCTTGTTTTGCTGTTTAGAAGCCACATGATCTTCTTGTTCTAGTGTTATTACTGTTTCATACAATCAATTGAGATAGGATAGTTTCATTTTCAGTCTGAAGCCATTAGAGTTGCAGGTTTTGTTCATCAAGAAGGATAGTTTCAGGTTCTGGATGTTTTGTGTTGCATGACTCGCAATAAATCCCACTAGGAATTGCATAAGCCAAGCTCTGTTCTCTTGCGCTATCCCTCTCCTACTCACATTGTATTCAGTCTACATCCAAAGCTGCCATTGTTCCAATACCTACTTCTGTTGATGCTAGCATTACACACTTTTCTGGATTCACGTGAGCATGAAGGAATGAGGAGACCACACTGAGGGGACAAAGCCACACACAATCGGATTCGCCACTGTTCTACAAAATCCAGGTTCAAGCTATCAAAGTTTTAGTTAAAACATATCAAATAGAGTAATAAATCATTTCATTTCAGTTAATCTCACTTTCGATATTGCCGGGGAAGCTGTGGGGATTGATAGTTTCTGAGAAACTATGATTCATTCCTCACTTCTGAGGTAAGATCGGGGGTCTTTCAAATAAATTAGATCAGTTATTTGGTTATTTAGAATAGATTCACAACTGCACAGACAAGTAGCTATACTCGGCTACCTTGTTTGTTTTAAATTTTGTTATTAGCTTAGTTGTCATTTCCTAGATATATTAAATAGTTGTTATCTTAATTCTAATTAAAAACTCTGTCAAAAACACAAAAATAGAGAATTTATATATGCTATAGATATACTTTACATAATTAGCTTGCTTTGCTTTAGTTAGATTTATATTATTTCCTTTTGTATGACAATCACGGGACCTAGGGAGCCCAGAGAATACGTATTCGAACCAATCGTGCCTCAACCCAATCTTGTTACAGCAATAACTGACATAGACCAAAATCTCAGAATTCAGGTCTTCCGAACAACAACAGACCTACAAGAAATCAGCCTCACAGTTAAGAGGATTAAACATAGAAGACGACAAAGCACATACGTTTTGGTCAAACCAGCCAAACTACAGATTACCCTAGATAAATATCCGCATGACTGTAGAAGGGCTTGAAAGAGAGAAAATGTTTGGTTGTGATCCTTTGGTCCCACAGCCAGATGCAGGAGACATTCTCATTGACATAGACACTAGCTTAAGAATTCAAGTTGCCAGAACGCCTGTAAGGTACTCTGAGAAGATTGCAACTTTTAGCTCTAAACATAGAGGCCGAAAAGGCATACGACTACTAGATATCAGGGATTAGAGATTGATTCTTCACATGACCATAGGAGGTCCACAACAACCACGAATCTACGGTTGTGATCTACAGATCCCACAACCCAATGAGCCCACAGGACAATCAGACGTTGATGCTGGTTTACGCACATTAGTATTTAGATCCTCTCCACTTCCACCAATCATTATCACACAATTATCCTCACTAGACATAACAGCTAATCTAGCTAAAGATTTTGGACTAGACCAGAGAATCACCATAGAATCCACCATATATCCACCTTCCATTTTCATGACCTTGTCAGGAGACATATACGAAGCACCCACAGGTTATCTTCCACGTATCCCACAACCTATAGATCAAATCATGCCAGAGCTCGATATTGATTGGAGCCTTCGAGCAGTCATCCTCGCCGACCGATCTATCACGCCAGTTCAGGTTAGAAGGGCCTTCTTTGCCTTAGATTCACATAGATTCCATTAGTGCGCGTCGAAGACATAAGATTTCCTAACTAGTTTGTCTATACCCCACGTATATTCCATCCCCACCAGCTGTCTCGGCACATGACCTCGGGAGGTCAGGTGCGAGGAAGAGTTACTTGTCCCCAGGCTCGGCATGACCTCGGGAGGTTGGGTGTGAGGAAGAGTTACTTGTAGATTCCCATGCTCACTTGTCACTTTTCCATCGTACAAAATTGGTGAACCCGACGTGAACGAAACAGTTCTTCCTCTTTTATTTTTCACTTCTTCCATCCACCTTTGCTCTTTCCCATTATTCTGCGGGTATTCATATACCCCCCGAATATGTCAGGATACGATGCATATGGCAGACCTCTTTCAGGTCTTGAAACAAGCTATAGTCAAACAAATAGACAACCATCGCCCTCGCTTTCTGCATGGGCTGATAACTATTCAAATAATTATTTATCATCTCAAACTCCCCCTCAAAGAGCTAGCACAAGTTCTTCATTCTGAATTGAGGAGTTCGATCAGCTTGCACAACAACCAGAGCCTTCAGGCTCTAATAACATGACATTTACTGGAGAATCTATTTCATCTCCTCGGGTCTTATTCAGACCACAGATCAGTAGACAGTCAGACCCACTTCCTTTTTTGGATGAGGAATACTTGGCACGCTTCGCTAAAAGTGACCAACACTTCCAAAGCATGTATCCACCAGTAGGGAGCTTACAAGTACAATTTGATACTCTATTCCAGGAAAACACCCCCATTCCTCCACCAATGGGAAATGCCCTCGGTGAAGTTTGGAAGGATAACGACCAATTCATAGCGGGGTATCATACCCCTTTGCAGCCTCAAATGACACAACAAATGCCCGTAAGGAAAAATACTGTGTCTTCACCAATAGAGGTCATTTCAGCCTTGGCTGAAAAGGTTAGAGGGCTGGAACTTGCTCAAGCAAATCAGAATTCACATTTTGGACAAGTAGGAATCCCCAACCCTCCACATCATCCTAGCCAAGTAGACCTCCTCACGGGAACAGGCACGTTGGGCATGCCTCCTCAGTATTCACAACAAGTGCCAACTAGAACCACGTTTGCTAATGCCACTCCGGTGGAAAATATGATACCTCCCGGTCTAGTACAAAATAATCCATTCCTGGGAAATACTCCTCCATACTTAAACATGTATTCCAAGTCACCACAAGGAGATATGTTCTCTTCTCCCGGCATGTTCGCTCAACCACAGGGATTTCCTTATGCCCCTGCAAATGCATATGCTACACCATATCAACAAACCGTCCCACCTCCACCCCCTCAGCAAGCGCCATCGATGGTCAAAACCTATGCGATAGGAACTTATTCAGAATATTTGAAAGAACCCTTAGACTTCACCATACGAAGCATCATGCTTCCAAGACCTCTTCCTGATTTTCCCAAATACAAAGGGGAGGGAGACCCGAATGCACATATCAAGGCCTATGCCACAGCCATTCGAGAACTGCTCCCTTGGGATGGGGTTGTTGCTAAAATATTCCCCAAAACTTTAGAGGGCATTGCCCTCGATTGGTATTACAGAATACCTGAAGCTTCCATCCATTCATTTAAACAACTCGTTTCAGAGTTCATCAAGGCGTTTGACATGAACAAACTGTTGAGAACAGGAATCAGGGAATTCTTGCATATTAAGCAAGAACACAATGAATCTGTTGCTCATTTCATCCAAAGATGGCGTACAGTCCTTTATTCTTCGGCAAGTGCTCCAAACATGGATCAGATGGAACTATGTGATTTATTCCTTCATTCTCTCAGCAGAGAGATAAAGGAAGAAGTCCAGAAGTTCCCACTAAGGACTTACGATGAAGTACTTGAGAGCACCCTCCGAATAGATCAAGCTGCAATAGATAGCGGTCGCAAGACGTATGGAACAAATGGGAGGTTAATCATCCCCAACCAAAATACTACGACTTATCCTACTACCACAAATGTCAATCAAGGACCTAAAATCCTTAACAAAAATCATGGCGTAACAACAGATGGAGTAACTGACCAAGCAAAAAAGGCAAATGTTGTAAATGCTCCACCACCGGTTAACAATCAACGAAACAACAATTTTACCCCAACAATCAACTCGGTGGATTTTAATCATCCACAACAACAACAACAAAGGCAGATCCAGACACAGGGTCCAAGTCAAAATTCAACTGGATATCAAAACCAAAGGCAACAAACGCAAAACTTTAATCCTAATAGTCAACGGTTTAATCAGAGTTTTGGACCACAACACGTGCCAACCCAACAACCTAGGAATTACAATCCCAACTCGTATTGTGGTTTCCACAAAGTTCAAGGCCATGACACTAGGACTTGCCGCGATTACAATAAGTTCATGCAACATTTCTAGAAGAACAAAGACAACTTTTCATAGATATGTTCTTAGCAGATCCTGCATCACCTGCGCCAAATACTTTCACGGAGCAGTCTCCCCTCAAAATGCTCCCCTCAAGATCTTCAATGATCCACTCCCAAATCACAATAAATTAAATCCAAATGGGACGAACAAGGGTGCAATGACAGGAAACAATGATCATGAAGCCTCAACTTCACTAAATCCACCTGTCACACCGCAATTAGGAAATCAGCTACGACCCAAGATAGTCAGTTTAGTGGAGTTAGACACTGAGCTACACGTGGAAGCCGTAACAAGGACACGAGAGTATTCCTCTCAGCCAAATCCAAGTTACCCGCTAGAGACAGATAACATTCAACAACCATTAGTAAAACCCGTAGGTGCCTATGATTTAATTAATGACCTAACAAAGACCTTCTCTCACATCTCCTTTTTGGACTTATTGAAGAACTCTCCTGCCCATAGGGCTGCTCTTTTAGAAGCATTAGGTTTAGGTCATTTAATTAACATCACTCCACCTCCCGAAACACAAGTAAACCATATAGACTTCGATATTCACCCTCCAGGGCAGCCGGATAGGGATACCGAGTTTATATTCGACATAAACAAAATGCCAACAGACACTGAGATTGCACGTAGAGGTGATCCAGCCTTACATTTACAAGTGTGGGTTTATAACAATTACGTTAAACGTGTAATGGTTGATGATGGGGCAGCAGTTAACATAGTCCCCTTCTCTTTCCTTCAAAAGCTAGGGTATGGAGAAACAAATTGTTCCACGACTCAGAAATACACTAAGAGGCTATGATAGCCTTAAAGCCACTTCGATTGGGACTATAATACTACCAGTCACCTTAGGACCCAAAACAATCCTAACTGAGTTTTATATTATAGATCGGGAAACCAACTATAATATGATCCTCGGCCGACCATGGATACACCGTATGAAGGCAATCCCTTCTACGTTATTTCAAGAAATAAGATTCTTGCACTTAGGAAAGATATTTGTAGCAAAAGGTGATCTGAAACCATTCGATATACACCTAGCAGATCTGAAGAAAAGGCCAGGCATTCACTCTGAGTTTGAACTCCCAACAAACCAACTTAACAAGCCAACCAACTCAAAACCGGAAGAAAAGTTGGTACCTACAATGGAGTTAGAAGTTACGAACCTAATCAAGAATATCCCAGCCCTCAAGGATGAGGCTAACGTTGTAGAAATAGTATCATTAGGAACTACTGCAAAAATTGTCGAATTGCTAGAACAGGATTTACCAATTTTCCTGCCATTTGATTCTGTAGGTATGGGATGTACCCTAGGAGTTGGTTCTCTTCCAGCAGAGGAACTCTGCATGGTAGAAGTAACCGAAGCAGAAGAAATAGACGTAGCAAATGTCCCAACATCCATCTTCCCAAGTAAATATTGGACTCTCCATTTCGATGGAGCTAGATGTCATTATGGGGCTGGGGCAGGTGTGATCTTTACTTCACCGAGGGAAAGATCCTACCATTCACCTTTAAATTAAATTTTGAATGTACAAACAATGGCACTGAGTACGAAGCCCTCCTCCTTGGTCTCATCATAGCTAAAAGGATCGGTGTTAATGACATCAGAGTGTTAGGAGACTCACAATTAGTAGCAAACCAAGTCTCTGAGGTGTATGAGACTAGAGCTGAACACTTACAGCTCTACAAAATAGCAGTATTAGATTTGAGCAAAGGATTTAACTTCATATCCATTGAGGCAATCCCACGAGAACAAAACCTTCTCGCAGATTCGATAGCAACCTCAGCTTCACGTTTTACTCCAAACAGTGAGTTGGAAGACACCCGTTTCATGGTATCCCTTCGTACTGAACCGTTAGTAAAGAAAATGTCAAACCCTCTTTTAACAAACATAGCTGAGAATACATCTACTATCTTAGATCACGTTGATAGTGATAGAGCCACTCTTGATTACCTAAACGCCTATGCAGAGTTACATCTCACCCATCACGTGGTAGATTTGTCCTTAATCCCACATTCATCTTCTTACTTTGGAAATCCCATGATAGAGCTTCCCCCACAAAAGGAGCTCGACATATACGTGGTAGAGAATGGAGAAGATCTGGAACTACCTCTAGCCCCGCCTGAGTTTGAAGAAGGTAACGCTTCTTTAATCGAAGAAACAATTGATATTAACATCGGAACGGAGGAAGAACCGAAGATCTTAAAACTAGGATCTTCACTAACTCCAGAAGAGATAGAAATACACACTCGAATCCTCAGAGAACATCAAAAGGCTTTTGCATTTAATTATAAAGAAATGACAAGAATTACACCACACATCGCGGTACATAACCTCGTCACCAAATCAGATGCAAAGCCAATTAAACAAAAATCGAGACCAATGAAACCCAAGGTAGCTCTCATGGTGAAGGAAGAAGTAATGAAACTTCTCCAAGTAGGGTTCATCAAACCGGTCGATTACTCTCAGTGGGTATCTAATATCGTCCCCGTTCTCAAAAAGAATGGGAAGATACGCATCTGCATAGACTTCCAAGACATTAACAAAGCGTGCCCCAAGGATGACTTCCCGTTACCATCCATTGACGTCATCATAGACGCAACAGCTGGATTTGAGCTTTTGTCTCTCATGGATGGATTCTCGGGATACAATCAAATCAGAATATCTAAACAAGACCAAGCCAAAACCACGTTTATAACTCCTTGGGGAACTTATTGCTACGTTGTTATGCCATTCGGTCTCAAGAACGTTGGCGCTACATACCAACGGGCAATGACATACATATTTCATGATCTTATTCATAAAATCATGGAATCCTATGTAGATGACTTGTTGGCCAAGGCCAGGAAGCATGTGATCACCCGGAAGTGCTCCATCATCCTTTCACGTTTGATCGAATACGGAGTCACACTAAATCCAGAAAAATGTGTATTTGGTGTAACAGGAGGGAAACTCCTAGGTTACATTATATCATCACGAGGGATTGATGTGGACCCAACCAAAATCTGGGTTGTTCTTGAGATGATCCCACCATCAAATGATTCTGGCATTAGATCGTTTCTCGGAAAGCTCAGTGCAATCCGAAGATTCATCCCAGACTTGAGTTTTGCTATTCATCCAATCAACAATTTGTTGAAAAAGGATTGCTGCATTATTTGGACAAAGGAATGCCATGAGGCCTTCGAAGCAGTTAAACGCTTCTTACTGTCTCCTCCCACGTTAATGCCACCTAGACCAGATCATCCTTTGATCTTATATTCACGAGCTACAGATGTCTCGCTAGCCTGCATGTTGGCTCAAGAAGACGACAATAAATGAGAACGTGTGATCTATTTTATTAGCCGAACGTTGCTCGATTATGAAACGTGTTATACACAGGAAGAACAAGAATGCCTTGCCATAGTCTTTGCAACCAAACGCTTAAGACATTACATGCTAAATCAGGAAACAAGGGTCATTGTAAAAACAGACCATTTACAAACTTTCCTCATGCAAGGGTCTTTGTCTAAAAAGGCTGGACACTTTATAACCTTAATGGGTGAATTTGAATTAACTTTTGTAAACCAGAAGTCCATTAAGGGACAAATCATTGTAGATTGGTTGGCTGACAACCCATTAGACGGAGGTGATCTAGTAGATCTAGATTTTCCCAATGAATGCATATATTACATCGAAACCAGACCTCCCATCTCTGAATGTCCTTGGTATACTGATATTATCAATTTTATCATGGACCATACGTATCCAGAGGGTGCTACACCACAAAAAAGAAGGTGGTTACGCATTATCGTAGCTAAATACGTTATTATAGAACAAGTGCTCTATCGTAAGGCTTTCGATGGAATGCTCCTAAGGTGTGTTGACACAGAAGAATCCAAGAAGATTCTCTATGAATCTCACAGTGGAATATGTGGAGGCCACTTCGGTGGTCATGCCACTACTCACAAAATACATCGAATGGGCTATTTTTGGCCCACTCTCGAACACGACGCAGTAGAGTTTGTACAAGATGCCATAAATGCCAAGAATTTTCCCACGAGATTCACATGCCGGCACAAGCTCTACAACCAATCGCGACTCCATGGCCCTTTTCTACATGGGGCCTAGATTTGATAGGGAAATTCTCTCCCTCATCAACAGATGGCCATAACTTCATAATCACGGCCACTGAGTATTTTACCAAATGGGTAGAGGCTATGCCTCTTACCACTGTACCAGGTGCCGTGATCGCCAAGTTCATTTTGAACCAGATCATTTGTAGGTATGGTGTCCCACAAATCATTATCTCAGATAATGGCACTTCCTTTAAGAATGACGAGGTCCGTGAGCTATGCAGTAAATTTAAAATAAACCATCATATAGCCTCCCTGTATTACCCTCAAGCTAATGGGTAGGCTGAAGCAACAAACAAGACGTTGAAAGCTATTCTCCTCAAAACGGTAAAAGAAAACAAATGAGATTGGCATTTAAAGTTATATCCGGCCTTGTGGGCCCACCGAACCTCAATAAGAACACCAACAGGAGCAACTCCTTTCTCATTGGTATTCGGAGCAGAAGCAGTTCTCCCACTTGAGGTTGAAATACCCAGTCTCCGCATCTCACTACAAGGGATTCTGGATGAAGAAGCTTATAGAGAAGCACGTCTCTCCCAACTAGAAAGCCTAGATGAGGCCAGATTAGATGCTGAACAGTGGCATAGAGTCTATGCTGACCGGATGTGCCGGCAGTATAACAAAAAGGTCTATGAACGAGAAATATATGAAGGAGATCTAGTTCTAAGACTAGACAGCTGGATCGATAAGAAGACCGGTGAAGGAAGGAAATTCTGCCCAAATGGTTGGGCCCATACCGAGTCATGAAAGACTATGGAAATGGTGCATATCTCTTATGTACACTAGAAGGCGAGGAATTCAACGAAACAGTCAATTCCTTGCATCTTAAATGATTCTATGCATAAGCAACCAACACTATTTGTATAATTATATCTACATTGCATCTTCATGTAGTTAGGTTCATTTTGTTCACTCGTTTCGTAAAAATTTTGTGATCAAGGAACTTATTCTCAAGCAATTCATTACAAACTTCTGATGGTATTGGCATAAGCATTCGAATCATACTTCTTCATTTGTCATAACATCATCAACCATTTCAAAATCATTTCATCAAATAAAGCTAGATATGACAAAGTCTTAACGGTAGCCATGCCAAGGCCTGCATGCTTGTTCTCACTTTTGGTTTCTTCCTAGGGTAGGTGTCTTGCCTATGGTCTATTCTAGAAGCTTCATGGTGTCACATCTATCCCGTATATAGATCTCTTTGGAAATAAGAACATACTGACATTTTTCTCAAATAAATAAGTCAAATATAGATCAAACAGAAAATTTTATTTTTACACATTTCCTTGCCCTACCAACCTTCGGTGATGAGCTTGCGTCTCTTACTAGTGACGTAGGGTTGGGAAAGGATGGGAATGCCCTTACTCACCTATGCCTTGTCCATGGTGATAAGCCCATGCTTCCTACTAGTAGCATGGGGCAAGGTGTAGGGGGTCCTCTTGACAATAAATGTTGAAGGTCATAAGCAAATAGTTCAAATAAACCTTTGAAATCTTGAGTCAGAAATGAATGAATCAGATGTCCAAAATTCCAAGAGAGTTCAAAACCCTGAAAACCAGATTTTGTCAACCATGTGGCCATCTACGGATCTAAGTCTAGATAAACCACAAAGCAAGTTGCATTCTAAACTATGGAGTCACTTGAGTAGAATAGGTTTGTAGCGTCCTAATTTGGTTCCATCAAATCTTTGTCTATCTCTCATCACTACCATTCAACAAATTTCATAGCTTGTGCCCTTTCTAGCTCTCGGTGGTGAGCCCTCGCATCTTACTAGTTGCGTGGAGTTAGGAGTGGGGCAAGTACATCTGCTCATCATACCAGTTTATCATTACACGTTGTCAAAACAATATGAAGTATCAGAAAGATTGCTTATGACAACTAAGTTCAAAATCACATTGTGTCTGCATTATCATATATCAGCATTACGAAATACAAAAAGAAAGAAAGAAAGCATTTGTATCATTTGTTCTCCATTGCATACATTCTGAAAAGCATATAAAAACAACATTATAATTTACATGTGGAAACGAATCACAAAATCCTAGACACCAAGAGTCTGATCCAAAAAGAAGTATATATATATATATATAATCAAGTTTTATGTACAACGCCATCATGCGCTAGGCATGGTCAAAATGCTCAATGAGCCCGGGAAATACAAAATAAATCGTATAAACAATCTAAGAGTCACTACAAAAAGAGCCAAGTGGCCTCTCAACCCCTATGAGATCCCTCTGAAGGTGCACGACCACGTCTAGGACTCCGGCTACGCCGGCGCTCTGAATGCACTGAGGGCTCACGATCCCGAGGAGTAGTTGTAGCCTCGCTATGAGAGCGACTCCTCATCAGGCGCTTCGTTATCCTATATTTGGCCAACTCGGTACGGAGGGTAGTCACCATCTTGGCCACATGCTAGATAGGGGTAAAGACATCACTATGCCTACCAGCTGCTTAAGGCTCCCCTGCATCCACAGATAGCTCGGCACGAGTCTTCTCCATAGGGATCATTAGGGTATCAGTACATACCTGACGAATTAGGTATCGCCACTCATTTCCAGTAGTATCTGCAAGAAAAGGATAAAAGTAAATTAGAAAATAATCAAACGATAAAAACAAGAATGAACAAAAGGAGAGATAACAACTAAGACAATCCTAGCTAAAAAAACAAATATTAAGAGAAGGGTGACAACTCACTCGGATCTCCGGGCCTCCAAGAGGGATCCCTAGGGTCAGTGCCTACCACAGATGTTGCCACTGACTGATGTCCTCCTATTGTGCCTCGAGAAACATAATGTCCTACTACGGATTCATCCTCTCCACCTAAGATCCTGAGAGGGCAACTCCTCTGAAACTAGGGTCACCCTCTCCACACTATGCTCTACCCTCTCAGCCTGTAAGATCTCCTGAGTATCATGCCACAAGGAATCACTGTCCTCCTCTCCACCCGAATCGTTGACCTCCCAATCCTCGGTCTCCTCCTCTGTCTCTCCCCCTGTGAACTCCTCAAACTCGGAGTCTATATCAATGGGGTCACCGCTACTATGGGCAGGGCTAGCGATGATCTGAAGTAAAGGTACCTGAGGAGCACCAGCTCTCTCTCGAGCACGTACCATGGTCCTAGATGTAATAGGAATATGCCAGGAGTAATAACGTTACAACCCCAGCCTCTAGCACCTCCCCTAGCATCCCAAATTGATTTGAACACTGGAACCACTGGGGGGAGCATACCGACGTAGGCAAGGCCAAACTGCTGAGGCACTCCAATGTCAAAAGGGCTATTTCTCCACCTTCCCCATCCTATCCACAAGCTTCCCTATAGTAGAGTAGGAAATCAAAGTGAGAGTCTCCTCGCCTCACAACCCTACCATGGCCTGATAAAGTGTGGCCTCCATATCATCAGTAGTCAGGGAAGCAACTGGCTGGTGAGGTGCTCTAAGCACTGACATCTCTGTTCATCTAGCCACCCATCATGGCTCCAGGATCTGCCACCTCTACGCCTCTCCCATAAGGGATGATACACTCATAGACCCAACTCATAACCAGGGTCGAATGGCTCAAAGACTGAACCTGTAAGTGAACCACCCGGTACAAATCATGATAGGTGGTCCCAATTATATCGGCTCCCCAGGCATAAATCTGGCCATGTGCCTCAATATGTGCAATAATAGGGGACCAGCAGTAGAGTAAAGTGTCTCCTCCCTTGTCCCCGATCAATCTTAAGGCAAGGATCCCCATAATTTCCTAATGAATCAAGGGGATAGGAAAGCTAGGAATGGAACAGACCCTCACCCCCTTCTTCGAGCCAGTGGAGACAACTGCATGTCCCATATATGTAGCCCACTGAGCTATCTGAGCCCACGACCCCGCCAGGGAAAAATTTAGTGGCGAATATTCGTAATATGGCGAATATTCCATTTTTGAAAATTTTGAAAAGGCGAATTTTTTGGCACAGGCCAGTGACCTGTTCGCCTAAAAATTACACTTTAATTTTTTTAGGGGTCGGCTTCGCCTACCCTTGAAAATATCCCCTATATAAACCTAGATTATTCGCCAGGTAGAACACTTCTACTTCACATTTTTCAACAATATGATATATCCCGTATTATAGACGCGCGACAAGGGGGTAACTGTTATCGACGCGCGACAAGGAGGGTTTGCAGACAAGGAGATACTGTAGATATTGACACATAGTAGATGCATGACAAAGATTTTGTTGACGAGCGACATGGAGTTTTTTTCGATGAGCAAGAAGAGAGGGCAGAGGTTGCAGACGCGCGACAGGATATTTGCTGTCGCGCGTCAAAAAAAATGCAGTGACAGCGCGTCAACAGGATGCCTTAGTGACAGGCGCAGTCAACCCTAGACCTCTAGTGACGCGCGTCACTAAGGCCTGTTGAACTGATCTGAATGACTGTGCGTCACCAGGCCTTAGGGAAGTATAACAACGTAAGCAAGGCCAAACTGTTGAGGCACTCGATCACTAAGGGTGTGTCTCTACCTTCTCCATCCTATCCATAAGCTTCCCTGTAGTAGACCGCAGCTGAAACTAAAAGTGCGCGGTCAATCCACGCCCCAGTAACCATGCCATGGCCTAACAAGGCCTTAGTGACGCGCGTCACTAGGATCTGTTGATGCAGTAGTCAGGGAGGTGACTGGCTGGTGACGCGTGTCTCTAAGCACAAACATCTCTGTCCACCTGGCTGCCAAGGACGGCTACAATAGGAATTGACGTCACCTAGCAGATGCCTCTCCCATAAGAGTATGATGATGCGTGACATGGAGACTCAATTCAATGAGAAAGTAGAGGTTGGATGGCTGCAGACACGCGACAGGATATCCCTTTAAGCAAACCACCTGGTCACAAAAAATACAATGGATAGGTGCGTTCCAAAGACCTTAGTGATGCACGTCAACAGACCTTAGTGACACGCATAAATCTGGCCTATTGACGCGTGTCACTCAGTATGCCATGTGCAATAATTTTGATGCGCGACTAATAGTAGAGTAAGGTGTCCCCTCATGCTGTCCCTGATCCATCTTCTGAGGTAAGTGATCCCCATAATAGCCTTAGGCAAATCAAAGGGATAGGAAAGCCCAGGAATGGAATGGACCCTTACCCCCTTCTTCGAAACCAGTTCCGAGGATATTCGCCAGGTATGTCTCCACATATGATGTAGCCCAGGAGGTCTCTTAAAATGAACCCTAGACCCCGCTGTCTCAAGTGTAAGTCATCTCTCGATAATCGAGACTCCCAGGATGCAGTAGACATCCTCCAGGGTGATAGTCCACTCACCCCTAACTCCTAGAAATCAGAAAGTGTTCCAATCAGCATCCCAATATGAAAACAGGTCACAAAGTATGTGACTAGAAGGTGTGACATGAGGAACCCATGATATACGTAATATGTTGGCCCTTTAAAGAGTATCTTGCTTGGGCCTGATAAAGTGCATCCAACACTGCTAGAAGCCAATGACACTCTCTCTCTTAGCTCCATCTGATATATTCCTCCTCCTTCTGCATACACCCAAAAACACGCAAAACGGAGTAAGTTAGTATTCAAATTACATTGGAAAAATCATTAAAACATATAAGAATACTAAAAATGCAAAATTGGGCTAAAAACACTATTATTTTGGCATTCTGTAAAGGACTACCACCCTGAGCAGGGAAACGGTTCCATAACTGCCGCCTTAAAGGGTGGCGGTCCCTGTAACCGCCACCCTGCTCAGGGTGGTGGTCATGTCCCACATTTTCAAACAGGTCACATGCCCTAAAAACACCTAAAAACATGAAAAAATACTATTTTGACTAAAATAAAGCCTACCCATTAGGCCCCCCCCCCTAAGTGACCCTATTAACACTGACATTTTCAAAAATAATCCCCCATGAAAAAGATTTCATCATTTTAACATTTTGGGGGTAAAAACGTTAAATTGAAAAGAACTAACCTGTGATCTTGTGGGTCGATGTTCTGCTCATGGAGGCATGATCACTATCTTGTCACGAACGTTTTGACTATACTCTCGTCAAAAACCATCACCGTGGGTCCCAGAGCTAAAAATCAATCAAATCAACACACGCAAACGAATAGGAAAATGGGCCCATTTTTACATATATAGCATCTTGACTTGTTTTGAATGCCCTTTTCCCAGGTTTGGAGCACCAACAGAGGTAAGTACTTATCCCCGCACAAATGATAAGTCCTCATTTCATATTATTTTAGTATTTACTTTATCTATCTGCACTTGAGTCTTCTTTTTCATTTTGCAGGTAGCGAGAATTTTAGATGGCGTCATTTCAACACACAGACGTATCAGGTATGATTTCTAATTTCCCATTTCGGGACCACCATACTCGGACCCACCATTTTGTGCCTCTTCATGGCTAAAATGCTTCTCTGAGGGGGGCAATATGTACGTACTCAAAATTGTAAGGTACAATACCACTGAAACAATATTACACGAGCCACAATGATGATACAAGTCTCCTCGCAAGGTGCCTCAACATCTGGAAAAGATCTCCAAGTGTGTGTTAGCATCCCGCATGCCCCTCTTAGCCTCCACATACTCTATTTTACTCTTCCCCACTCTTTTCCTTTACATTTTGGTCTTCAGTAATGAAACCGCTGCCCAAGCAGGGCGGTGGTCCTGTAACCGCCGCCCTGCTTAGGGTGGTGGTCCTTCACGCATTTTCCAGAATGTTCTTTTTAACGCGACTCACGTAAATTTTCAACTTTTACCAACCTTTTCATCTGTTTTTACTTTTATTTATGATTCTGGTTCCCTAGAATAGTGTTTCTCCATTATTTATTGTAAAAGAGTTCAAATTGGATTTCACCTTTGGGTAAATGGGAATTCTATAAATAGCTGGTTTGATTACAAGTAAATGGCCCCTCAAAAATTGCCTCTCATCCTCTCATTTCAATAGTTTAGTCTTTCAATTCTTAGGAATTCAGTAGTTTTCATTTGTTGCATGCGTAGTTAGTCTTGTTTTACTGTTTAGAAGCCACATGATCTTCTTGATCTAGTGTTATTACTGTTTCATACAATCAATTGAGATAGGATAGTTTCATTTTCAGTCTAAAGCCATTAGAGTTGCAGGTTTTGTTCATCAAGAAGGATAGTTTCAGGTTTTAGATGTTTTGTGTTGCATGACTCGCAATAAATCCCACTAGGAATTGCGTAAGCCAAGCTCTATTCTCTTGCACTATCCCTCTCCTACTCGCATTATATTCAGTCTACATCCAAAGCTGCCATTGTTCCAATACCTAATTTTGTTAATGCTATCATTACACACTTTTCTGGATTCACGTGAGCACGAAGGAACAAGGAGACCACACTGAGGGGACATAGCCACACACAATCAGATTCGCCACTGTTCTACAAAATCTAGGTTCAAGCTATCAAAGTTTTAGTTAAAACATATCAAATAGAGTAATAAATCATTTCATTTTAGTTAATCTCACTTTCAATATTGCCAGAGAAGCTATGGGGATTGATAGTTTCTGAGAAACTATGATTCATTCCTCACTTATGAGGTAAGATCGGGGGTATTTCAAATAAATTAGATCAGTTATTTGGTTATTCAAAATAGATTCATAACTGCATAGGCAGATAGCTATACTCGGCTACCTTGTTTGTTTTAATTTCTATTATTAGCTTAGTTGTCATTTCCTAGATATATTAGATAGTTGTTATCTTAATTATGTTAAATACACTGTCAAAAATACAAAAAATAGAGAAGTTAGATATATGTTGTAGATATACTTTACATATTTAGTTTTACTTTTCTTCAGTTAGATTTATATTGTTTCTTTTGTATGACAATCATGGGACCTGGGGAGCCCAAAGAATACATATTAGAGCCAATCGTGCCTGAGCCCAATCTTGTTGTAGCAATAACTGATATAGACCAAAATCATAGAATTCAGGTCTTCCGAACAATAACGAACCTACAAGAAATCAGCCCACAGTTAAGAGGATTAAAAAGCACATAGAAGACGACAAAGCACATACATTTTGGTTGTGATCCTTTGATCCCATAGCCAGATGCAGCAGACATTCTCATTAACATAGGCACTAGCTTAAGAATTCAATTTTCTAGAACACCTGTAAGGTACTCTGAGAATATTGCATAACTTTTAGCTCTAAACATAAAGGCTAAAAAGGCATACGACTACTAGATATCAGGGATTAAAGATTGATTCTTCACATGACCATAGGAGGCCCACAACAACCACGAATCTATGGTTGTGATCTCAGAGATCCCACAACCCAACGAGCCCACAGGTCAATCAGACGTTGATGCTAGTTTACGTATATTAGTATTTAGATCCTCTCCACTGTCCACCAATAATTATCGTACAACTATCCTCGCTAGACATAGCAGCTAATCAAGCTAAATATTTCTTGACTAGACCAGAGAATCGCCCATAGAATCCACCATTCATCCATCATCCATTTTCATGACACTATTGGGGAATATCTATGAATCACCCATAGGTTATCTTCCACGTATCCCATAACCTATAGATCGAATCATGCTAGAGCTCAATATTGATTGGAGCCTTCGATTATTCATCCTCGCTAACCAATCTATGACGCCAGTTCAGGTTAGGAGGGCCTTCTTTGCCTTAGATTCACATATTCTATTAGTGCGCACCGAAGACATAAGTTTTCCTAACTAATTTTTCTGCACCCCACGTACATTACATCTCCACCGGATGTCTCGGCACGACCTTGGGAGATTAGGTGCGAGGAAGAGTTACTTGTAGATTCCCATGCTCACTTGTCACTTTTCCATTATACAGTTTCCAAGCAAATGATCAAGAAGTTGATCAGGTTTATCTAGACACGGATGGGGACAATTGGTCATTTGCCGAAATTGATAGAAATAAGGCCCCTAAGACTATTGAGGAGAGGGTAAGGGCACTCTGTAGCACACCGAGCATTGGTGCAAGAAAAATGGTATCATCTACCTTGGGGTAGACTTTACCACGTCTCCCTTGGGCGATGCACCCACCAAGCTGAAACACTTGCCTAAAGGCAAAGGAAAAGATATAGAAGGGGAGGAAAGCATTACTCAGAAAGAAGTTCTTGAGATCCCTCATTCCACCACCGAAGAGCAAGTTGTGGACTTAGTGTCCCCAATAAGAGAAGAAGCGTCCAGTGCTTTGATGGACACATCCACTCAAGATGTCGTCACTGCTACAACTAGTGAGGTCCCAACCATCCCCTCTCTTGCTACTCCTTCCTCTCCTCATGTCGCTTAACTGACCGCTCCTTTGATTTTGTCTTCTCCCCCATCGTCTACTGTTCCCCCTCCATATTCTTCCATCTTCTCTTCTCTCATGTATATGTCCCCCAACATTTCTTCCCTCATCTCACAGATCCCTTCCACCCCCACGGTTCCCTCTCTTACAGCGACTCCTACCCCCATGAGTGTTGGAGTGTTGGTCTCTTTCTCAATGCTGCCACCAAGTGTCTCGACACATTTCCACATGTCCACTGCAGTTGCTCCTTTTTCTACCCCCATTTCCTCCTCTTCCTCTGGTCCCACTCCCCTAAGTCTAGAATGGATCTCCGAACACCTGAGTCAACACAAGAGTAAAGTTCCTATTACACCTATGGATTTATCTGTTATTCTGGCTAAAGGGCCTAAGAAGCAAAAGGCTATAACCCACTTCTCTCAAAGCACTACAGGTGAAAGGGTTATGGAGATCACGTACCCTGATCTCACAAAGAAAAAATAAAAATTTTCTCCTACATATTTTATAGTGACTTAGGTCACAATGGGAACATCATCAGAGAGCTTGCAAGGAGAGGCCTTATCCGCAGTGGATCAAGAAGCTTTAAGAAGCAAAGGAAGAGAAGAGAATATTAAAAGAGAAAAACAAGCATCTTCTCCAAGGCCTGCAAAAGATGGGTAATGCCCCTCCTATGACTATCACCGATCCTCCTGAAGTTCTTAGTTAGGAGAAGATAATGAATACACCAAGATCAGCGAGCAAGGTATAGTAATGTCTGCTTGGAGAGAGTAGATCCCCAAAGATATGGAGGAAATGATTACAAAGTTCATAGAGCTTTATCAAAATATAGATAAAGCTAACAAGGAACTCCAAGAAATAGTAGGGCCTATCTTCGAAGAGTTTGACCATGCTAGGTTGCAACACAAGACGTTCCATAAGATGCTTGACTTCCCAGCCAATGACTTGGTGAAATTCGACATCTTTGATCACCCACGAGCTCCCAACAAAGTCCTTACTTCTTTAGACTATCAGGTTGACCAAATGGATTTTGTCTTGGAAAAGATAGACAAAATCAAGAAGGACGCCTTAGATGCAATGCATCAAATGGAGCAGATCATCTTAAGAATGTCTCCATGGTTGCTCGGTGCATCATACGCCTTGAGGAAGGTAGATGATACTATTTGACTTTTCAAGGAAATCACGTCGCAGGGTTTAGTGTCAGAGGCCACTTTTGATATAGAATCTATCAACAACATTCTGGCCTGCCACGACTTTGATGGATACCTAATGGAGGCAAGTAATGAATATTTCAAACTCCCGGAAAGACTCAGAGATGAATGGGAAACTTGCGAAGTCATCGGGGATCACACCAAGGGTCCCACTCAGGATCAACTTCAAGCAATGGTAAGCAAGTTCATGAAGTATCAAGCTCAATTTCACATTACCTCTCCTAAGCAGAAGCATGACACTCCTTTCAAGCCAAGGGATGACAACGAATAGGCTCCTTCCTCTTGGGATAAATCCCATTTTTGTAAACGTATTTAAAAGTATGTTGGCACAAATGATGACATCATCCATGTTACACCATGGGATGTTGTCATCCACTAAATTACCCCAAAGTCAACATTTGACTTTTAAATATTTTTTGAATATTTTGTAAATAGTTGTTGGCTCCTTTTTGTCTTCTTTCTTCTTCTCCTTCTATAAGTACTTCGATACTGGTAGTATTCATGTTTGAGTAAATTTGTATGAAAAATAGAAGTGAGGAGAGAAAGACTTTGAGCTTTCTTGTAACAGAACAAAATATTAATACAAAAAATTGAGACTTTGTTCTGAATTTTTGTGTTATGTGTTAGATCTTTCTTGAGTTAGATCTGCATGCTTATTATGTTGGATTCAACTATGCTTTTGTCATTTGTTTATCAATATTGCTTTGTTTGTTTATGTGAGTAAGTTTGGCTCTGTTTACTATCGGCCCAAAACATAAACCCTCTGACCTTTCTACTTTGGAATTCATTTATTTTCTCCTTTCACATCCATCTTTCTTTTATTCCTTCTTTCTTTGTTGTTCTTCATCGGAACTAGCTCCACTGGGATGAGATCCCAAAGATCCCTGAAGGCATAATACTATAAGACTTGCATAGATTCTTGTTGGTAGAATAGAAATAAACCAGTTTCACTTTGTTGTCTCAAAGAGGGGCTATGCCCTACACACTGTTAGATCTGCCCACCTGACAGATTTTCTGACCAACACATTCATTAGATTCATTACAGAGCATTGCACTATGGCAGACCAAAATCATGCATCACAACGAGATCCATATCCTTTAGCTCTCAAGAAGAGAATTTAAACCCCAAGTACTTGATACATCCTTCTCCTATATTTCATCTACCTAACCCAATATGACTCCTTGCAGAATTTCTGCAGAGCTTTGCTCTCTATTGATCTCTCTCTATATATTTTCTTCTGTGGTCGCTTGTATTTATAGGCATCCGGAAGTGCCAACTCATCCTTCTGCAGCCACAGATCCATTTCCAAGTATCTAGATGTGGTCCTCCATGGGAACATGCTCCTCCAGGCCTGATCTCTCCACTTTTTTCCATGATGGTTGTTTAGAAGCTTTCATCGCAATGCATATTCCTTCCTATTAGTATCCAAATTGATTCTCCCTCAAAATTCTGAGCAGCATCACTGGTTTGACAAGAAACTTAGAGATAGATTAGTCATGGTGAGTCATTTTTTAGCCAGGGATGAGATCTAACTGATCCTTTGGCACTCAAATATGGAGAAATGGATAGCACCCTCAAGAGGATTTTATCTATCCTCACTATTTTAGGTTGTGCCTTTCAACCAAGGTAAGAGAACCTATTTTGTAACCTTTGTTTATTGAAAAACAATGATAAATCCTTCCTTTGCATAAATTTTATAGAGAAGACCTTGGGAAAATATGATTAACACACCAGATCTGACTCTCGCGAGTTGTCACTTCCAGATCATGGAGATATTTCCATAACAAGGCAAAGGTTACTAAAGACATTTGAGACCCTGACTTCTTTTGCATGTTTTGGTAACAAAGATTATGCATTTTTATGCACACAAGAAAAACATGAGTAGTACAGGTAGGATTGGTTGTTTTTGAATGAAGTTTTGTGGGAGGTGGGGCAGGGTGAACTTAATTCACCAGATCCTTAAGGAACCTTACAAAATGGAAGGTTAAACCAACAGATTTCCATAGAATAGCTAAAATGTTTCTTGAACTAGAATATGTGCTTCAATGGAGGCCCACATTAGCACTTTTTCATACATATTTGAAATTCTGTCACGAAGGCTCGAGTTAGAAAATCCAACAAAAGCATCAATATCTAAGCCAAATCACACCTAAGGTACACCCAAAGGATTACAGACAATCTCTATCAAATAGATAAAAATAAGTGATTTTAAATCATTTATTTCACTCCCAGATGAAGGCTCTTCTGAGAAATGAAATTGTAGATGCCACTAAACTATCACAAGGATTAAGAACTGTGTGATTGAATCAGATTTTAATACAATATTGTAACAAAAACAAGAAAAACTACTCGCATACATTCAAAAATAAAATGAACACATTTTTCTCAAGACAACATGGAATAACTCATACTTGATCAAATTTATCAGCATGGGAAAGTTTCTAGAATAATCTCAAGGCTTGTTAATGGCTATACACTCGTAACCATCTTGACACGGTCATATTTGATATAAAAATAGATACACATGTTTCTTAAATGGCTTCTCAAAATGATTAGCTCTGTCAAGTCTTTTCTACTAGAAAAGTTAGTCTCGAACCCTAACACTCTAACATCCAACCATTTGCATGATAAATTTTTGCCATTTATAACATTTACATAGAGCCCTTTCTTCCCCAAAAGACAAAAAAATTTAATGCACCAGTCCTCACCATGATTTTGATCGTGATTCTCAGAATCAAATCTACAAAAAATTTCTAGGTGCTCGAGGGGGTAGATCTCATCGAATATCTTGCATTTAACTCCTTCCTCTGGTAGATCACTCTTTCTTCAATTTTCCAACCACTTCCACCCTTAATCTATCACATCTAGCTCCTTGCATGCTCATGGGAAGAATAATGAAAAATCTGATCGAGCATGATAATCAGACCATTTTAATGGAAAAAGATGTCTTCCAGATCTTCCCACCAAACTCAGATATCAACATTAAATCCCCTCTATGCTTGGCATGTAGGAAATACCAATAAATCATGAAGACTCACACTTCTAATCATGTTTCAGTAAAATGGGGGGAAAATCATATTTAGACTCTCAACTGTCGTTGATCTTTATATTGAATTTGGGTCATCCATGTGGAAGATTCAAACTTAAAAATAGACTCGGGGGCTTCCTCTAACTTTTTACAACTTTTGAAAAAATGGAAAAAAGTTCCATTTTTCTCTACACCTCTACCCTTGAGAAATGAGCCTTACACGTGTCCTAAGGTGGGCCCCAAAGGAACCATGACTGAATTCTACCATTTCACCTCACTTTTGGAAAAGGGAAAATTTTCTAAAATTTCCCCACAGCTCTGGCCTTGAAAAACAGGCCCGACATGTGTCCCAATGTGGTTCCAGCGAAACCGCACTTCCCCTTTTACTTTTAACTCTTTTCTCCAAAAAGTAAATTTTTTCAAATTTCCCCCAAGAGTCCGCACCTCTGCCATTGACCGGAGCAAGCTTTGACCTTTCATTTATCGGGCATGTGGGCCATTTTGATGTTTTTAGTCATTTGCATGTCAAGGGGATAAAAATCTAAATCTCCCCTGATGGTCCGCCTCCCCACCCATTTGAATTTTCAAACCACCATGTGTCACCATGGCACACCTTGAGATGGTCCCAAAAAAATTGATACCTTGAACTAGCGTGGGCTTGCCACGTGTCTTGGCCTAGCAAATTTTGTCTAAATGTTTGAAGCTTAGCAGAAGGCACCATGTGTCATGCTTCAAGGTAATATCCTTTGGCCGTTGAAAATTATAAGGAAAATAAAAAGTAAGCAGAGGCCTCCACATGTCATCCTGGTGCTTATTTAAAATGAAACTCAAGGGCTAGCACCAAAACATGCGTGGTTCCTCCATGTGTCTCCATGGTGTAATTTCTAGATGGTGCCTATTATCCAAAATGTGCCCCTGCTCATTTTTGTGGCTAACTCCTTGTGTTCTTACCTCTCTTGTTCCTCAGTCTCCATTTTTGATTTCTAGGCACTCAAATCTTTCTAAAAATGGCACCATTGGATAGAGCTCTCTCTCAGCTTTCCAAAAAGGTAAAGTTTTCCTCCTAACTCCTCATATTTTTCAAGTTATGGCTCGGCAGAGTTTTTGTGGGAAATTTTCCCTTAGGAGGCATGCGGCCAATAGGAAGCTGCCACGTGGCACAAGGAGTGGTAGAGTGCGGGGAAAATTTGAAATTTTTTCCAAAGACCAAACGGGTAAAAATTCAAACTTTTGCCCGCCGATCCAATTTTAGCCTGTTTTGCCCTAAATTTTCAAATCGCCATATCTTTTTCCAAACAGCTCGGATTTTCACGTTCTTTATATCAATGGAAAGTAGGTGAAATTATCTACATGATTCTAGGATCAATTTTGCATTTTGGTTGAGTTTGGAGAGAGAAAATCAAGAAACACCTCTGGCACGTGGTAATGGCCAGAACTGACATTTCAACAACCAATTTTAATGCAAAATGGGTCGCATTCTTCTTCAGCATGGCCAAAAATGTCAGGGCATGGGTCTGTAAGGACGTCCATGTTTTAATGCATCTTCATTCAGTGGGGAATGGCTTCCACGTTTTTTACACGTTTTCTCTCTCCTAGGCTCGACCCATGCATTGTAAAAGCCAGATTTGACTCATTTTTTAGGGGGAACATTTTTTTGGATAGCAAGCTTCTTCTTTCACCTTCAACAAGTGATTTTTGCAAGTATCAGACCTTCTTCATGATTGTAACAGGTTTCTGCCTCTTTGATGTTGCAAATGCAAGGATTTTGACAGTGAAAAATGACAGTGCAGACTCTGTGATCAATTTTCAGTCCTTTGTTTGTATTGTCTTGCTTCATTTCAGACCTCTAATTGCATCTTATCAGCCTATGTATGATGTTTCATGATGCATTTTATGAAATTATGTCATTTTTCATGAACAATAAGTGTTCACCACTGCTTTGGTGTATCACCTATTAGTTTAGTTTCAATTTTTGCACTTTCTATCTTTGTCTCCTTGGAATTTAGAGTAGGATTAGGATTCAAACCTCTACAATTGTGCACATAACAGATCTGATCAAAGGAGTTTGAGGAACCAGCCTCTAATCTAGAGATTCCTCTCTCATTTTACAAGTCCCACACTTGGAGAGAGGTTTCAATGTTGTGCAATCACACTGGATGCCTGAAACATCAACTTAGAAACCTGATTTGATGCCTAAAACATCAACTTAGAAACCTGATTTACATCCAAGGTTGCTGCTGATTTGCAACAACAGTTTTGGCACGCCCGGTGGGACCTTAAAGGTCTCATTTTCATTACAGCAAAGTTGATGTGCATCTGCTGCAATTTTCTTGCTTAAAAGAGCTATAAATTGCACATCTTGCGACTCCAAGGGGAAGAATCAGCTGGTTTTGGTAGTGCAGACCTGAAAAATCATGAGAAGAATCAACACAAGGTCAAGAGCTGGAGAGGAAGAGGTGTTGTTTGAATATCTGCAGTTATCTCCAAGAATAAGGCAAAGTGGGAGGAGAATCCAAAGGTCTCCATCTCCACCAAACAGAAATCTCTCAACTCCTCCACCTGGTAGGCCTTTCATTCAGTCAACAAGGGTTCTAAGACCAATTAGAATGGCACAAAATAACCCTTATGTCAATTTCACTAGCAGCAGCCCACTTGCTGTCAATGCACAAAATCTAATCCTAGTTACAGCATTGAAAAACATTCCATACTTCACTGGAGAAAATAAGACATCACCTGGTGATCATGTTAAGGATATTGCTAACATTTGTGCAATCCATGAGATCAATGAGATGCAATTTGTTGTCAAACTGCTCGCATCTTCATTCAAAGGGAAACCTTTGCAATGGTTCAGGAGTCTTGCCTCAGGTTCTATTCAAAATTGGAATCAGCTATGTATAGCCCTCCATGAGCAGTTTGGGGAAAAGGGAGACAACTTGTCCCTTTTGGAGCAGCTGACAACTATCAAAAGAGCTCCCAATGAGTAGCTGACTGATTTTAATTTCAGATTTCAAAGGACTTGGGAGAGAATTCCAGTGAAAGTTAGGCCAATAGCAGAAGATGCTTTTCTTTACTATCTCAAAGCTCTAAATTCTAATATTTCTATGTTGATTTAGTCCATGGGAGGCATAACTATCCCTATGGCTTATAGCATTGCCATTAGGGCTGAAAATTGTTTGATCCAAGCTGGCAAACTAGCCCCTAGACCTCCCATGCCATTGTTTCCAAGTTTAGATAGCCCAAACACTAATCAAGCACCTAATTTGGCTCCTTCTCCCACTCCTAGAAATCAGAGTTCAAAATGACCCTTCTACTTCATCTCAAGTGCCCCCAAATGAGCTTCAAGAAGTCATGAAGCAATTGCAAAATTTATGTAATGCGCTGGTTACTCTCAAGAGGTAACAAGCCCAAAGTTTTAGACCTTCCTTCCAGCCTCAAGCTCAGCCTAACAGGCAGCCATATCAACCTTATAGACCACCCAATCCAGCTGCAAATCTAAATCAAGCAAGGCCTCCTGCCAATAGACCATTTCAGCCCTATAATCCAAATGCTATATCTACCTCTAAGGCATTGGTGCCAACACAAAACAATGTTGCTCAGGAGTATGATTGGTTTTTTCCATGCAATGAACCTCATAACTAATCTATGTGCTTTAACGGTGCATTGAATCAAGCATTAATGGTGACAACTACTAGTGTGGAGGGTGAGGGAAGTTAAGGAAACAACCAACAATAAGAAACATTCCAGCAGCAATCAGCTCCAAATGACACCACACTTGTGAACTGGCAGGTAAAGGATTTTTGTGGCATAAATCAAACAGTCTCTCAAGGTGTTGCAAAGCCAACACAAGGTCAAAAATAAGGAATTTGGGTGAAGAACATTCATTAGCTCCAACCAATCCACAACCTTTTATGGCTCCACAAATGGTTGGCAAACAAAATCCAGTTGTAAATGCACAAAGGCAGCCAAGAACAGCTCCTAGACCAACTCAAATACCAGTTGTTGTTGCCCACAATGCAAGGGATGAATATGCAAACCAAGGGACAGTAAAAAGATCCTTCATCACCATTTAGTATCATTGATCAGATGAAGAAGACAAATGTAAATATATCAATGTGGGAATCCCTATCTATCCCAGGCCAGAGAGATTTTCTACAAGCTTCCATGAAGGACTAGCCAACTTCAAATCAGCAAGTCCAAATGCAAGATAAGGTGCTCACAAATGCTGCCCAGCCTTAAGGGAATCATGGAGGACAACAAGGTAAAATGTTGAAGCCCCCTCCTTTTTATGTCTCATTAATCATTGGAAACCAATTGGTGCACAATTGCATGATTGATTCCGGCGCAAGTAGCTCAGTGATGCCCAAGCAAATAGCTGATCAGCTAGGACTTCAATATGAAACCATATCCAAAGGGGTAGTGCAGTTGGATAGGGACCAGCAGTAACAATAGTTGGGGTGATTAGAAACTTGAGTCTTACCTTGCATGCATGTCCAAATGTTGTTGTTTTACAAGATGTATCAGTTATAGACCTTCCACCACTCTTTGCCCTATGTTTGTCAAGAGATTTCACTACCAAGATTGGAGGATATTTGTCTACTGATTGGTCACACATACTGTTCATAATGAGGTATGTAACCAAAGCTACAATCAGGTCTGAACCTATTGCAAACTTCCACATTGAGCCCTACACTCCAAGTCAGATCAATGCCAACTGTTCGGCATTTGATCAAGAAGATCACCCAAGCACTGATGAAGCTGACACCAAGGTTGGAAGCATCTCGGATCTAACTCTTGATGAATGGGCAAACAAGGTGCACGCTTTTGATCCTTATCAAGAAGTAGAAGAATCTGAGCTAGGGTTCTATTGCATATATGAAGAAAATCAGCCTATTCCTAGCATCACCAAGCCAAACCACAAAGATGACAATGAGGTATGGCAGTTGTTTTTTGATGGATCAAGGAGTACACAAGGTGCAAGAGGTGGAGCTATGCTTATTTCACCTCAAGGAGTAAAGTACTATTCAGCTTTTAGATTTCAATTTGCATGCTCCAATAACACTGTTGAATATGAAGCCTTGGTGCAAGGGATGCATTGGGCAATAAAGAGAGGAATAAAGAACTTGCAAGTCTTTGGTGATAGTGAATTGATTGTAAACCAAGTTAAGGGGCAGCATGCTGTCAAGAATAATTTGCTCAAGTGCTACAAGAATAGGGTGTGAGACCTCATTGAAGATTTTGAGGGCTTAGCATAAAATCCATTCCTAAAAAGAAAACCAAGCTGCTGACAGGCTTATAGCAGTTGGGGTAGGCCTTGATATTGTGGAAAAGCATTCAAAAGGACAAGGTATAGCCAAACATCCATTTGATTGTGAGGCCTTCAGTTCCAGATAACAATGTAAGTTGGCAAGTGTTTGAGAATGACAGCAAATCATCCATTTCTTACAAGAAGAAGCTGAGTTCTCAGCTAAAAATCAGGAAAAATTAGAACAGCAGTATGGTGACCAAGTGGTACAGCTGAGAACTAACAAGCTGCCCAAGGGACTTATCACTTTGGAGTCCATTTTCAATCCCAATGATCAGTTTAGGAAAGAGAAAGAAAACATTCAGGTTAAGAGAAAAGATTCAGTATCCATCTTGGTGGAAGAGAACAAACCATTGAAAATTGGAAATATGACAACTGAACAAGAAAGGTATGCATTCATACAGCTGTGTCAAGAGTTCCCTGATGTGTTTGCTTGGAGATACAAAGATTTGAAAGGTTTCAATCCCAATTTAGCTCAGCACACCATTGAGTTGGATCCAAATACTAAGCCCATCAGGTAGAAACAAAGGCCAGTCAATCCACACATGGAACCTCTTCATGAGGAAGGAATTGAACAAGTTGATTGAGTCAAGAATCATATTCCCAATCAAGCATTCTAGTTGGGTTGCCAACTTAGTTCCAGTCAGAAAGAAGAGTGGAGAGATTAGATTGTGCGTTGATTTCAGAGATTTGAATAGAGCATCTCTCAAAGACCATTACCCACTTCCTTCTATGGAGTAGATTTTACAAGTTGTTGCTAGCTCCGAAGGGTTTTCATTGATTGATGGCTACTTAGGGTACAATCAGATTATGGTGAAGGAAGAAGATCAGTTCAAGACATCCTTCAACACCAAATGGGGAAACTTATGCATACAGGAAAATGTCATTTGGGCTATCCAACGCTGGAGCTACCTTCCAAAGAGCAATGGACATGGCATTCAAAGGTTTGATTAACAACATGGCGCTGATATATCTTGATGATATCACTGTTTTTAAAGAATGCAACAGACCACCTCTCTCATTTGAGATAAGTCTTCCAAAGGTGCAAGAGATTTGGAGTGTCTTTGAATCCTAAGAAGTGTATCTTCCTAGCACATGAAGGAAAGCTCCTTGGCCATATTGTCTCCAAAGAAGGATTAACAATTGATCCAAAGAGAGTTGAAGTCATAAGAGCACTACCATTTCCAAGCCACAAGAAGGCACTTCAGAGTTTCTTGGGGAGAATAAATTTTGTTCAGAGGTTTGTCCTAGATTTTGTAGCCCTTGTCAAACCTATCACCAAGATGTTGAAGAAAAGCATAGCTTTCAAATGGACAGCAGAAGGTAAGGAGAGTTTTGAAGCAATCAAAGAAGCCATCTCTCAAGCACCAACTCTCATCAACCCGGACTTCTCCAAGGATTTCATCTTCTATGCATTTGGGGGTAATGATACCATTTATGCCATTTTGGTACAGCAGAACAAGGACAATGATGAGCAGTCAATTTCTTTCTTCAGCCAAAGCCTAGATGACTATGAGGTAAGATATTCTTTTTTTTAGAAGCATGTACTTACAGTAATCAGAAGCTTGAAGAAATTCAAGCATCTAGTCTCAAAGAACAAGGTTTAGTTGTTGGTCTCTCATGCGGGAGTAAAGGAATTCCTCCTCAACAATGATTTGAATGAGAAAAGAGTAGGTTGGATCACTCGTGTCATGGAGTATGACATTGATATCAAGGTCACCAAGCTGGTAAGAGGAGAATGATTGTGTGAGCAGCTGATTCTGGGAAAGCAAAAAGGAGTATGCAATAAAGAAGAGGGTGTTTTGACAGTTCAAGACAGCCATGTGTAAGGTAGCACTCAAGAAGAGGATAATGTTGTCCCCACTCCTTGCTGGACCCAAGGTATAATGCACTTCCTAAGCACAAGCCTATGCCCTCCAGAGATGAAAAAAACCCAAAGAAGACACTTCAGATTGCAGGTTGTCCCATATGCCATAGTAGACGGTGTTTTGTTCAAGAAAGATGTGAATGGAGTGCTGCTAAGATGCATTAGCACAAACCAGATTCATAGGGTGTTAGAAGAGTTCCATGGTGGACGAGCTGGTGGTCATTTTTCACCAAGAGTGACAGCTCTAAAAATCATGAAGGCTGGTTATTATTGGCCCAATATTTTCAGTGATTGCTTTGCGTGGATCAAAAGGTACAAGAATTATGCATTCTTCACAGGTAAAGAGATGCTTTCTGCCCTTCCATTGCATCCAATTTCAGTTGACCAGTCATTCATGTAATGGGGTTTGGACTTCATTGGAGTCATTAATCTCAATTCAAGCCAAGGGCATAAGTGGATTTTGACAGCCACAGACTACTTCACCAAGTGGACTGAAGCAGTAGCACTCAAGGAAGCAAATGAGTCTAGCATCTTAGACTTCTATGAGGGGATAGTGACCAGATTTGGCATACCTACTACAATAATCTCAGATAATGCATTAGCATTAATTGGATCCAAAGTGACTGAGTGGGCTGTCAAGAACGGGATCTACCTAAGTACTTCATCAAACTACTACCCTCAAGGTAATGGCCAGACTGAATCTACAAACAAGAACTTTTTGAGGTTCATTAAGAGGACTCTTGATGAGAATCAGAGGTCTTGGCATACCAAACTGAAATCAGCCTTATGGGCTGATAGGATAACTCTCAAGAGATCCATAGGTAACTCTCCATTCAGGCTTGTTTATGGAAGAGAGACAATCTTGCCCATGTCACTTGAGTTGCCAACATTGGAACTCATGAAGCAGTTATAGTTGCTAGCGTTTGGGTCCATGGAGGTGAGATATGCAGAGTTGATGGAGCTCCAAGAGATCAGAGATCAGGCATCCCAAGTAATGGAGAAGGATCAAGCTTGATTAAGAAGACCTTTGATAGGAAGGCCAAGAGTAGATCTTTCCAAGTTGGAGATATAGTGTTAAAATGGGATGCAGATAGAGCAAAACTGGGAAGGCATTCAAAATTTGATGCCATTTGGAGTGGCCCATACATGGTCACAAAGTGTAAGGACATCAATACCTTCCAATTATCTTCATTGGATGGTGAAGAACTGTAGACTCCAGTCAATGGAATCTATCTAAATCATTACTACTAAAGGGAAATTCTCCACCTTGTAAATATTAGCTTAGGTTTTCATTCCTCCAAATGCTTGTGCACATTGTTTTGCTGTAAGTTCTTTTGTTTTCCCTAAGTGCTTTGGCATAGGCTTGTTGTCCCTAAGATGTTTTGTAGTCCTTGCTTCCATCATGTGATATTCCATCTTCCTCCTTGCAACATTCTAAGTCAGTTGGGGTTCCGAATAGAAAATTTTATGACTCCATACCCAATGGGCTGCTTCAAGCAACTGGTATCTTCATTTAGCAGGCAGATGACCCCTCTAAGTCGCCAAAATTGTTATCCAAAATGTACCCCTGCTCATTTTTGTGGCTAACTACTTATGTTCTTACCTCTCTTGTGCCTCAGTCTCCATTTTTTATTTTTAGGCACTCAAATCTTTCTAAAAATAGCACCATTGGATAGAGCTCTCTCTCAGCTTTCCAGAAAGGTAAAGTTTTCCTCCTAACTCCTCATATTTTTCAAGTTATGGCTCGACGGAGTTTTTGTGATAAATTTTCCCTTAGGAGGCACGCAACCAATAGGAAGCCGCCACGTGGCACCTAGAGTGGCAGAGTGTGGGGAAGATTTGAAATTTTTTCCAAATACCAAACGGGTAAAAATTCAAACTTTTGCCCGCCGATCCAATTTTAGCCTGTTTTGCCCTAAATTTTCAAATCGCCATATCTTTTTCCAAACAGCTCAGATTTTCACGTTCTTTATATCAATAGAAAGCAGGTGAAATTATCTACATGATTCCGGGGTCAATTTTACATTTTGGTTGAGTTTGGAGAGAGAAAATCAAGAAACACCTCTGGCACATGGTAATGGCCAGAAATGACATTTCAACAACCAGTTTTAATGCAAAATGGGTCGCATTCTTCTTCAACATAGCCAAAAATGTCAGGGCATGGGTCTGTAAGGACGTCCATGTTGTTTTAATACATCTTCATTCAATGGGGAATGGCTTCTACGTTTTTTACACGTTTCCTCCCTCCTAGGCTCGACCCATGCATTGTAAAAGCTAGATTTGGCTCATTTTTTTGGGGAAACATTTTTTTGGATAGCAAGCTTCTTCTTTCACCTTCAACAAGTAATTTTTGCAAGTATCAGACCTTCTTCATGATTGTAACAGGTTTCTACCTCTTTGATGTTGCAAATGCAAGGATTTTGACAGTGAAAAATGATCGTGCAGACTCTGTGATCAATTTTCAGTCCTTTGTTTGTATTGTATTGCTTCATTTCAGACCTCTAATTGCATCTTATCAGCCTGTGTATGATGTTTCATGTTGCATTTTATGAAATTTTGTCATTTTTCATGAACAAGAAGTGTTCACCACTCCTTTGGTGTATCACCTATTAGTTTAGTTTCAATTTTGCACTTTCTATCTCTGTCTCCTTGGAATTTAGAGTAGGATTAGGATTCAAACCTCTCCAATTATGCAAATAGCAGATCTGATCAGAGGAGTTTGAGGAACCAGCCTCTAATTTAGAGATTCCTCTCTCATTTTACAAGTCCTTGCTTCCATCATGTGATATTCCATCTTCCTCCTTCCAACATTCTAAGTCAGTTGGGGTTCCGAACAGAAATATTTATGACTCCATGCCCAATGGGCTGCTTCAAGCAATTGGTATCTTCATCTAGCAGGCAAATGACCCCTCTGAGTCGCCAAAATTGTTATCCAAAATGTGCCCCTGCTCATTTTTGTGGTTAACTCCTTGTGTTCTTACCTCTCTTGTGCCTCGGTATCCATTTTTTATTTTTAGGCACTCAAATATTTCTAAAAATAGCACCATTGGATAGAGCTCTCTCTCAACTTTCCAGAAAGGTAAAGTTTTCCTCCTAACTCCTCATATTTTTCAAGTTATGGCTCGGCGGAGTTTTTGTGGGAAATTTTCCCTTAGGAGGCACGCGGCCAATAGGAAGCTGCCACATGGCACCTGGAGTGGCGGAGTGCGGGGAAAATTTGAAATTTTTTCCAAAGACCAAACGGGTAAAAATTCAAACTTTTGCCCGCCGATCCAATTTTGGCCTTTTTTTGCCCTAAATTTTCAAATCACCATATCTTTTTCCAAAGAGCTCAGATTTTTGCGGTCTTTATATCAATGGAAAGCAGGTGAAATTATCTACATGATTCCGGGGTCAAGTTTGCATTTTGGTTGAGTTTGGAGAGAGAAAATCAAGAAACGCCTCACGCACGTGGTAATGGCTAGAAATGACATTTCAACAACCAGTTTTAATGTAAAATGGGTCGCATTCTTCTTCAACATAGCCAAAAATGTCAGGGCATGGGTCTGTAAGGACGTCCATGTTATTTTAATGCATCTTCATTCAATGGGGAATGGCTTCCACGTTTTTTACACGTTTTCTCTCTCCTAGGCTTGACGCATGCATTGTAAAAGCCAGATTTGGCTCATTTTTTGAGGGGGAACATTTTTTGGATAGCAAGCTTCTTCTTTCACCTTCAACAAGTAATTTTTGTAAGTATCAGACTTTCTTCATGATTGTAATAGGTTTCTGCCTCTTTAATGTTGCAAATGCAAGGATTTTGACAGTGAAAAATGACAGTGCAGACTCTGTGATCAATTTTCAGTCCTTTGTTTGTATTGTCTTGCTTCATTTCAGACCTCTAATTGTATCTTATCATCCTGTGTATGATGTTTCATGTTACATTTTATGAAATTGTGTCATTTTTCATGAACAAGAAGTGTTCACCACTCCTTTGGTATATCACCTATTAGTTTAGTTTCAATTTTTGCACTTTCTATCTCTGTCTCCTTGGAATTTAGAGTACGATTAGGATTCAAACCTCTGCAATTGTGCAAATAACAAATCTGATCAGAGGAGTTTGAGGAACCAGCCTTTAATTTGGAGATTTCTCTCTCATTTTACAAGTCCCACACTTAGAGAGAGGTTTCAATGTTGTGCAATCACATTGGATGCCTGAAACATCAACTTAGAAACCTGATTTGCATCCAGGGGTGCTGCTGATTTGTAACAACAGTGCCCAAAGCAGAGACCTTGAATGAGTGCGAGCTCACCCCGTGTCCTTGTTCCACCAAACTATAGCTCCACATGTCCTCCCGGTGCTACTCCAAGGCTAAACCAAAAAGTAGATCCATCAAATGAGTGTCGCTTCTCCACGTGGAAAAATTTTGAGTAAAGGCTTTCCATGAATTTTTTGAAGTACCCAGCTGAGCCGCATCCAACCAAAAGGTGTCACATCCCCTGTCGATGCAAGGATGCAAATTTGATTGGGATGCCCTCCTCTCTTCATCAAGCTCAACAATCAGGTTAGTGCGAGCATCATAAGGACCTACCTCTTGATCTTCTAGCTATTGCATAAACTAATATGAAGATAGTTGTATATGAAGGGGGAGTAGGGCCTGAGTCCCATATACCAACTCAAATGGACTCTTTCCAGTGATCCTCTTGACAGTGATCCTATCTACCCAAACAACAAACTTCAACCGTTCACCCCACTTTCTCTTGTTCTGTTCCAATGTTCTTCTGATGATCTTCAACAAATTTTTATTACTAGACTCAGCTTGTCTATTTCCTTGAGGATTGTAATTGGAGGCATATGTCATGTTTATTCCATACTCCTTGCACATTTCCACCAAAGGTTTAGCTCTAAAGTTCATGGCATTATCAGCAATAATCTTGACTGGTAACCCAAACCTGCAGATGATGTTATTTAGGATAAAGTCCATGACAACTTGGAGTGTTACCTTATTGGTGGGGATTTCCTCCACCCATTTAGTAAAATAATGAGTTGCTACAAGAATCCATTTGTGGCCAGCAATTGAAGGGTCTGAAATCTCACCAATGAAATCCATTCCTCATTGCTTGAATGGAGCTTCAATTGATACAAGATGCAAAGGAAGGGATCATGAAGCTTTCAGTCTTCCAGAGAAGCACTGACAACTCTCACATCTTCTAACAAAAATATTTGTATCCTTGAAGAGACTTGACCACCAATAACTAGCCCTCAAGATCTTGTGTGTTGTGATTCTTGTAGGAAAATTCCCCCCACAAACTCCTCCATAAAGATCAACAATTATCTTGGGGGCTTCTTCTTTAGTAATGCACCTTAAAAGGACTCCCTCTGGGTTCTTCTAAGCTAACCCATAATTAGTGATGACATATTTTTGGGAAGCCAACTTAAGAGATCTCTTCTGGTTCTTACTCAATTACTCAGGGAAGTATAAGTGTCTGAGATAGAAAATTACATCTTTGTACCATTCAAAATTTATCAACCTTTCAAATACACCTGCCCT
The DNA here is from genome assembly GCA_019776745.2 of Taxus chinensis. Lineage (NCBI taxonomy): Eukaryota > Viridiplantae > Streptophyta > Pinopsida > Cupressales > Taxaceae > Taxus > Taxus chinensis. Next base: position 600,184,061 of record CM034154.1, on the reverse strand, counting down.
TTCTTCTTCTACCTCATTTACCTCAATAGTTTGCAAGTTGCTCTCAGCTATAAGCTTAGCCAAGCCCAAACCTCTCACTAACTTTGTGGTTTGGATATCCATATCATATTTTTACAATTTGTTCACCCACCTGCATCTTTTTCTTGATACTTCCATCTCTGACAAGATTTCCTTCACCATGGTGTGGGGAACATAAGCACCCACTTTAGAACTTAGAATGTAATGTCTAAAAACCTTTGTTTCTTTTACTAAGGAAAATGTCTTCTTTTCCATGATAGTGTACTTTAGCTCAGCCCCCTGTCAGGCCTTATTGAAAAAATCAATGGGCCTCTTATCCCCTTCATCATCCTTGTACAGCAGGACATAAGTAATAGTATTATCTGAAGTAAAAGAGAATAGTTGAAAGGGCTTCTTATAATTTGGAGCTGCCAAAACAAGGGCATGTTTTAATGCCTCCTTAATCCCATTGAAAGCTTGGATGGTAGCCTCCTCCCATTTGATGACCTGGTCTTTCTTTAGCATGGAAGTGATTGGAATGGTCAACTCAGCAAAGTTTGATATGAATCTTCTAATGAAGTTTATTTTCCTAAATAAAGACTGAATTTCTTTCTTGGTCCTTGGGATTGGGACCTTGCTGATGGCCTCTACTCTTTCTGGATCAATCATCACTCCTTGTGACACAATGTGACTAAGCAAATTTTCCTTCTACAGTCCAAAATGGCATTTCTTTGGATGAAGTGAGATGCCATATTCTCTACATCTTATTAGGATCTTCTCCAAGTGTAGCAAGTGATCACCTCTCTTCCTAGAAAACAAAGTCACATCATCTTGGTAGACAATAATAAACTCATTGATGTAACCAACAAAAGAAACATGGATTGCTCTTTGAAATGTGGCTCTAGCATTCACCAGACCAATGAGCATCCTGACATAAACATAGCTCCCCCAAGGAGTAGTAAATTTTGTCTTGATCCTTTCTAATTCCTTCACCACAACTTGGTTATAACCAGAAAAACCATCCAAGGTGGAAAGCAACTCAAAACCAGTCACTAACTGCAGTATGTTCTCCATATTTGGTAAAGGATAATTATCCTTCATTGATGCTCTGTTCAGATTCCTGAAGTCCACACATAACCTGATATCACCATTTTTCTTTCTTAATGGTACAAGGTTTGCAACCCAAGAAGAATACCTAGTGGGCTGAATAATCCCTCCATCTCTCAGCTTCTTCAGTTCCTCTTGCATCTTGAGAGATAAGATTGGGTTGATGGGCCTCTACTTTTATTTAAATGGATTTGCATTAGACTCCAAGGGAATCTCATGCTGAAACAGGTCCTCTCTGTATGCTTTCAGTTTAGAATAGGTCCAAGCCATGCAATCTTGGTATTTCTTCAAAAATTGGATGTATGACTGCTTCTCCTCCTTTCTGAGACCGTTGCCTAACCAAATTTTCCTTGGCTTCTCCTTTGTGCTAAGGTCATGCTCTTCAATATCCCCTGAGGCTACCATGCATCTGTTAATAATGTGACCAACATTATCAAAATTGGACTCAAGAGCAACCAGTCCTCTAGGGATGGTATTGGTTTTTAGCTGGATGATGCCCTTTCCAAACAAGGTTTCTTTTCCTTTTGTTGTACATACCATTGGCTCCAAATTAATGCATTTATCAAAAAACTCTCCATTGTTCTACAGAAATCTTTTGATCTGAGCATCATCATCAAAAACCTACCAATGTTTAATGTTGTCAGGGACAGAAGGTCTTGTCAATACCTCAACATCATATTCACAACATGGGGACATTGTACAATTGTAAAACTGAGACCCCAACACTACAAGCTTTTCTACCAATTCATTGAACTTCCTATCAGGATGCACTATATGTTGAACGAATCAAACATCTCAATAAGATCCCAAACTACATGTTTATACTGTTTCATTCCATGATTCTTTGTGGCATACAACTTTCTGACTTGTTTTACTATTAATTATGAGTCTCCTTTGACAATGATTTCCTTGACACCATATTTCTAAGAAATTCTTAAACCCAACAATAGTGCCTCATACTTAGTAATGTTTTTGGTGCACTCAAAGCTGAGTTTGAAGGAAAAAACATTTTTTTCCTGACCAGGAGCAAGTAGAACAACACCAACACCATTCCCAAACTTGGAGCAAGCTCCATCAAACAATAGATTCCAAGGAGAGCCCACTTTTTCAAGACACCTGCATTCTTTAATCCTGTGCTCCTTTCCATCAGCAAATCCTACAAAGTTTTCAGCATCAACATTTGTGTACAATACTTCATAGGATGCATTGTTGGGATCCTTAATAAGATGCAACATTTTCTTTTCTCCATATAACCTGATAAGGCTGCCTTCAATTGGGATGGTGGAATAGGACATGTCAATTTGGACACTCCCACCAAAAATCTTAGCCCATTTTCTTGACAGTAGCATGCCCCACTCAGCTAGGCAGTCAACAATGACAACATCAAGTTTTAAGTTTTTACCTAGGTAAGTTGCAAGCTGCACTACCAAATTATTCACACATCTCAATACTGGAACTTCTCTAGAGTCCATGGTAGTGTGCTTCCCATATGTTGCTATCACTTTGATATTCAGATCATTTATGACTTCCAGAGGCATGATATTACATGATGCCCCTGAGTCAAACATGTAGTTGTGCAACAGTCTGTCCTTAATGATCAAAGTGGCGAAGAATGGATCCACATTCATCTAAGAGTTCAGCAAGGATGTCCCCAAATAGACCTCAGGGGTTTCACCTAGCTCCTCCAATGCTGGTGGTGTTTCTAATTCTTGAATGATTGGAGGAGTCTCCATAATATTTACTTTTCCACCTAAGGCAGTCTTCTCTTCTTTCAATCCCAGGTACTCAAATGCTCTCTTTTTGTGCTCAGGAATCCTAAGCAACTCAACAATTGGAACAGAGAATTTGATTTGAATTAAAACTTGGGAAATATCATATGGGACATTCTTTGGCAAGGCAGTATTGGAAGGAAAGCCAACACACTCATTAGGTGGTAAAGGATTCTTGATAACTTGGGCATGAGGAGGGATATGATTTTTGTTTAGAACTGCAGGGCTTTTAGGAGATGCATCCTTTTTAGGAGCCTCTTTAGGAATGTTTGAAAGTAAGGGATATTTTGGCTTGGCTTGAGGCCCTATCCCTTTGGCAGCCTTACTTCTTGTGTTGTATTCCTTTTCTTGAGAAACAACAACATTCATCAGTAACTGTTTATCCTCCTCAAATGGAATTCCTCCATCATACTTCTTTATCATTAAAGCCCTTAAATATTCAAAGTCATTATTGAGAAATTCAAAATCATGTATAGTATCTACTTCTAAAATATGAGAGGGAGGAGGAATAGGTACCCTATGAATTCAGTCCCAAAAAGTGGCAGCGGTCCGAGAACTTATCACCTCAGTTGAAGTTGTCCCTTGTTGTGAGCTTGTGGAGAAACCCATCATGCAGACATCATCATCATTGTCATCATCTACCTCTTCTTCTTCTTGTTGATATTATTGACAAGGAGAATGAGGCATGAAACATTTGTTACACAAATCAATTACATCTATCTCCTCCATAACAACAACTCTGACAGCTAAAGGATCAGACACCATTTTGTTTTCCTTGCCTTGGGGATGTTTGTTTCCAAATCCAACAGGTCCTTTGCTTCTATCATCAGATATTTGGTGATTTGTGAACCTGGCTTAGCATTGTTGCTTGTGTTGACCTTGTGAGTTCTACCCAATTCCCTTCTCAGCCTGGGCTAGTTTGTAGGAAATTTCCTTGACAACCCCTGCCAAAGTTTTCACAACTTCTTCCAAATCAGCAACCTTTCTTGTTTGAGGATTTTTTTGGTTAACCAACTTTACACCCTCCCTTTTTACAGGCTTTCTAATTACCTTGATTTTATTCTCTATTTGCAAAGCCATGGTGAAGGCCTGTATCAAATTTGTGGGGATCTTGTCTTTAAAGTAATATGCAGCCTTTTTATCAAATGCATCGGAATATTTGTTCAAACATGACTCATCACAAGGTTTTATCCTAACAGGGAATCTCCTCCAGGTATTATTAAACCTTGTGTTGAAATCATGTACTGATTCATTAGGATTATTTTTTATGTTTTTAAATTTTGTCAAAATAAACCTACGATCAGTTCTATCACCATACTGCAATGTAAATTCATTACTCATCTCAGTCTAAGAATCAATAGAGTTCTCTGGAAATTCTTTATACTAGTCCCTGACATCTTCTTCCAATGTATGGATAAATAGCTTGATATATACATCTTCATGTTTCATCTCAAAATATTCCATCATATTGATAAAAATCTTTAGATGTTGATCACCAGTAATAGCATTGTTTCCTTGGAACTTTGGCCTTTTGTTCCTTACATCTTGAGGCACTGCATTTGGATATCTAGCCATTCCCGCAAAATTTATAGCTCCAATGGTGTTTACAATAAAAGGGGGTCTAGGTGGGGGCTGGGCCATACTGTTTTGAGGAGGTGACCCTATAGGGGTAACAAATTGATAAGAGGCAGAGGGTCCTTGGAACACAGGAGTATAATTTTCAAAATGGATACCCCCCAAAGGCCTTGTCTCTTAGAAATCCCTATCAACCTCAGAAAAGACAAGTGTAGAATGTGAAGCAAACATTTCAAAATCAAATGAAGGCCCTTCTCCAGCTAGAGAATTCAATTCCACAAAGAGGCTACCTAATTCAGAGTCACTTGAATTGTAGTATTCAATAATAGGCCAATCACTTTCATACATGGAGATCCCTCTTCTTGTCTGTTGTTCTCCCACAACTCTCCAAACAATGTCCTAGTAGGATCCCTAGCAAAGAAATATCTTCTTCCTTCTAACTTTGCCAATATTAGTAACAAATATGACTTTGACAGAGTTTTTAGACACTGGTACTTATTTAAAATCAAATCAATAGGGAGTCACCACTAAGGATTTCCACCTTAGGTGTGTAAATGCACTAAGTATGATCTGTCAAATGTCTGTCAATGCTAGAAACTAGAAATGGAAAGATTCTAAACCTTCTTTACCCATATTTATCAAATGAAAGCTAGTGCACTAGCTGTGAAAATTGAAAGAACTACACACAACACTTAAAGCATACAAGAAGTGTTTTACCAGGGTCTTGACTTTGAACTGAACTCCCCAACAATGACACCACTCAGGTGTTGGCATCTAAATTGATTCTCCCTCAAAGGTCTGAGCAGCATCAATAGTTTGAAAGGAAACTTAGAGACATATTAGATCATGGTGAGTCGTTTTGTAGCCGGGGATGAGATCTAACTAACCCTTTGTCACTCAAATGTAGAGAAATGGATAGCACCCTCAAGAGGATTTGATCTATCCTCACTATTTTAGGTTGTGCCTTTAAACCAAGGTAAGAGAACCTATTTTGTAACCTCTCTTTATTGAATAACAATGATAAATCCTTCTTTTGCATAAATTTTATAGAGAAGACCTTGGGAAAATATGATCAACACACCAGATCTGACTCTCATGAGTTGTCACTTCCAGATCATGGAGATATTTTCACAATAAGGCAAAGGTTACTAAAGACATTTGAGACCCTAACTACTTCTGCATGTTTTGGTAACAAAGATTATGCATTTTTATGCACACAAGAAAAAAAAGGGTAGTACATGTAGGATTGGTTGTTTTTGAATGAATATTTGGTGGGAGGTGGGGTAGGGTGAACTTGCTTCACCAGATCCTTCAGGAAACTTACAAAATGGAAGGTTAAACAAACAAAATGCCACTAAATAGCTAAAATGTTTCTTTAACTAGAATATGTGCTTCAATGGAGGCCTATATTAGCATTTTTTCATACAATCTTTGAAATTCTATCACAAAGTATCGAGTTATAAAATCCAACAAAGCATCAAGATCTAAGCCAAATCATGCCTAAGGTACACCCAAAGGCTTACAGACAATCTCTGTCAAACAGATGAAAGAGAAGTGATTTTAAATCATTTATTTCACTCCCAAATGAAGGCTCTTCCGAGAAATGAAATTGCAGATGCCACCAAACTATCACAAGGATTGAGACCTATGTGATTGAATCAAATTTTAATACAAGATTACAACAGAAACAAGAAAAACTACTCACATACATTCAGAAATAGAACAAACACATTTTGCTCAAGATAACACGGAATAACTCATATTTGATCAAATTTATCAGTAGGGGAAAGATTCTAGAACAATCCAAGGTCTTGTCAATGGCTATACACTCGCAACCACCTTCACATGATCAAATTTGATAAAAAAATAGAGACATAGGTTTCTCAAATGGCTTCTCAAAATGATGGGCTCTGTCAAGCCTTTCCTATTAGAAAATTCAGTCCTGACCCCTAACACTCTAACCTCCAACCATTTGCACAATAGATTTATTCCATTTAAAACATTTACATAGAGCCCCTTCTTCCCCAAAAGACAAAAATGTTTAATGCACCAGTGCTCTTCATGATTTCGATCATAATTCTCAGAATCAGATCTGCAAAAAGTCACTAGGTGCTCGAGGGGGAAAATCTCATCGAATATCTCCCGCATTCAACTCTTTCCTTTGGTTGATCACTCTTTCTTTAATTTTCCAACCACTTCCACCTCTAATCTGTCAAATCTGGCTCCTTGCATGCTCGGGAGAAGAAAAATAGAAAATTTGATCAAGCATGATAGTCAGACCATTTTAATGGAAAAATATGTCTTCCAAATCTTCCCACCAAACTCAGATATCAACATTAACTCCCCTCTCTACTTGGCATGTAGGATATACCAAGAAATCATGAAGAATTGCATTTCTAGGCATGTTTCAGTAAAATGGGGTGAAAATCAAATTTAATATTTTGTCAAACCAAAATATGAGGTTCAACCACAGTACATGGGATTAAATCCCTCCTCAAAGACAGGTGAGGCTGCCTGTTTATTGCTAATCTAAAACACAGTAAATAATATATACAATATTCACACTAATCTAACCATTGGGGGTTGGGATGAAATCCCGAAATCCACATTCACACGATTCAAGGATATTGCTTTCGTAAGTGAAATAGGTTAGAAACTGTTACAGTGAAAGAAGCACGGTAGAAAAGAAATGGGAGAAACGTATTTTCTTTCGAGTAAACACAGAGCACGAAATAATCATACGAGTTTTAGATCACAGATATAATGTCCGAGATAATTAGAAACACTGAGATTCTATGCAAAGAATAGCTTTAAGATCATGAACATAAGAACACTGTCTTAAATAAGATATATTTCACAACACAAAGTCTGCAAAACAATATCAACTTCTATTCTTCAAAATGATTGAAAGAAAACACAAAGTTTTTCTCCTTTCCAATAGCCTCTTAATGCTTCAAAAATTCTCGACCCTTTTGAATGCACAAGCATCCCTTATTTATAACAAAAGAAGCTAGAGATAAAACAGGACAGATCCTGAAAAGTAGCATGCTAACTAGAGTTCAGCTTTGCATGATTCTCACGCAGGAGATCAAGTCAAAGTATGAATTAAAAATAATGACAAAACGGAAATAAAATATATGTCATTCTAAAAATAGAAATGACATGGGACGTTGGAACTTAATCCGAGTCATCATCTTTTGATTCTTCTTCTTTCTCTTCCTCCAGCTGAGACTGTTTGTTCCGGAACTCCTGGAACTTCCGAATAATGCCTTGCATTTCATTTTCCTCAGGTGCAGTGGAATGATCATTCCACATTTCGCAGGTCTCATGGATATCACTGGCACTGCCGGGAAGCTTTTTCAACCTTTTGCTGAGCTTTCTTAAGGCCTCCAACGTATGTTCAATCCTCACAAACTGACCAATGACTTCAAGGTCGAATCCATCTACAGGTTCATGCTGAACAGTCTCTTGAACTTGTTTGAAGAGATCATCTGCTGATAGGGCACTTGAGTTCCCAACTGACACCTTTGGACAAATCTTAAGCAATTCTTCTTCCAGATCACTTTTCCCATCGATCAATTTATCTCTTGATTCTCTCAACTTGCTGCAGGCTTCGTTGAGGATCTTTACTCTGAACTTGATGGCCTTGATCAGATGAAAGTGTTTATCTGTATGTGGAAGAACGCCTTCTTCTACCAAGAGATGTGCTGGTATTTGCTTTAGCACTTGGAGAGCTTCACAAGTCAAATCAAGCTGTCCAAGTTCTTCAGTGAATTCCTCATCCATCTTCTCTCCTTCCTTCTGAATCTCTGCCAAGGACTGATGAACTTTCACCACGTCTTGAATTACTTCCTTCCCTTGTTGGAGCAACTTTTGGATCCATTCGTCAACCACTCTTCCTTTTTTGGTAATCTTCTCAATCGTAGGCACCGATGAGAAATCAAATCCGGCAGAAGCAGAAGCAGAAGAAGGTGGTATGGATTCCAGGGGTGTTGAGAGTTTAATCAAAACCTCTGTCAACTGCTCCACTTTTTCCTTAAGCTCATTTCTGCTGTCCTTTGTTTCTTTCAACTTTTGGCACAGGACGTCTATGGAATCCTTTGCATCTTGCTGCGCCCCTTTTGCTGTTACTTTCCCTAGAGACACCCTGGTTACCTGGTAATCAGCAGCTGTTACATCATCTCTAGTTTTGTCAGCTGAGGGAGTGGCAATCTCTGCGAACTTATCTCCTGAAGCATCCACCAAAACCCTTGAAACTGTTTTGGGTTTCTTGGCTGATCTCGCAGTAGAAGCCTTGAGTGAGCTGAAATCAAAGGCTGGTAGGGGTACAATCACTTTCCTCTTCCTCGGAGTTTGCTCGAGTAGCCATTGTGGTGTATCAGAGGAAACTGCCAATGTTGTAGTAACTGGTATTCTACTCTCAAGGGGAGCAGATTCTACTATTGGAGGGGGAACAGTAGTCAACGTGGTAGTAGGTGCAATGAATAGAGGCACAGGTTGTGGGGGAGTGTTGGTGATCACTTGGGTTCCAGCAGAGAGGGGTGAGAGCCCGGAGAAAATATTGGCCATACTTGAAGAAGTGGATGGGGAATGAGGAGGCTGGAGTGGTTGTTGAGGGGGAGGCACAGATTCAGTTTCCAAAGCCTTGAATGCAAGAGATAAGGTCTCTCCAGTTGAGCAATCAGCAAATGGTGAAGTCAAGAGCTGGCTTCCTCCTTCTTCTAAATTAATCTCCCCTATTTCTGGTGGTGTTGGTGATTCTGGCACAACCACCGTTTGAGCTGGAGAGACAATTGAAGAGATTTGTCTTTCTTTCTTCTTCTTGGGAATCCTGATTTTTATAGACCCCCCAGAAGATTCTTTGTCCTTTTTCTTTTGGGAGGGCCCCACCTCCGTTTCAGCCAACTTTGGAAACTTGTCATCTTTAAAATTCATGCCCCAAGAAGAGAGCCATTTTTTGGTGCGAGCAAGAATGAGAGCCGACCTATCTGTGATAGAGGCTTTTTCGCTGGCCGACCAATCAATAGGCGGGAAAACGTATCGATCTTCATTAAGCCCATCATAGGACATATCCAACACACTTTCATTGTCAGTTGTGCCATCTGGCAAATCAGAAAGCTCTAGCGTCTGAATCTCATTAATAGTTAACCTACTATTATCTTTTCTGCGAACTGCAACTTCGTTACGCAGATCCACCCAGATATCCTCAATGTCGGGCCTGTGCAGATATAGGGCTCCATAGGTTCTAAGTACTCCTCGGATGTCAAAACCATCCCGAGACTTCATATGCTTCTTTAATTTCTCCTGGAGTTCACATTCAACATTTTTAGCCTTTGCCACTGTCGAGCAAGTATATCTCCCAATAGAAATCGGGAAGGATACAGCTGCCTTATGCTTTCTCTGTTGGAATTTGTGAAAATCCAATAGCTGTCTGACCAATTCTAGCAATATCAATCTATCCCCTGGATAGCGAGGCAGACGGAAAGGCTCTCCTGAGTACATGACTGTTCGAAGGTAGGTAAACTTCTTGAACTGTAAGAAGATACATCCCCATTTAGATACTTCAGCCCATGCCTCGTCTGAGACCCTTGTCTTTCTCAGCCCTGGGTTCAGCTGGCAGATGTTCTCGTAGAAAAAGGCGTCATTTACCCTCCTAAAATGATCCTTGGACCCCTTCTTCGTTATTTGAGGATAATACTTATAGACTGGATTTGTCGTTCTGCTTCCTTTAGTCTCCAGCCCGGGATAGCTCCTCATCCCAGCTGCTGCATAGGCCACATATGAGAACATATAAAACTTTCCGGTTGACAGGACCGTCGTCATCTGGGAATCAATTTCATCACTGATAAGGGTCCCCCAGTCAATCCCTTGCTTGTTCTTCTTGATGGTGACCATAAATTGGTACATCCATCCATGAAATAAATTTGATCCCGGCAAGCCAAAAACCCGGCTCAGTAGGGTGATAATATCGTTGATTTCTTGTATGAAATCCGATCTAGGAATAGTTCTTGGAAATCTAGATATTACTGGTTTTGCCTTGACCAAGAACTTCTTATTGACATCCTTAATGCAATTTTCCTGGTTACTGTCCCAGGCCTTCTGAGCCGACTTGATGTCTAGGTCCCCATACTCCTCGAAATTAGGTAGTTTCAGGAGATCATCAAAATAAGCTCCATCTAGTTTGATAACTACTTCACCAGCCTGATTCCTTACGGAACGAGAAGCTGAGTCGTAGCTGGATGCACACGCCAAAACAAACTCTGGACATTGGGCAGACATGGGGAAGCCTGCTGCAAGGGGCAAGCCACTGTTAGCTAAAGCCACCATCCATGGGGTTTGAGAAGAACTCTTCACCCTATTCCAAAAGTCGTCCATATCTATGTTGCCCATTTCAGTATCCCTGATATCATAATTACAGTCGATATATGACGGGGATTCTGGTTTCTTAAATTTGTATTTCATCCTGCTAGATTTTTCGGCCTTCTCCTGTGATGAACCAGGATCCGACATGAAGAATATTGGAAGGAGAAAGGCTCGGAACTCCGGAGATGCTGTGCACACTGAAAAACCTGATTGACTGAATGCGTCGGAAGAAGAGAAGAACCCGACACGCAGAAGAAGATATCGGAAAACTTTGAGAACCCGACAGGTCTGATATGTCGGAATCTTGGCGAAACCCGACACTTGCTTTCAATGGCGGAAACAGGAGAAAACCCGGCACCCACTTTCGATGACGGAACTTAGGAGATGCCCGGCACTTAGTGTTGAGATCGGAATGTTGAGAAACCCCGACACTTCGAGCTTCCAATGTTCTTCGGACTTTTGAATCTGCAACACAACCTTCAAAATCCGGGAAACAAAAACAGAGTCTTTCCTTTGAATTTCTACATACACAACTTCCTTTCTTTTTTGTTATTCATATTCCATACATCATGCAAGTAATTGAAATTTGGAAGGAACAACACCAATTGATAGTCTCAAAAAGAAAATAAACCCTAAAAACCCAAAACCCTTTCCAAAACAACACAGAAAGAAGAAGGAAGAAAAACCCTCAACAACTGGCAAGAAATTGGAAAGAAAATACACGCAGTCGATCCAGAAAAATCAAGAATAAAGAAGGAACGAAAAATACCTTCAATTCGAGACAGGTAAAATCGAAAACAAACGATCCAGTCTGGTAACGCGAGTTTGCGGGTTTTGGGAGCGGAAGAGCATGCGAAAAATCCACGAATTAAAAATATGAACGGTAAGAATGACGTGGAAATCCACGTATTTATAAGAAAATCAGTAATAAATACACTTCAGCTCGGCACGTGCCAACTCACCGACCACTCGGCATGAATGCCACGTCAGCATGTTGGAGGAGTCCGAAAACCCGACACGAGGAGATTTAGTGCATTTCGGGTTTCGGGCTTCGGAAAACATGGAGCACCAAACATGTTTTGAATCATGAATGTTCCGATGCATTGAACTTCCGAAAACCCGATTACAAAGGATTGAGCGGGCTTCGGGAATCGGAGAACATGGCGCATAAAACATGTTTTGGAACATGAATGTTCCGATGCATTGAACTTCCGAAAACCCGATTACAAAGGATTGAGCGGACTTCGGGAATCGGAGAACATGGCGCATAAAACATGTTTTGGAACATGAATGTCCCGATGCTTTAGAGTTCCGAAAACCCGAATACAAAGGATTGTCTTAACACAAGGCGGGTCTCGGGTTTCGGAAGTCACGCGACACAAAGCATGTTTTAACTCAAGTATGTTCCGATGAGTTGAATTTCCGAAAACCCGATTACAAAGGATTTTCTCATTGCAAGGCGGGTTTCGGGTTTCGGAGGTCATAAGACATAAAGCATGTTAAAACTTATGTCAAGCTGTTAGTAACACCCGAAAACCCGATTTTCTCTAAAAGAGGCCAAAATGCAAAATCACTTCGAAAATTTTGTAGGGGTTATCCGATCGTTTTGTCGTGAACTCAAAACGGGGATAACAGCTGGCTCCAGTTGGGGACTTTCTTTGTAATACCGAAGGAAGAGAACTCAGAATCTCTGGTCTCGCGGACCAGGGCCTTATTCATTGGGCTACGGGGTCAAGGAGAAAACCAAAACAAAACAAAACGAAGAAAGAAAGAAAGAAAACCAAAAGCAAACACACAACAAAAGCAAAATATGTACAATGCAAGAGAGCATCTTGCATTAATGGTGGAACAGCTTTAGATGTTGTCCCACTGAAAGGCAACGGAACTAGTCCTCCATCCAGATATGATAGAAGGAAACTATTTTCACCATTCAACTCGTGGATCTTGAAAGGTCCTTTCCATAAAGAATCAAATTTTCTATGCATTCCTTTCTGTTCTCTCCTTTTATCCCAAAGTAGCACCAATCTCCAATCTGAAAGTTACGCTGCTTTGATTTTTTATCGAAAATCTTCTTCACCCTGCTCTGATGATCTGCTATATGATCGACCACCTTGACTCGCTCTGGAGTGATCCGATCAGCCCACAACGCATCATACAATGCTTTGTGCCATGTCCTCTGATTTTTATCTACTAGTTTCCTGATTATAGTAACCAAATTCTTATCAGGAGGATCAACATCAAATTCGAGCGTCCAAATAGCATTGGGATCTTCTTCTTCGACATCCACAATTGGTATCTCGGAAGTCATGAAATAATTCCCGAAGCCAGCATCTTTGAAAAGAATCTGAGCCCTAGGATCATCTGATTTAGTCACCAAATACTTTGCCTGCGGTTCAGGATGAAGAACCTGTTGAACCCCTTTGACTGGGATCTTAGCTTTGGTCCAATCCATACTAATTTCTCCTCTGACATCTTTACAGAATCCTCTACCCAAGAGAATGCCGTAAGCTGCAGGAATATCAGCAACCAGAATAGTCATTTTTACTCTCTTCTCAGGGAAGGCAACAAATGCAAACTGTGCGTCCTTAATTTGACCAATCAGAGGGACTTGTTTAGTTTCCATGGAATAGCACCGTCCATATGACTTAGTCAAAGTAAGCCCAAGGGCATGGGCCACTTTTGCGGGCATAACATTATCAGAGGCCCCTGAGTCAATGATGCAATTGCTGAGTTTGAACCCATTTATAAGTAGAGACAAATAAAATGGTTCAATCTTTCCTGAGGAAGAAGCAGAGGTCAGATTATTCTGAGGTGTGGGTTGAGTAGGATTTGAAAGGAGACCTTTAGCAGGTGATGGAACGGCCGTTTTACTTCTGATAAACTTGGCTAGCTTTTCAAATTGTTCGGGATTCGACTGAAGGTATTCTGCTTCTGACATTTGAATTTTGGTTCTCTTTGCATGATCAATAATATCGAAAGCAGTGTAAGAAGGAATGATAGTAGGCTCAGTTCTAATTATATGAGCTTGTGCTGGGGCACTGACCTTAGGAGAAGGAGAATAAGGAGCAGCTGTCTTTTTAGTAACCTCTCTTTCAGTTTGCGCCGAAATAGGGGTACCCCTTTTGACTATGGATACAGGAGGTTCCTTATTCTTCTCCTTAGTATTTTCCAGAGGCTTTCTGGGAACCTGAGATTGGGACCGAGTGAAAACAGCAAATGATTGACCATCTGGCTCACATTCATCTTCATCATATTCCAAATAACCAATGCTGGAGTCGCCAGCTGACTCATCATAAGACTCATCAGCATATCCTGAAGCTTCGAAATCCTCACGGGAATCTTGTTCTTCTGGTTCATCATCTTCTTCAATTATTTCCACTGCTGCATTAACAGGCGGAGCTTCAATTGCTAATCTCGGTTGAGCAGGAGCTAACCGTGGCCTATCTCTGGTAGGTACACCATTGTTATTAAAATTCCGCCTAGGGATATCCCGGTACGGAACATTGCTCCCCTGCTGAGACACTTGCTTCTTTAAAGCAATCAAATCATTAGCCATTTTTTGAAACATAGGGTCAGTATTACCTTGAGAAGAACCTTGATTTTTGAGTTTGGGTATATCTTTCTTGATCCTTCCGGCTAAGATGAGATCATCCTCTATTTCAGTAGCCGTTGACTGAGCAGTAGCCAAATCTGGGATAACCGACCTTCGTAATAAAAAGCTTATATCAGGAGGTTGAGCATTGATGAAGAAGCACTTTTGGTTTTCCAAAGTTGGTACAGCTATAACTGGAATTTTCCGGATCAGCTTATTGAACTTAGCCACGAATTCCCGCATAGGTTCATGCGATTCCTTCTTCATATGAGTAAGCTGAGCTAACAATGCATGAGAATCTTCGGCTGGTTTGAAACGTGCCTCAAACTTGGTCCGCATGGTAGCCCAATCTGGAATGCATGCATTTGGGAGGTGATAAAACCATTCAGCTGCTACTCCCTGCAATGTTTCAACGAAGAGTCAAACAGAGACATCTTCGTGGGCTACTCCGAGGACACCGCATGCAACAAAGAAAGACGCAATATGCTCATCAGGATGCTGCTTCCCATCCCCATTGAACTTGGGAATGTTTTTACGTGATCCACGTGGTAACTCATGCAATGGAGGAGTCAAAGTAAGAGGACCAATGACTGCACCCCAAGGCACAGGTTGAACCGCCATTCTTCTGAAAAGAGTGCGTACAGGGATCCGGGTATCAGACAAGAGTAGTGCACGACAAGTTGCAGATGCTTCCCATTCTTCAGGGATCCGATTTCTCCGAACAGGTGAAGAACTTCTGGCTCGGTTAGAGACAACGCTGTTGGGAGAAAGGCTGAAATTGTGCTGTTGCAGCAACTCAAAAAGTGGATCAATTTCACCTTGAGCTCGGCGGGACCGAGTGAAGATCCTCCTGGCCAGCTTGAACTGAAAGGAGATCTTATTAAAAATAAGGCAAATATGGAGTCGCTAGACCCCGAGAGGATAAGCTTTATACTATTGATCCGTATTTCCCCAGCGGAGTCGCCAAAAACTGTTGGTTGGATATTTTGTCAAACCAAAATATGAGGTTCAACCACAGTACATGGGATTAAATCCCTCCTCAAAGACAGGTGAGGCTGCCTGTTTATTGCTAATCTAAAACACAGTAAATAATATATACAATATTCACACTAATCTAACCATTGGGGGTTGGGATGAAATCCCGAAATCCACATTCACACGATTCAAGGATATTGCTTTCGTAAGTGAAATAGGTTAGAAACTGTTACAGTGAAAGAAGCACGGTAGAAAAGAAATGGGAGAAACGTATTTTCTTTCGAGTAAACACAGAGCACGAAATAATCATACGAGTTTTAGATCACAGATATAATGTCCGAGATAATTAGAAACACTGAGATTCTATGCAAAGAATAGCTTTAAGATCATGAACATAAGAACACTGTCTTAAATAAGATATATTTCACAACACAAAGTCTGCAAAACAATATCAACTTCTATTCTTCAAAATGATTGAAAGAAAACACAAAGTTTTTCTCCTTTCCAATAGCCTCTTAATGCTTCAAAAATTCTCGACCCTTTTGAATGCACAAGCATCCCTTATTTATAACAAAAGAAGCTAGAGATAAAACAGGACAGATCCTGAAAAGTAGCATGCTAACTAGAGTTCAGCTTTGCATGATTCTCACGCAGGAGATCAAGTCAAAGTATGAATTAAAAATAATGACAAAACGGAAATAAAAGATATGTCATTCTAAAAATAGAAATGACATGGGACGTTGGAACTTAATCCGAGTCATCATCTTTTGATTCTTCTTCTTTCTCTTCCTCCAGCTGAGACTGTTTGTTCCGGAACTCCTGGAACTTCCGAATAATGCCTTGCATTTCATTTTCCTCAGGTGCAGTGGAATGATCATTCCACATTTCGCAGGTCTCATGGATATCACTGGCACTGCCGGGAAGCTTTTTCAACCTTTTGCTGAGCTTTCTTAAGGCCTCCAACGTATGTTCAATCCTCACAAACTGACCAATGACTTCAAGGTCGAATCCATCTACAGGTTCATGCTGAACAGTCTCTTGAACTTGTTTGAAGAGATCATCTGCTGATAGGGCACTTGAGTTCCCAACTGACACCTTTGGACAAATCTTAAGCAATTCTTCTTCCAGATCACTTTTCCCATCGATCAATTTATCTCTTGATTCTCTCAACTTGCTGCAGGCTTCGTTGAGGATCTTTACTCTGAACTTGATGGCCTTGATCAGATGAAAGTGTTTATCTGTATGTGGAAGAACGCCTTCTTCTACCAAGAGATGTGCTGGTATTTGCTTTAGCACTTGGAGAGCTTCACAAGTCAAATCAAGCTGTCCAAGTTCTTCAGTGAATTCCTCATCCATCTTCTCTCCTTCCTTCTGAATCTCTGCCAAGGACTGATGAACTTTCACCACGTCTTGAATTACTTCCTTCCCTTGTTGGAGCAACTTTTGGATCCATTCGTCAACCACTCTTCCTTTTTTGGTAATCTTCTCAATCGTAGGCACCGATGAGAAATCAAATCCGGCAGAAGCAGAAGCAGAAGAAGGTGGTATGGATTCCAGGGGTGTTGAGAGTTTAATCAAAACCTCTGTCAACTGCTCCACTTTTTCCTTAAGCTCATTTCTGCTGTCCTTTGTTTCTTTCAACTTTTGGCACAGGACGTCTATGGAATCCTTTGCATCTTGCTGCGCCCCTTTTGCTGTTACTTTCCCTAGAGACACCCTGGTTACCTGGTAATCAGCAGCTGTTACATCATCTCTAGTTTTGTCAGCTGAGGGAGTGGCAATCTCTGCGAACTTATCTCCTGAAGCATCCACCAAAACCCTTGAAACTGTTTTGGGTTTCTTGGCTGATCTCGCAGTAGAAGCCTTGAGTGAGCTGAAATCAAAGGCTGGTAGGGGTACAATCACTTTCCTCTTCCTCGGAGTTTGCTCGAGTAGCCATTGTGGTGTATCAGAGGAAACTGCCAATGTTGTAGTAACTGGTATTCTACTCTCAAGGGGAGCAGATTCTACTATTGGAGGGGGAACAGTAGTCAACGTGGTAGTAGGTGCAATGAATAGAGGCACAGGTTGTGGGGGAGTGTTGGTGATCACTTGGGTTCCAGCAGAGAGGGGTGAGAGCCCGGAGAAAATATTGGCCATACTTGAAGAAGTGGATGGGGAATGAGGAGGCTGGAGTGGTTGTTGAGGGGGAGGCACAGATTCAGTTTCCAAAGCCTTGAATGCAAGAGATAAGGTCTCTCCAGTTGAGCAATCAGCAAATGGTGAAGTCAAGAGCTGGCTTCCTCCTTCTTCTAAATTAATCTCCCCTATTTCTGGTGGTGTTGGTGATTCTGGCACAACCACCGTTTGAGCTGGAGAGACAATTGAAGAGATTTGTCTTTCTTTCTTCTTCTTGGGAATCCTGATTTTTATAGACCCCCCAGAAGATTCTTTGTCCTTTTTCTTTTGGGAGGGCCCCACCTCCGTTTCAGCCAACTTTGGAAACTTGTCATCTTTAAAATTCATGCCCCAAGAAGAGAGCCATTTTTTGGTGCGAGCAAGAATGAGAGCCGACCTATCTGTGATAGAGGCTTTTTCGCTGGCCGACCAATCAATAGGCGGGAAAACGTATCGATCTTCATTAAGCCCATCATAGGACATATCCAACACACTTTCATTGTCAGTTGTGCCATCTGGCAAATCAGAAAGCTCTAGCGTCTGAATCTCATTAATAGTTAACCTACTATTATCTTTTCTGCGAACTGCAACTTCGTTACGCAGATCCACCCAGATATCCTCAACGTCGGGCCTGTGCAGATATAGGGCTCCATAGGTTCTAAGTACTCCTCGGATGTCAAAACCATCCCGAGACTTCATATGCTTCTTTAATTTCTCCTGGAGTTCACATTCAACATTTTTAGCCTTTGCCACTGTCGAGCAAGTATATCTCCCAATAGAAATCGGGAAGGATACAGCTGCCTTATGCTTTCTCTGTTGGAATTTGTGAAAATCCAATAGCTGTCTGACCAATTCTAGCAATATCAATCTATCCCCTGGATAGCGAGGCAGACGGAAAGGCTCTCCTGAGTACATGACTGTTCGAAGGTAGGTAAACTTCTTGAACTGTAAGAAGATACATCCCCATTTAGATACTTCAGCCCATGCCTCGTCTGAGACCCTTGTCTTTCTCAGCCCTGGGTTCAGCTGGCAGATGTTCTCGTAGAAAAAGGCGTCATTTACCCTCCTAAAATGATCCTTGGACCCCTTCTTCGTTATTTGAGGATAATACTTATAGACTGGATTTGTCGTTCTGCTTCCTTTAGTCTCCAGCCCGGGATAGCTCCTCATCCCAGCTGCTGCATAGGCCACATATGAGAACATATAAAACTTTCCGGTTGACAGGACCGTCGTCATCTGGGAATCAATTTCATCACTGATAAGGGTCCCCCAGTCAATCCCTTGCTTGTTCTTCTTGATGGTGACCATAAATTGGTACATCCATCCATGAAATAAATTTGATTCCGGCAAGCCAAAAACCCGGCTCAGTAGGGTGATAATATCGTTGATTTCTTGTATGAAATCCGATCTAGGAATAGTTCTTGGAAATCTAGATATTACTGGTTTTGCCTTGACCAAGAACTTCTTATTGACATCCTTAATGCAATTTTCCTGGTTACTGTCCCAGGCCTTCTGAGCCGACTTGATGTCTAGGTCCCCATACTCCTCGAAATTAGGTAGTTTCAGGAGATCATCAAAATAAGCTCCATCTAGTTTGATAACTACTTCACCAGCCTGATTCCTTACGGAACGAGAAGCTGAGTCGTAGCTGGATGCACACGCCAAAACAAACTCTGGACATTGGGCAGACATGGGGAAGCCTGCTGCAAGGGGCAAGCCACTGTTAGCTAAAGCCACCATCCATGGGGTTTGAGAAGAACTCTTCACCCTATTCCAAAAGTCGTCCATATCTATGTTGCCCATTTCAGTATCCCTGATATCATAATTACAGTCGATATATGACGGGGATTCTGGTTTCTTAAATTTGTATTTCATCCTGCTAGATTTTTCGGCCTTCTCCTGTGATGAACCAGGATCCGACATGAAGAATATTGGAAGGAGAAAGGCTCGGAACTCCGGAGATGCTGTGCACACTGAAAAACCTGATTGACTGAATGCGTCGGAAGAAGAGAAGAACCCGACACGCAGAAGAAGATATCGAAAAACTTTGAGAACCCGACAGGTCTGATATGTCGGAATCTTGGCGAAACCCGACACTTGCTTTCAATGGCGGAAACAGGAGAAAACCCGGCACCCACTTTCGATGACGGAACTTAGGAGATGCCCGGCACTTAGTGTTGAGATCGGAATGTTGAGAAACCCCGACACTTCGAGCTTCCAATGTTCTTCGGACTTTTGAATCTGCAACACAACCTTCAAAATCCGGGAAACAAAAACAGAGTCTTTCCTTTGAATTTCTACATACACAACTTCCTTTCTTTTTTGTTATTCATATTCCATACATCATGCAAGTAATTGAAATTTGGAAGGAACAGCACCAATTGATAGTCTCAAAAAGAAAATAAACCCTAAAAACCCAAAACCCTTTCCAAAACAACACAGAAAGAAGAAGGAAGAAAAACCCTCAACAACTGGCAAGAAATTGGAAAGAAAATACACGCAGTCGATCCAGAAAAATCAAGAATAAAGAAGGAACGAAAAATACCTTCAATTCGAGACAGGTAAAATCGAAAACAAACGATCCAGTCTGGTAACGCGAGTTTGCGGGTTTTGGGAGCGGAAGAGCATGCGAAAAATCCACGAATTAAAAATATGAACGGTAAGAATGACGTGGAAATCCACGTATTTATAAGAAAATCAGTAATAAATACACTTCAGCTCGGCACGTGCCAACTCACCGACCACTCGGCATGAATGCCACGTCAGCATGTTGGAGGAGTCCGAAAACCCGACACGAGGAGATTTAGTGCATTTCGGGTTTCGGGCTTCGGAAAACATGGAGCACCAAAACATGTTTTGAATCATGAATGTTCCGATGCATTGAACTTCCGAAAACCCGATTACAAAGGATTGAGCGGACTTCGGGAATCGGAGAACATGGCGCATAAAACATGTTTTGGAACATGAATGTCCCGATGCTTTAGAGTTCCGAAAACCCGAATACAAAGGATTGTCTTAACACAAGGCGGGTCTCGGGTTTCGGAAGTCACGCGACACAAAGCATGTTTTAACTCAAGTATGTTCCGATGAGTTGAATTTCCGAAAACCCGATTACAAAGGATTTTCTCATTGCAAGGCGGGTTTCGGGTTTCGGAGGTCATAAGACATAAAGCATGTTAAAACTTATGTCAAGCTGTTAGTAACACCCGAAAACCCGATTTTCTCTAAAAGAGGCCAAAATGCAAAATCACTTCGAAAATTTTGTAGGGGTTATCCGATCAGGCCTCCACGTGTCATCATGATGCTTCTTTAAAATGAAACTCAAGGGCTGGCCCCCAAACATGTGTGGTTCCTCCACGTGTCTCCATGGCACAATTTCAAGATGGTGCCCAAAATGGAGACCCTGGATGAGCGCAAGCTCACCACCTGTCCCTGTTTCACCAAACTATACTAGTTGCATACAAATTTTTTAAGTCTGGGAAAAGTAGTAGAAACTTCCACGTGTCCTCCCGGTGCTACTCCAAGGCCAAAACAAAAAGTAGATCCATCAAACAAGTGCCTCTCCTCCACATGGACAAATTTTGAGTTGAGGCTTTCCATGAAATTTTTGAAGTACCCAGCTGAGCTGCATCCAACTAAAAGGTGCCACATCCCCTGTCAATGCAAGGATGTAAATTTGACCAGGAGAAACACCCGTCAAATCATAAAATACAAAAGAATGATCATTTGTGCTTATAAATGAAAATTTCTCCAAGGATAGAGAATTTATAAATGTTATAAGGCTCAAACATGTTTCTCAAAGATACAACCATTCATTTTTCTTCAAGTATTTAGGGCAGAAATGACAAGGTAGACAAATCCTGACCATGGACAATGGAAAATATGGGAGAACCTAAGTTTTTAGACAAACAGAGAATGGGAGACCCAAATTACAGACCTTTTCCAGAGGAACATAGAAACAAGGAGAAAACCATGGACCCATAACTGATCTATAACCCAAGAATAGATTAAAAATTGCAACAAAGATTAACCAAGCACAACATGGGGAAAAAGAAAGTGACAGAGGCCGCAAATCGATATATTTTCAAAGGAAAACCAGGGCGAGACTTTTTTGAGTACCCACACTTCCTAGGCCAACCTGTTACCAGGCTTGTACCTTATCCAATCCACATGTGTAGTCAGATCATGCTTTTCTCATGTCCTACCTGATACGCCAAATATGGCTAAGTCTTGAGACCTTGTGCTACAGGCATGCATCACGGGTTCTACTAAGAGCCTCTTAGAACGTTGTCTTACATGCCTTCTTCTTGTGTTCCCATCCTTCAACCTAGGCCTTGCATGCCCATTCACCTTTGTGGAATAGTCAATATTGTAGGGGCCTAACAGGATCCACATAAGCAGTATCAAATATTATTGTTCAATTGAAAACCCATATATAAAAGAGCAAGGACTCTAATTTGCATAAGATGAGCCTAAGTTCATGTGCATCCACAATATACTAGGCAATCTTGAAGTATAATAAACAAATAGAAGTAGGTTTTTAGTCTACATAAGACTCCACTTCCCAACTCATACTCGACTCAAGGTTATGGAAACCTAGTTTGTGCCTTTTCTCTCCACACATACACTTTTATCGATTACCTCCCTTGGGGTCGGTTAGTGTAAGGTACAAAACATAACACATAACTACATTACTGACACAATGATGTATACAAACAATAACCATAACGTCTTACACCCAGTGAAATTATGGGGTATAACATAACAATGTTCCACAACTTACAACACATAAAATTTCCACACAATGCATCAAAATTGCAAGTACAGTACAATAGGGGCCATATGATCTCCACATGCTCCTAATTTATGACACACATTTTATCACATAACAAATGAATACACATACACAATGACACATGATGACTATAGTGATTAATGTTAGTACATATACATAATTACAAAATAACATGGTGACATACATCATGATACATCGTAATATGGTGGAAAAAACACAATATGATACATTTTATCAGGATAGAACATTTTGTCACACAACACATTGATACACATATACATCATCACAAGCTGATGAAACACCACCAGAATTTCACAGTTCACAATAACACTATTTTCATACAACAAGGTGGTAACACAAGAGTATTATGTGTTGAATTCACCAGCGTGAGAGATTGTCTTCTCATCATGAGACACATCAACATCAAAACCAGTCCACATGATGTGGTAAACATAAAAAGTGCATTCACATGATCACAATTACAAGTTTTTCACATCACAAAAAAAATAGCACATTACTCTTCCAACTCCTCAACCATCATGAATAAGCACCACAAAACCAACTCTCCCATATGCTCAATAGTATGAACCTTCACTCTGATACCAACTATAACTTTCCCACCAATTTACACACCTAACAACAACAATAAAATTACCATTTTTTTAAATTTTAGTCTTTATTGCTTGTTACATGACACCAAAATGACCCAAATATAGTAAATCAACATCACAAAGGACATTAACACAATCATGGACCCACATAGACAATAGGAAAATGCCAGCACATATGATTGTCACACTTACTCAAAAAGGGATGTACATGTTCCAATGATTGAACCCCACATGATAATATTATGGCTATCCATATTCTACAACACATCATTCATGGTTACATCTTTGTTATAGATCAATTCCATTGTTCAAATTTATAGATTGAAGAACATTCAACATATAAGAAGGTATTCTTGTTCCCAAAGCTACATATTCATTATTTCAGTTTATGTCATTGTTTAAACCTCATTATGAATATGAAACATGCGCTCATACCTCAAGGCTATATATTTCCTATTGTAATGAAATGTTTGGCATCACAATTATGCCCTCCTTAACTTTAAGATGTTTTAAGATTGTTTTAGGCATTATAATTGGTTGGTCATCATTCAAGGTGCTTATGATGTTTGTAATAATCATTCTATAGTTTCATCTCAATTACCCTTGGTCTAATTATATTTATGTTGTTACATAGATCTCATATTAACACCATTTTTAGAACAATTACGATTTGTATTACACTAACTTTTCACTTAGTTATTCAAGACTACAAGGAGTGTGATCCCATGCATGTGATTCATTTCATTATTCCTAGGCTTTCAAATATCAAAAATATATTATGAGTGGATGTTGATACAATTTTATGCATTCAAATGCCTCCGAAGACAATATTTTCAATCATGGGGTAAACATAAACCAAAGTTCTTTCACCAATAAGCTCATTGGAGGTCACATGATTAATCATTTCATTTTTACTCAAGGAAACTACACCTTACTAAATTCAAACTAGAGTAACCAAGCACCCTTATTTTTCATTAACTTTGTCAAATGCAAAGGTGTGTCTTTCTACTTGAACAGGTAAAACTTTATCTTCAATGCTTCAATGGGAATGTTCAGATCCTTTAGAGCATAGTTGAAATAATACATTTATTCCATTTACATTAAGCATTATTACACACATACCACGTGATACTACAAGGATCCTATGGAAAAAGATGAGAGGTTAGTGATTGAGTACAAATTTTGTAGGTCAGTTGAAAGCTTCCCAGGGAGATTGACCATTAGTCAAGGAATAATATTTGAAATAAAATTGGATGTTACCAAAAGTAAATCTCCTGCACAATTGTTTTTTACCATTTTATCTTATCAACAGAAAATAGGCCTAACATTAACTTAAAGAAGTGGTTATGGTTACTCTATACATTCCAAATGTCATTTTATAGACATCATTTCCATGATTACTCTATGAATACATTATTCACCCATATATGACCTTTTAAGAGGTACCATTCATATGTAATCCCTATCTACACTCCAAAGGTAAACATTCTACAATGGGGTATACTACGGGGTAGTAAAGACATTCACATGCTTTCATATAGGAAAAAACACCAAGGATCCCTTTGACAAGCTCACCAACGAGGTGTACCATACTCACACTTATTAACAAGATGAGAGATCCTTGAGTTCCAAGTAGATACAAATTTTAAGGGACTCATAACTATGTGTAACTTTTCAAGATACATTAAGGATATATGCAAGGCATCTACGTAGGAGGATTAATAAAGTACAGATTGAGTATCACGCCACACATTAAACTTGAACCCTGAATCAAATGGTGCATATGAACGTGACGTGTAATGGTACAAGGATTTATTAGCTTAATAATGGAAAGATACATAAGGAACTTGTGTCCAAAGTGTGGTCAAACATATATGAAGGAAAAACAAAAGGTATTTCCCACTGGTCCAACGTAATGGTTCATTTAATGGATCGTAACGTAATCGAGGTGAGAATGTCATAGGGAAGGATTTAGGAAGTAATATCATTTTGATATATTTATAAATGAACTTTCTACCATCCATGACATAAATTCATAATGGGAACTGTTATTTTAAAATCCAAAAACAAAATATTCCTGCATTTTTTAAGCCTATCCAAATTTTCATCTTCACTGAGCAGAAAGGACTTAATCAAAACATAAAGAGTGACAAGAATTTGCAGATGCTACCAAGTATCAAGTAGATGTAACTTTAGAATTCAAAGGAGGGGACGAAGTCACAAAATTCCGAAGGGATGACACATGGAGAAAACAAAGGAGTAGGACAAAAATCCCGTGGATGGTGCCAAGTGTTTGCCTAGTGCTTTCCCAGGAGCCCTAAAGAAAAGAAAATTCATAAGGATGCGCGGGCCTTCCACATGGATCTTGCAACAAATAGACTCCATTTTCAAATTAGGCTATAAAAAGATGACAAGCCATATACCACATATAAGTGATTTAGGGTCTTATCTGTAAGATTTAATGCTTGAAGATGTTTTCAAAAGATCGGAAGTGAAGGGTCATTTCATTACAAAATATGCATCGTTTGAATCAAGAGGCCAGGGAACCAATGCATAAAGGGTCAAAATATCTAGGTTATGTAATAAATAGCCAAAATATTTTCTTCTCAAAAGGTGAGTCCATCTCAAGGGAGTCAGTTGCAGGATAATTAAGATGCATTAAATAGGCATGGCTTCTCACTTTTCTGAAGGGGCCAAATTGTGAGAAAGATTTGAGGAAATATGTTTCTGTCACTTCATATCATTTATCATAATTGAGGGGCAAGTTGGGAAGGATTTTGAAATTTCTCTCTTACCTCCTCCTCCCCCTATAAATTATAATCAAATTTTGATGAAAAATATATATGGATATTTTTAGTTAGATACTAGGAGAGTTAATCTTTTCTTCACTGTCGCAAGTCTCTCTTTTGTAAAAGGAAGAGATCTTGGAACTCTAGCCTTCTGCCTGGGTTTTGTAATAGCAATCTTGCCTCTTTTCTAAATGTAATATTGTGCACAACTATTGGAGTGATATATATGCCTTGTGGTGTTTTCTGTTCATCATTCACATAGCTTTATTGTCTCTGATCACCTTTATTTTCACGTAGAAACTATGCATCTCTCAATGTTGTTACTATCCTCAAAGTTGTGATTAAGTAGTTTGAGGTAGTGTTCTGTGTGACCTTTTCTAACCTATGGTGCATTTCATCTGCCCTTCTTTAGTTATTCACCATTTCCCTTCTCAGGAAGTTGCGGTCTCGATTAAATCTCCTAGCAGGCTTGTTCGCAACATCGCCTTAGCTTGTTTTATGTTTTTGTTTAATTCTTCTCACCCCTATCTCCCCCCACAGAGAAGAGCCAACTTCTTTAAAATATGTAGGTCTCCTTAGGGTGCACGTCCCACTAACCTAAGGATTCCCATGACTCTAACGGCTCTATCCGCCAAGGATGGTCATCAATAGTTTTCTTGGCATGCTCTGTGGGACAACTCAGAGTGATATTTTATTATGGCATCAACTCAAGTCGATTCTTGATAGAAATCAAGCTTCAATGAAGATAGTTATGTGGAGCACATCGAGCAACTCCACAGGGTCTAACCAAATCATTACAAAGGCTCGCAGAGCTCCCTCTCATCCATTTTCATTCATCTGTATTTCCACGCCTCCCATTTCTCTTCATCCTATGAGGTCATGCAATCATGACTTCATTACCACCAAGGGATCATCCCCTTGTCCATCTCCAAGCCACCCATTCCACCCTTTCCCTTTCTTCGACCAGCTATACCACTCACACCAGAAACAATGGCTCTAAATCCAAAAGAAGAGGATCATATGGTGAGAAGTGATACGAGCTCAGGAAGTTTGTGTCACCAGCTGAGCAGAAAAGAGGCTACAGAAGTTGCCTCTTTTTTTCCTCCCCACAAAGTAGCTCCCCTAAAAAAATCCTTATCAATGGGCTTCATTCTGCAAAATGAAGCCACATATGATGGAGAATTTTTAGACTCAAAAACCATCATATCAAAGCATAAATATTTGACAGAGGAGGAAGAAGATAAGCTCAAGTGCTTATCAGATTTGGGGGAATGGCTCGATGAAGAAGGGATTTTGGAAATAACAATCTTCACCGCTTCATCGAATCCGCAACAAAGGCAGCCTTCTGCTCACAACAACTCCCCTTCGACTGATCCTAGGACTCTAGAAGAAATTATTATTGAGAGCCTTTTTGCTTTCAATTTAAGATCCTGGATTCACCGGTGAAGCTTCTAAAAAGGAGAAGGAGAAGATAGGGATGACACCCATCAGAGAATCCTACAAGGAATCCCCGTTCCAAAAAATATGATCCAGAACCACAGGGAAGGAACAAAGAATCATGACTGAATTCCCACCAAGGAGAATGGTCCTCCTCAAGACCAAGGAAAACTTTCGTACCTATCATGCTCACTACAGGCATGAGGATGATTTTCAAGACCCCGAGGGTCAGCTACAACACCTCCAACCAAAAGATGAACAAGAAGAGGTATGCATAATGTTTGTTGATACCGTGGGTGGAAGAGTGAAGGTTAATTTTTCACTCTTACTACAGGCCATGTCACTAGCCAAATTGATTGCATGGCCACTTTTTATAAGAAAAGGAAGTTATTTTTCCTTTCCTGTTTTAGGTTTCATTTATTATGCATCAAGCCAGTTAGATTAGGAGTAGGAGTAGATTTTCTTTCAACAGAATAAGTGCTTACGCACACTCTACATGACTCATTTGAGACATGTATGTTTTATCTTTTGTATAGGCCCACACTTATCTTACTCTATTAGGAAGGCACCAGATCTTATGACGGACTTGGCTTGATGAAGAAGTCCACAGTTAGCTGAGGTGGTTGCAAGCTTCACTTTGAGAAAATACAAAGCAACTAAAATCAGCCAAGGGATTCCATTGGCCATCTTTTTCAATTTTCTACTCTCAAAAAAAATAAAACTTACTGAGTTTCATTATGAGAGTAGGAAGGAGCAAGAGATCAAGTGGAAATTATGAATGCTCCACAGAAAGCTGAAAGGGCCACAAGCTCCGATTTGGAGTAGATTTGAAACGCACAGTACCAGACCAAATTGATAGAAGGAGATTGTGGGTTCTTTTCATTTAGCAGGCTAATGGTCCCAGTGAGTCGCCAAACTATTATTTTAAAATCCACAAACAGAATATTCCTACATTTTCAAAGCCTATTCAAAGTATGAATCTTCACCAAGCAGAAAGGACTTAATCAAAACACAAAGAGAGACGAGAAGCTTGTGGACGCTGCCAAGTGTCAAGCAGGTGCAACTTCAGAAGTCAAAGGAGGGGACGAAGTCTCAAAATCCCGTAGGGATGACACATGGAGTCAACAAAGGAGTAGGATAACAAGCCCGTAGATGGTGCCAAGTGTCCACCCAACGCTTTCCCAGAATCCCTAAAGAAAAGTAGAGTCATAAGGATGCACGGGCCTTCCATGGGTATCTTGCAACAAATGGACTCCATTTTCAAAGTAGGCCATAAAAATATGACAAGCCATCCACCACGTATAAGTGATTTAGGGTCTTATCTGTAAGATTTAATGCTCAATTTTTTTTCAAAAGATCAGAGGCGAAGGGTCATTTCATTACAAAATACACGCCATTTGAATCAAGAGGCCGGGAACCAATGCATAAAGGGTCAAAATATCTTGGTTATGTAATAAATAGCTGAAAGAGTTTCTTCTCAAAAGGTGAGTCCATCTCAAGGGAGTCGGTTGCAAGATAATTAAGATGCATTAAATAGGCATGGCTCTCACTTTTTTGAAAGGGCCAAATTGTGAGAAAGATTTGAGGAAATATATTTCTGTCACTTCATATCATTTATCATAATTGAGGGGAAGTTGGGAAGGATTTTTAAATTTCTCTCTTACCTCCTCCTCCCCCTATAAATTATAATCAAATTTGATAAAAAAATATATATGGATATTTTTAGTTAGATACTAGGAGAGTTAATCTTTTCTTCTCTGTCGCAAGTCTCTCTTTTGTAAAAGGAAGAGATCTTGGAACTCTAGCCTTCTACCTGGGTTTTGTAATAGCAATCTTGCCTCTTTTCTAAATGTAATACTGTGCACAACTATTGGAGTGATATATATGCCTTGTGGTGTTTTCTGTTCATCATTCACATAGCTTTATTGTCTCTAATCACCTTTATTTTCACGTAGAAATTATGCATCTCTCAATGTTGTTACTATCCTCGAAGTTGTGATTAAGTAGTTTGAGGTAGTGTTCTATGTGACATTTTCTAACCTATGGTACATTTTTTCTACCCTTCTTCAGTTATTCACCATTTCCCTTCTCAGGTAGTTGCGGTCTTGATTAAATCTCCTAGCAGGATTGTTCGGTGCATCGCCTTAGCTTGTTTTATGTTTTTTGTTTAATTATTTTCACCCCTATCTCCCCTTGTAGAGAAGAGCCAACTTCTTTAAAATATGAAGGTTTCCTTAGGGCACATGTCCCACTAACCTAAGGATTCCCAAGACTATCCGCCAAGGATGGTCGTTAACAGGAACCAAACTAATCAAGAACATTTATTTTTTGTAGTGTAATTAAACCATAACAATTCAATAACTAACTACTATATTTTTATTTTGATAAATTTTAACCATACTTTAGTCAATTACTTCGAAAAAATTACAAGGACATGAATATTTGTTTTATCAAAGTAACTAATTCATTTATTCCTAGGAGTATTGTTACATGTTAAAATCTAGTTTTTCAACATTGAGTGATTTACATGAAATTTCATACCATTTAAACATGTGATATATCCTAAAAATCCAGATTAACATTTTCCTTCTTCATTCCTTAAATAAAACAATATATTGTAATGCATTTATGCATTATTTTAGACAATTATATGAAACTTATCTTTCCAATTACAGATATACATATAATGTTAGGAAGATGCATAATTAAAGTAATCATCACAAAAATATAATAATGTCCATCTCCCATGTCATTCCACCTACATCCACATGGTTTTAGCACTAAGATGTCATGAAATCACCCCCCATCTAGCTAGTTATGAAATTATACATCTGAAATTTTTTGTCCCCCAAACATACTTAGTCATTTTTGTTACATTCAAATTTATAAGGCTTAGAGAGAAATAAATATGAGGAGAGAGAAAACATCAATTCATACAATGTTGCATAACCATTATTTCTCATAGTTTAAGAGAGAGAGAGGAAGAGAGAGAATCCATAATTTTTCATGTCATTACCTCATTTCGTTTATAATTTAGTCTTAGAGAAAGAAGGGAGAGAGAAAGATATAAAAGCTTTTTTTCACATTCACCTATTTATTAATACATTTAACATGAAGAGGAAAATTATATGAAAACAAGAGTCTTTAAGAATAAAAACAACTTTCTATATTAAATGGAGTGACTAGATGCTAAAAACGGTGACCCACGATCAAGAACTAAAATATAGCTCAAATAACCAAAAAAGGATGTAAAATGGCCTTTGCATAGGGGTGAATGATATGTGAAAGAGGAGGTCTCTTCTGACCTATAGTGCTGTAAAAAAATATTACTTAGGAATTAACAATTGGAAGACTATATATACAATGCACATTTTTGAGGTGTACCTCTAGGTCAAAACGTCCTAGTTTAAAATCTGCATTATAGTGCAACATAGTTCAGATGGACACACAATGTCCTCGTAAAAATTGCGTACAAGTGACAAAATAATTTTCACATACTTCCAAATAGTTCTCATATATACTGAGATCTCACGGGACTTGACAGAATTACGATGCAACTCACATAACTCATTTTGGAAGCATCATTCAAGAGGGAAAAATTGTGTTTTAGTAGTGTGCCTACACATAATAGGCTAAGTAGGCCCCAAAACATGCTTGTAAATCATGCTATCCAATCTTCATAGCGAAGCTCAACTATGTCTCGTCATTCTACATATAACAAGAAATGATTATGAGGTGATAAACATTGTTTTCATAATTTATGGTGTAGTTTTACGAGGTAATTCCAAATCGAGTTCGCAAATATATGAACAAACATCCCCTTTATTTGAATATTTCTTAATGTGAGTGTTATCCCAATTTAAATCCCCTCAGATTAACTTGGATAACTTATTAAAAATGGACTTAGCCATTTTAACAATCCTGGTATGTTCAGATGGCCGTCAAATTCCACTACTCTAAAGCATTGGCCATTGGCATTTAAAAAACCACAGGAGACTAAGGCTGATCCATTAATGGGTTATATTTAAAATGCCATGTGATGTTCATTTAGCCATCAATTTCAATGATCAAGCAGTAGGCCACATGGTGGGATTCCATCTCTCCTCAAAGCATTTGGGCTCTGTGGACCTCAAGCCTGTAGAATTCGTTGAAGTGGATAGAGTTTTGGGTTCATGGGCACAAAAAAATGGGGCAGAAAAAATCAGCGACATCAAAGGAAACATGGAAAAGTTAGGGGATGATAGATGGAAAAATATCAAAGAGCAAAGGCAAACATGTGTCTCCATTCTGACACTTTTCAAGGTGGATGGATTGTGTGGAATTCAATTCCTAAGAATAAACCTAAGTTCATACGACTGTCGGGTCCAAGCTTGGGTCAAGGCGAGTCAAAGAAAAATGGTCAAAGATGGAGGTGCCACGTGACAAAATATTAATGGTCCAAGGTGGAAACATTATGTCATTCCATCACAATTTAGGGTGATGTGCTTCTACGGATGTAAAGTTTAGGGAATGAATGAAAATTGATAAAAGGTCATCAGTTCTATGGGTGGAGTATGTAGTGGTGATGGTTAATGTGCAAATCACAAAGGAATCCTCTCCCTGAACATCCAAATGAATGGTAACCATATGGCAATGTTTTGGGCCCTGAGGACATTTTGTAGTTTTACATTTCATAGAATTGCATTGCCAACATACATAATGTAAATGAATCTCTGCCCCTAGTAGCCAACACGTGGCAAGACAGAAATTTAGAAATAGACAAAGTGCAATCCCCGAGGCTAATCAAAGGTTGTCACGTGTCACGTTCTTGTGCATCCTGCATCATACAAATTTTCAAATGCTCGTATCTTTTGATTCCCTAAAAATCTAAATTAGGAATAAATTTACATCATTGGAAATGTCCTCCTCGAGTACCTTCAATTTGGCACCATTCAGAAATCAGATTTTGGTGACATTTGATAGGTGTAGAAATAAGGAAAACTGTAAATCAGGCCATTAATGTGCAAAGTTGTAGATTAACTTCAGCCGCCCTAGTATTTGATGATGATTGTGGGGCTGTCCTATCCTTCTTCGTACAAGACAAGCATGACATAGGGGAATGATCTTACAAGGGTGCTCATGATGTTTTCCAGAGATTGAATGTAGATCATTGGTGGTTGCAGGTTTTAAAAGTTGTTTCACAGGGAAAGGCATCTCTATTATTATGACAAGATCAAATTTCGATCCCTCTCTTTCCCCTCCTCTTTCCCTCCATTCTACTATATAATATAAAAAAATTCATTATTCCAAAGGATGGACATTTCTAATCTGCAAAGGAACCATGGTCAAAATGGTCTCGTGAGGAGCTATGAGCTTAGCGAACCTTCATTTTGGCCTTTGTAAATGTGTTATTTCCTTCTATTTGTGACGTAATGGATTGTGCACACTTTTAAGCAATAAAATATGGTGTTTGTGGCTCTCTTCTTCCCTATACTTGTGTTTTATCTGCATCTTTCTTCTCTTTTACTGTTGTGATGTGTTTTGCATATCTCTCTCATTTACAGGCTCCAATTTGATTGTGTTTCACATGAAAGTGGCAAGTTAAACGTTGTTTTGAGTTGT
Source organism: Taxus chinensis (assembly GCA_019776745.2). Taxonomy (NCBI): domain Eukaryota; kingdom Viridiplantae; phylum Streptophyta; class Pinopsida; order Cupressales; family Taxaceae; genus Taxus; species Taxus chinensis. The sequence goes on along the minus strand of CM034154.1, from coordinate 600,151,293 downwards.
GGCACTTTTGTATGCCCCTTTTCCCCCCATTTTCCCTGATAGAAGTGTTCATCGCCCTTTTCTTGGTGTTATCACCTCTTTTAACTTAGGATTTTTGTTTTATGCATCTCCTTCTCACCCTCGGTCCCTCGGAATGATTAGAGTAGGAGTTAGATAGTTATATTTTCCTTCCTTACAAGTAGTTTTAGCATTAAATAGCAGGTAGAGGAGGCCAACCTTCTCTAGAGGTCTATCTTAGTTTGAGTCCCACAACTTAGAGACAGTCCAATGTTGCCTCAAAATCTTGGGTTGTCTATGACTCAGGGTAGGGTGCAATTTTGAGCTCCAATAATTTTGACACGCCCCAGTGGGACAAGTTTGAACACTTTACTACACCTTTCATTTCCATTAATGCCTTGATGTGAATTCTTGGGTGAGATTGAACCTTTGGAGGATTTTCAACAACACATCTGGTGACTCCACTGATTTCCAACCAACCCATTATCTCATATGCATACCCATTCCTTTCATCCATTTCCTCATTTCCTTTCACCCTTCCATTCATTTTCATATTTCCACTTCATTCATGGCTCTTCATGGAGCCCTTCCATTCTCTCCTTTCAGTTCTTGTCCCTTCCATTATGTAGTAGTGGGATGATATCCCAAGACAACCTTGATAACTTTTCCTCTCTTTTATGGAAATGGAGATCAATCTCCTATTAATCAAATTTAAGATATAAACAACCACTATTCCATTCATAATTCCATTGAAGAAAAGTTTTGTCCTTCAAACTTCTTGTTCTATCATTCAGAGGAAAAGAAAAGATTGGTTCAGCAGTTTAGCTCCACAATCCATTTCCACTTGGGATCAGCTGGGAGAAAAATTCTACAATTGGTTTAAGGAGAATGCAAATGTCATTTTCCTTATGGAACATCTCAACACAATACATCAGGATTCAATGGAATACATCTCAGATTTCAACATCATATTTGAGAGGACCTGACATAGAATTCCTTAAGAATTCAGACCCTCACAAGGTGTGGCATTCTTGTTTTATTTGAGGGCCCTTGATTATGATTTGGATGTATTGATACAAGCTCTCGGAGGAAGTACTCTTCCTCAGGAATTTGACATTGTTATAGTGGCTGAGAGAAGTCTCATTTAGGTTGGGAAAAGGAAATCCATTCCCACTGCTCCCCTTCTTCCATATTCTTCCACATCTTCTGTTTCTAATAGTACAATAGTCCCTCACTTATGTATCATCCCCAACTAGTCTCATCATGTTTAATGATTGTAGAACTATTGAAGAGTGGTATGAATCTGATTGGGAAGATGAGATTGTACAAAGTGAGCAAAAAAGGGAATCTTATTCAAAAGAGAATCGGTTAGAATCATAGGAGGAGGATCCAAAAGTAGGTAGAGTTGTTTGTAGAGGAAAAACATAATTTAGATCAACCTTGCAAACAATCTACTTCAGGAGAAAATTTTGCAGGATGCCCCCATTCGTGGGGATGAGCTTCAAAGGATCAGCTCATGCCCAATCAAATATCAGGATAGTCTAGAGCCAAAGACAGAGTTCCAACCAGTCATTCTCAATTTAGGAGCATGAGAAGCAACTACAATGCACCAAAGGTCAGTTGTAATACCTCTCAAATCCAAATTCAAAACAACTAAAAGAGGTATTTATTTTTTTTCTAGCTGATACTTTGTGGAATTAGGTAGAAAAGCCATCTTCAGGACAATTTTCCATCCTCATTAAAGACCATGTTCACTACAAAATCAAATGTCATGGGCTCAATTTGTAAGAAAGGGAAGTTATTTCTCCCTGCCTATTTCAAGCTTTTTTTAGCTTCTCATTTCTTTGGTTAGAGTAAGGTAGAGTAGGTTTGTTTTCAAAAAAATAAGTGTTTGTGTGCACTCTGCATGTTTTACTTGAAGCATGCATGCTTTTCAGTTTTGTACATAGTTTTTGTGGGATTTTGTTGTTGTTACAACAGTTCATTTCAGGGAGTAGGTTTCATGGTGGAATTAAATAGTTGGGACAGTTCCACAACTTCATTCAAAGCTCCATAGATCAACGTCAGATAGTTTCACTTTAATACTAAGTTCATACGGGCTCAAGGGTAAGATTTTCAAAGTTTAGATTAGTTTTTTATTGTTATAGGCTTGAATACATGCCTAATGGATGCTTCAAGGCTACTAGTCTCTTCAAATTTAGTAGAAAATTACCCCCAGAGGTTGCCAAACTACTATCCCAAATTTATCCTCAGGATTAAATTTGGATAACCTACCTTTTAAAACGGACTTAGTCATTTAAATAAGCTTGGGATGTTTAAATGATTATAAAATTCCACCTCTCCAAAGCACCTGGCCGTTGGCATTTAAAAACCCACGGGAGGCTCAAATTTAATCCATTAGTAGATTACATTTTAAAAGGTTGTGTGACATTCATTTGGTCGTCAATTTCAATGCCAAACATCAAGCAACAGGACACGTGGTAGGAATCTGGCTCGCCTCAAAGGTTTTGGCTTTAGCAGACATGAGACCCACAGAATAAGCCACATTCCATACTATTTTGGGCACACAGTGAGGTAGAAAAAATTCAGGCAAGTCAAAGAACACATGGCGGAGTTAGGGGATGACATGTGGTAGAATATCAATGACCGATGGTGGATGTGTGTCATCATTTCGACACTCTTTCAGGCATATGCATTTCTTGGACCTCAAGTCCACTAAATAAACCAAGTTCAATAGGGATTTAATTTTGGGTAGTCAAGGGCAGTCAAGGCACTATACGTGGCTGCATGTCTATTAAGCCAACAGTTTTAAGTTTGCCCAGATAGAAATTGTGATGTGAAGGTGCAACTGATGAAAGATGAACACTTGCCATATGTGGAGCTTTTTCATTGGCTCACATTTCATCATTATCAGTTAGGGGCTAAAAACATTATGACATTGCAAGGATGTGGAGCTTTCTCATTGGTCTGTGTTTCACACTTTGACAAAGTTCTTATAATTGAAGATTGACATTGCGACATGCGTGGAGCTTTCTCATTAGTTTATTCTTCGTGATGGATGATGGAGGTTTCATAAGTCCCAACCTTACAAACCAATGAAAGGCAGCCACGTGTCAAAGGAAAAGTAATGTACACGTGGACACATGAAAGCACTGAGCCAATCAAATACTGCCACGTGTCACGCTCTTGTGCGCCACAACATGCAAATTTTCAAATGCTCATATCTTTCGATTCCTTGCTCTAAATCATGCAAAATTAGTCTCGTTGGAAAGGTATCCTTGAGCCCTTCAATTTAACATCATCAAAATCATATATTGATGGAATTTGATGTGAGAAAAGGAGGATAAATAGTTTGGGCATTAATGTGTTGTTATAGACGACTCAACCACCCAAATTGATGAAGTATGGGGCTCTTACCTTCTCCTAGAAGCAAAAGGACATTGGGGAACGTGTTTGAAAGGTGCCCATGATGTTTTTCAGAGATCAATGGATGATTGAAAGGTGGTTGAAGCTTGAAAATCCATGTTGTAGGAAAAAAATAGAGATTTCATTAATGATAAGATCAAATCCGATCTCTTTCCCTCTCTTTTTCCTCTTCTCTCTCTATCTCTCTCTCTCTCCATTCTTATATATATTGTAAAATTATGTTTATTTCAAAGGATGGACATTATAATCTATAAAGGAACCATGTCAAAATGGTCTCTCGAGCAGCCGTGAGCTGCGAACCTTCATTTTGGCCTCTGTAGATGTGTTCTTGCCTTCTGTTTCAGCTGTAATGGACTGTGCACACTTTTAAGCAATAAAATTTGGTGTTTGTGGCTCTCTCTTCTACCCTATACTTGTGTTTTATCTGCATTTTTCCTCTCTTTTATTGTTGTGATGTGTTGTGCATATCTCTCTCATTTGTAGCTCCAATTTTATTTTGTTTCATGTTCATCCTTATTTTCTTTGTGTTATCACCTCTTTTATCTTAGGATTTCCCTTTTTATGTACCTCCTTCTAACCCTTGTCCCTTGGAATGTTAGTCGAGGTTTAGTTATATTTGCTTCTAGTTGTAGGAGTAGTTTTAGAATTAGGATTAGGTAGAGGAACTGGCCTTCTTCGGAGGTCTATCTCATTTCACGGGTCCTACAACTAAGAGACAATCCCATGTTGCCTCAAAATCTTGAGTTTTATATGTGTAGACACCAAATTTGTGTCTTACGACCCCTTGTGACCCGCATCTCATCTCGCAATATAACCTCATCACCTAAACCTTACACAATTATTTATTAATTACCTTGTAATTGATAAATCCACATCACCTTACCTACCACCTCATTTTGCCACTTCATCATGACCTAGCCCTAACCCTAAACTAACCTAATTAAGACCCATAACTTGGTCCACACCTACACCCATAACTAATGACCCCTTTCTCGCACCCAAAACCGACCTTCTAGTCATTTGACCAAGCCCGCAACTAATCTCTCAGGAGAAAAGCAGGGAAGGTGGGCTATTTTACTAAAAATAGCCTACTTTTTCCTTACCGATGCCGGTTCCTACTCGACCGCCGTCGGTTACGTAACTGCCATCGGCTCCCTGTAAATGGGCTCCCCGAACCAAAATCAAAGGTGGAAGGATTTTTGAATCAACAGAGATCATTGGGAGCGAGGAACAGAGTCCAGATCTTCACTTGACCGAGCAGAGACGAGTGGAGATACCAGAAGTGTTTACAGCAAAGGAGATCAGCTTGCATCTTCGTCAAAACCAGTAAGTCACATCTTGCATGTCCTCTGTTATAACATTTCTTATGCCTTTTGAATCACAGTCCTCATAAATCCATCCCTGAATCCACTACCCAGCGTGCATATTACATCTAACTATCATTCATCTACCTCTCATCACCTTATTTCCTAATATCACCCATATACAGCCTTACAAATAACATAGCTACCAAATAACACAAACGCCCCACAAAACAACCAATCTACAGATCCTAAACCCTACCAACATCGGTTACTAGTAACCAGTATCGGTTACCCAGACTACAAACCAGAAATCAGCTTTTCCCCTATCTGTTCCAAACGAAGTAATTTGATTGATATTTTACAGTCTTTTGTGTTAATTCATATTAGCAGGGAAACTGACCACCTTCAAAAGGAAGTTTTATATTTCTTGGACCCAAGGCAGTTTCCTCATTTATTGTCTAATCAAAATCTTGTGGTCTTGTGTTCTTATTTGTAGGTATTCCTTCCAAGACAAAAAGGAGTTCTTCGCAGTCAGCCTGATCTTCCTCTACGGTACGCGCACACCATCTCGACATTCCACAGGTATTCCTCCTAGCCCTAACCCTTATCTGTTTTTAAAAGGAATGAAAGGATAGAAGCAACTCTATTCCCAGAAGTTGAAACATTCCGAGCGAAACATTTTGGCACGCCCGGTGGGACCCATTTTGGGTTTCTTTATTTCTTGCTTGCTTTCATATAGGGAGCATACTTGCTGTTTTCTTCTTCTAAAGATATTCACAAGGTATTTTATTATTTTGGTAAAAGAACTTGCTTTGTTTTTTGCATCTTGCATTAGTGAAAGTCATCTCTTTTGCTTCATCGAATATAATTTTCGATTTGGGTTTAAAACACGTGCATTGGCATCCTTGCTTGTTGTTTTCAATTCTAGTGAACATAGATTAAGTAACAGGTCATACACGTGGGGGTGATATCCACGGTATTGACAAGAAATTAATCTTACATTCACTGCACAACACATACCGAATCACTTCACAATTAACACAACAGCTCAAACATCCCCCCTTTTTTCACGGTATTCCTCCCCCCGATTGAGGTAACCTTATAAGCCAAAACAAACTTGACATTTCCCCTAAGTCTTGTTGTTTAGGATTCTGACATCATTCTACGTCTAAAGGCATAAGCCCACAATAATTAAAATTAACCCTAAGGTTAATCCCTGCATTTGCGTGTGCCTCTTGCTTGTTTTCAAATCCTGTTTTCTCTGTCATACTTTGTCTTCTGTGATCAATAAGTTGCTAAACTACTCAACGTTACTAAAAATCAAATTAGCAACCCCTTTGTATCTTCTTATTCTAGATTTTTGACACCGGCATCAGTTAAGGGACCGACGTCGTTTGCCCTGTGACCGACAGCGGTTATCAAACCGATATCGGTTACTGTCTCTCTCAGCCCCTGACAAACCAGCAACTTGCTAAATTCACCATTCTGAGGTTGTTTTTGTCCTTGATAGATTAAAACTTTCCTGTGTGTTCTGGTCTTCGGAAATGCTTCGTTCCTTATAGAAACAGATAAGGTTAGGGTTAGGAGGAATACCTGTAGAATGTCGAGATGATGTGCGCGTACCGTAGAGAAAGATCAGGCTGACTGCGAAGAACTCCTTTTTGTCTTGGAAGGACTACCTGCAAATAAGAACACAAGACCACAAGATTTTGATTAGATAATAAATGAGGGAACTGCCTTGGGCCCAGGAAGTATGAAACTTCCTTTCGAAGGTGGTCAGTTCCCCTGCTAATATGAATTAACACAAAATACTGTAGAGTACCAATTAAATTGTTTCGTGGAACTGGGTAGGGAAAAGGCTGTTTTTCTTGGTTTTGATCAAAGGAACCGATGCCGGTTATCTATAACCGATGGCGGTCACTGATAACCGATACCGGTTGGTTCTAGGATCTTCTGGGCTGGTTGTGGTGTTTGTAATGGCTGGTTTTTGGATAGTATTGAGAAATGGGATGGTTAGAAGCTAAGGAATGATGGTTAGAGGCAATGGTACGTTAGATAATGGGTTCAGGAACGGATTTGGGAAGATTACAATTCCAAAAGCACAAGAAATGTTATAATGGAGGACATGCAAGATATAACTTACTGGTTTTTTTTTTGATGAAGGTGCAAGTTGATCTCCTTTGCTGCCAACTCTTCTGGTTTCTTTACTCGTCTCTGCTTGGTCAAGTGAAGTTCTGGACTCTGCTGATCGCTTTGGACTCTCCTTTGATTAAAAATCCTTCGACTGATCTCCAAAAATGAAATTCCGATCCGTTGTTTTGGTTTGGGAAGCCCATTTACAGGGAACCGATGGCGGTTGCGTAACCGACGGCGGTCGAGTAGGAACCGGCATCGGTTAGGAAAAAGTAGGCTATTTTTAGTAAAATAGCCCACCTTCCCTGCTTTTCTCCCGAGAGATCAGTTGCGGGCTTGGTCAAGTGGCTAGAAGGTCGGCTTTGGGTGCGAGTAAGGAGGCATTAGTTATGGATGTGAGTCTAGACCAAGTCATGGGTCCTAATTAGGTTAGTTTAGGGTTAGGGCTAGGTCATGGTGAGGTGGCCAAGTGAGGTGGTAGGTAAGGCGATGTGGATTTATCAATTACAAGGTAATTAATAAATAATTGTGTGAAGTTTAGGTAATGAGGTTAGGTTGCGAAATGGGATGCGGGTCACAAGGGGTCGTGAGACACGAATTTGGTGTCTACATTAGCCCCTTATTGTCGTGTAGCTTGTTCTGTAAAGCTGCGCGGACAATAATATGAAGTGGTTTCTCATGTTAAAGATATAGGTAATCCCCCTCAAATCTATCACAGATTGAGTGAACGGGAAATCAGGGATAGGGTTGATAAAGGGTATATGTGGTAGAGAGGATGGTAAGGTGATGGTGTAGGTCCAAGGAAGCAGACGCATGTTGAAATGCAATAGTACGACTAGGGTACATGATTTGACGAGCAAACCAGCAATGTATAGGCAAAGGTCGATAGTTTATCCAAACAAGGGTGATATAATCCTGGTATCCAAGGCATAGGAAGTAGCTCCAGGGTATATAACAGGTAAGGTACAGGAACGTTTAGGCATGTTCGGCAGTACCAAATGGTTGGTTTGGTTGAGATAAACGTCACGGTCTAGGTCTAGACAAAGTTGGTCGACAGATCAAGTCAAGGACCCTAATCATGCTAAAACACGAACAAGTGAGCTCGATTGAACACAAGGTACAGGATGGATGGATAAAATAAAACGTTGGTCGGGCCAAATAGGTAGGGCGAGGCCTTGGGTCGGGCCAATTGGTAGGTTGAGGCCTTAGGTCGGGCCAAATAGGTAGGTTGAGGCCTTGGGTCGGGCCAAATAGGTAGGGCGAGGCCTTGGGTCGGGCCAAATAGGTAGGTTGAGGCCTTGGGTCGGGCCAATTGGTAGGGCGAGGCCTTGGGTCGGGCCAAATAGGTAGGGCCTTGAGGCCTTGGGTCGGGCCAAATAGGTAGGTTGAGGCCTTGGGTCGGGCCAATTGATAGGGCGAGGCCTTGGGTCGGGCCAAATAAGTGGGGCGAGGCCTTGGGTCGGGCCAAATAAGTGGGGTGAGGCCTTGGGTCGGGCCAAATAGGTAGGTTGAGGCCTTGGGTCGGGCCAATTGGTAGGTTGAGGCCTTGGGTCGGGCCAATTGGTAGGGCGAGGCCTTGGGTTGGGCCGGACCAGGGAACAAATGTTGTGCAACAAAGGTGGACAGAGGCGATATTGGTAAAAAAGAGGCAAGGAGTAAGGAACGGCAAAGAATGGGGTAAAAGAGGTATCAAACCGACGTCGATTCATCATGACCGATATCGGTTAAGGGACCGATACCGGTTTCCTAGGGCAAAAGGAAACCGACATCGGTTTAAGTCGAAAAACCTATAAAAAGAAATATACGGCCTGTCATTGTCACTTTTGTTTTTTGTAATCCAAATTTTGACTTGTCTGACGTGGAGAGTTGATTTGGAGGGGTATTGAGTGAGGTGGAGCTATTTGATTGGCGGAGAGAGTTGATAGTGGGCCCGAATAGTTGAGGAGGCGGCAGGTGATTGGCCGGGGACCCAGCAGATCAGGATTGGAGCCATGGCACAGGCAGGAGGAGCTGGAGGGGCTGGACCAGCTGGACCGCCACCACCCATCCCACCACGACGACGTGTTGTCGTACCGGTAGGTTCTAAACTCTTTATTTTGGTGGTTTGGTTGAGTTATGTTGTTTTTGGGATTTGGGTAGGAATTGGTAGTTTGTAGGAAATAATGGGTAAATGGAGGTAATTTGAGAAAGGGAGAGGGTAGATAGGTTAGATAGGCTAAGGCGGCTAGGTGTGTAAAATTTTAGGGTTTTTGGGTGGGTGGATGGGTAGAAATAGGTAAAAAATGAGTTTTGGGGGCCGTGCGCGGGTTCGGCTCGGGCAGTAAACAGGGACCGATGTCGGTCACTAGGCGACCGGTATCGGTCGCAAAACAGAGGGTGAGGTTTAATAGGGGGACCGGCATCGGTCTTGTATCGGCCGGTATCGGTGGGGGAGGGAGGGGTTGAGAGTGGTTTTTAGGGTGTATGGTGTTGGGGTGTTGGGTTGGGTTGGGAGTGGTTTTTTAGGGTGTATGGTGTTGGTTTGAAGGTGGATAGGGTGACTTGGTGGGGTGGGTTGTGTTGGGTTGGGTAGGTAGAGAGTCGGGGTATGGGTGGGGTTTAGGGTGTTGGGTTGATAGGTTGGAAGGTGGATAGGGTGACTTGGTGGGGTGGGTTGTGTTGGGTTGGGTTGAGTTGGGTTGGGTAGGTAGAGACCCGGGGTATGGGTGGGGTTGAGGGTTTTGGGTTGATAGGGTTTGAAGGTGGGTAGGGTGGCTTGGTGGGTTGTGTGGGGTTGGGTTGAGTTGGGTTAGGTAGGTAGAGAGTCGGGGTATGGGTTGGGTTGGGTTAGGTAGGTAGAGAGTCGGGGTATGGGTTGGGTTTAGGATGGGGTTTAGGGTTTTTTAGGTTGGGTTTCGGGTGGGTAAGGTTGGGGGTTTGGGTAGGTAGAGTAGTCGGGGTATGGGTTGGGTTTAGGATGGGGTTTAGTGTTTTTTAGGTTGGGTTTCGGGTTAAGGTAGCGTGTTGGGTAGGGTTAGATTTTGGGTGTTACAAAAAAAGGGGGGTAGATGGTAAAGTAGATGTTATTATAACGAGTGGGTCTAAGAATGTGGGTTGATTTTGCAGGCACGTCAGCAGTTGACGATGCGTGATAGGATGCCTCCACTATTGAGTCGGATGAGGCCACACATATCTGCGGCGCATTGGGCCATCATGCGCGAGGTGGGGCTTGGCGGGGTCCAGAGGTACAGAGCGATCGACAGAGATCACAGCCTGATGGTCGCCCTCATCGAGAGATGGGATCCGGCGGCCAATGTGTTCCATCTGCCGACCGGGGAGATGACCGTCACATTAGAGGATGTGTATCGCATCCTGCGGCTACCGATCGAGGGAGAGGCCGTTTTCCAGGTGGATTCAGAGACTGCCATGGATAGCATACTGCAGGTTTTTGGGGATGCAGCCGCGCTTCTTACATATCATAGCGCGAGCATTGGATATGGGGACATGTACCGCGCACACAGACATGAGACACGGCTTGCCGTGTTGATGATGATAGGGGTCACCTGCTTCGCCCTCCCGGATTCAGAGGGAGGTCGCTTCCCACGGGCATTGATGGGGGTGCTACTGGAGATGGTGGAGGAGCACACCTGTTTTGCATGGGCACCAGTATATCTGGTGCAATTATACAGGGAGTTATGGGGTTATCGCCGGAGGAGGCGATTTGGTATTTGTTCGACCTTTTTGTTGCACTGTTGGGCATACGAGCACATCGTATGCATCAGGCCAGTAGGGCTACCCCAGCAGCCAGGGCCACAGATCGTATACCGATATGGCTTTCAGAGGTGGTTGGGGGTTGTGGGCCAGCCACGAGCAGTTGTTGCAGGTCGGGATGTGGCCTACTATAGACATATGCTAGAGGGCCTTACCGCAGTAGACATTATATGGAGACCCTACAGAGGTCACCAGCCTGGCAGAGGAGCCCGCATACAGCTGCGCCTGATCCAGTATACATTCTGGATAGCAGGACGGAGGCCGGGAGAGTACGAGCGGATACCCTTAGAGAGGGTACGCAGGCAGATGGGGCTGCCACAGGACGAGCCACCTCCCTTCCCTCAGTACAGGAGGGATGATGTAGAGGCCCCACTGCCAGCACCACAGCCTTGGGATCCAGACTGGGTAGCGGAGAGACCAGCAGGTGGGGGTGTGGATGATGCCGGGTGCACGGCAGCATACAGGGTCTGGTGGGCTGGACAGAGAGCGGCGAGGGTAGCACAGCCCGCACAGCCAGACTTGGCAGCGGTGACTGCAGAGAGAGATCAGCTCCGGGGGCAGGTGCAGCTATTACAGGGACAGTTGGCTGCTGCACAGGCACAGATAGGGGTTTTACAGGGGCAGCTAGCCCAGGCTCAGGTACAGGCACAGGCAGCACCACCACCAGCAGCACAGCCACAGGTGCAGGTACAGGTACAGGCAGCCGTACCAGCAGTAGCACAGCCACAGGCCCAGATACCACCACGGCCACAGGTGCAGGTACAGGCACAGGCAGCACCTCCACCAGCGCCACAGCCACAGGTGCAGGTACAGGCTCAGGGGATAGTGGTGTTGGGTGCCAGGGGACCAGCCCCAGTTCCTTCAGTGGCGCGAGATCGCTATATGGAGGTTAGAGCAGAGGCCCGTTATTATCAGGATATTCTTGATAGTACCGGAGTCGATTATCAGGCATATGCAGCTCATAGAGCAGAGACCTCGCGCAGCCAGAGATCTCAGGGAGGGGCAGCCACAGCTGGCGTGTCTGTGACAGGCAGGAGGCGAGAGGCGCCACAGGGACCAGCGGGGAGAGGTGCCGAGGGCGGTGGGGAGAGCTGATAGATCCCCGACGTGGTTTTGTATAGGGACACGGGCACCGGTCTGCGAACCGGTTGTATTGATAGAGGCCTGCGTGCCTACATTTATTCATTGTTTTGATTTATTTATTTATTATATACCGGCCTGCGAGCCGAGTACGGGTTGTACATTTGATACCGGCCTGCGAGCCGAGTATATTTTTGATATGAGAGACCGGCCTGCGAGCCGAGTCGAGATTTGTGGTAGGTATTGCGGCCTGCGTGCCGGCTTTGGTATATTATGTGATCACAGAGGCCCCGATGTAGGGCACATTGTATTGTTGAAAATTTGTATATATATATATATATAGATGATGTTTTGATCCACATGCTGTGTTTAAAATGTGTTGAAATATTTTGTTAATGGTTTGGTAATATATAGAATGTGTGATGAGTTTAATTGACATGTTGATAGATAGATGATGCTGATGTTTTTGTGCGTATATATGAATGACAGGTTATGTGATAAATTGGTGGTTTTGTGACAGTGTGATATATGTAACTGATGAGTTGGATCCAAATGATGTATAGATTGATAGTTTTTTGATATTTGTAGTTGATGGTTGTGTATTGGTATAAATGATGTTTAATGAAATTATAATGCTATGTGTGGTGGATGAACAAATGTGGTAAATTTTGTTGTTTATGCAGGCAAAGAGGCGGGCGCGACAAAAATTTAGAGGAGAAATGAAGAAAAGAAACCTGTTTTAAAAAGGAAGGTGTGTAACCGATATCGGTTAGGGAACCGATATCGGTAGTCATAGACCGATATCGGTTAAATAACCGATACCGGTTATTTAGGTATGAGCTTTTCTAAAAATAGAAAAGCTAGGGTGGCAACTTAAGTTTTAATTTTAGAGCCATGCAAGAGGTTAAATACGCGAACGCGACGCTTTTTGACGATTGAGACAGGGATTTGCATGAGAGATTTGGGTGAGAAGAAGGAAAGAGACAAGGAAAGTGAATTGTGATCCGAGGTTCAGAAGGCAGAAAGACAAAGTTGAAAAGGGTGGTGATCATGGCCGAACGAGGAGAAGCATCCAGCAGGCAAGGACAGGAGGGCAGACAAGGGCCACCTCAAGCTGCTGCAACTCAAGAGGTATTGTTTTTGTTTGTGATTTGATTACTGTATGTTTCGTGAGTAAGATGGGGGAGAGTAGGTGGGTAGATATGAGAGAGAAAACATGATAACAAGGGTTGCAGGTGAGCTAAGTGGTACAGGGTAGGCAATCAGGGGTTCCAGGTATGTTTATATGTATAAAAACGAAGAAACGAGCAAATTATTGTCGTAGGTGGTTGTTTTTAAGGAAGGTGTATAAAATTGACAGTGACCGGTAGCGGTTAGGGAGAACCGGTATCGGTTATGCAACCGATATCGGTTACGTATAACCGGTACCGGTTACTGGAGAAATTTCCAGAATGTTTGAAAAAGACCCTAACGGGTTGAATGGTTGTTTGTTGTTTTGGTGTATGCAGGCAGAGACAGGGTTGAGGATGAATGATAGTGTGCCAGCGCTGTTGTCGCGAATCCGAGCGGATGTAACACCAGCGGAATGGACATTGATAAATCGTTTGGGGTTAAGTGGAATCCGTTATTATTCACGAATCGCACGTAACCATGGTATGTTACAGGCGCTGATTGAGAGATGGAATCCTGAGACAAATACCTTCTATCTGCCAACAGGTGAGATGACAGTAACATTGGAAGATGTGTTTCGGATTTTGAGACTCCCTATTACAGGAGAGCCAGTATATCAGGCACTACCTAGCGCGGCACGGGGAGCGATAACAGCAGTATTTGGTCCATACGCACGAGATTTGACACAGCGAGGTTTATCGTTTACATATGGGGTAATGTATGCAGCACACCCTGAGGAGACAAGGTTAGCAGTGATATTAATGATAGCAGTAGGGTATTATGCATTACCGAGGGCGGAAGGGGGAAAATTTCCAAAGGCATTGATGTGTGTTATCTGGGAGATGATAGAAAGGAACGTTACGTTTGCATGGGCACCTGCATATTTGGCGGAGCTATACAGGGGTTTATGGGCTTGTAGGCGAAGTCACAGGACAACGTTGGATTGCTCATACTTATTACACTGTTGGGCCTATGAGCACATTGTTTGTGTGCGACCAATAGGCCGATCTATACAGGCAGGAGAGACCGGAGTACAGAGGTTGGGATTCCGACGATGGGTCCAGACAGAACAAGAGGCAAGATCTCAGGCCGTGCCGGGTGACATTGAGTATTATAGGCAGGTATGGGAGAGAGTGACAGTTGCGGATATCTGTTGGAGGCCCTACGGGAACTATATGGTAACCGAAATCATAGCTGAGGAGTTGAGAGGTGTAGAGCGATTGAGGTGGATCGCGGGGCACAGGCCAGGTGAATATGAGAGGATTCCTATAGATCGCGTGCGGCGACAATTTGGATATGTGCAGGACATACCACAGGCTTATAGACCATATATGAGGATCGATGCCGAGGCAGCATTCTCACCACCCCGGCCAACACCTCCAGAAGGGCCTGAGGAGATAGCAGCCGATCGCAGGGTAATGGATGTAGGAATGACAGAGGCCTATAGATTATGGTGGGTAGCAGAACTGCGAGGTGTACGCGAGCGCCCTGACACAGTGGTGATTACAGCAGAGAGGGATCGTCTGCAGCGTTTGGTTCAGCAGCTCCAAACGCAGGTGAATGAGACAAGAGGATTGTTAGTGGTTGCGGAGTCACGGGCGGCGAGACTAGAGGCTGGAGTTCTCCATGCGAGAGGGCGTATTCATATGTTACAGGAGAGATTGGCAGATCAGTGGGCGGTACCAATAGCCGCGGTACCTTTGAGGACAGAGAGGCCCGGCGAGAGGGGTCGACGATCACGATCATCACCTAGTTCGGGATGAGTTGTGATGGTCTGAGTATATGTTAGCGAGGTATAAGAATAAGGATGCCGACCTGCGTGTCGATGATAGAGAAGATGTATTTGTTTAACATCTAAATAAAACTGAATATGTATGTTGATTTGAGTTATGATAATAATAAGATTGTCGGTGTTTTGATTTTCGGTGTTTCGAAAAAAGGATAAAGAGAAATGTGATTAAAAATAAAAATACACAAAAATATTTATATTCACCACACAAGATAGGTTATGGTAGGGGATGGTCGAGCTAACCTTGGGAGACCCCATGTCTCCGAAGTGCTGCCTACATAGCCCATTGCACAAAGCAAGGAAGGGCCTCAGACCGATGTAGTTCTCCCTTAGGATCAGGGAGGGGTGAATTTAGGCAATTTGGTATGGTTTAGGCAATTTGTCGTTTGGTAAAAAAAAAAAAAAAAAAAAATTGATGTTGGTAGGGTAATGTTGTTGGTGCTGGTAGGATAATATTGTTGGTGTAGGTATAGGTAAAGCAAAGGTTAGCATACCCAAGTAGTAGGGAATAGTGTCCTGATTAAGATCAACACACAATTCTAGATGCGAGGCAAAGCGGAAAGAGTGCTCCGTAGGCGAAAAGAGCTAAACAAACCACACAACGTAGAACGAGCCTGAAGCCCTAAGTGCCGTGTATAGACGAGAAGTCCATAGTTGAAAAGAGTTGTATGATCACAATATATCAGGTGTACGTTACGTCCCTTGAGTTGAACAAATGGTGAGGTGATGTGGATGATATAGCTGAGGTACAAAGAACTTGTTACAACGAAAGAGAACCTACCCTAAATAGACAAGTCCATGACCCAAAGAGTTCTTTTGAAGGAGGCTTGTATTTTATTAAATGTAGACTGATCGATGCGGGAAGTCTATAAGGGATATTGATTGTATTATTCTTGAGGTCTTCACGAAGCTGATCAATGCGAGAAGCTTCGGATAAAGGCTGACTGTGTATAGCTGTCCTTCGGGGGAGCAGTCTATTTATAGTAGCAGAGATGATTTTAGTGCATAGCTGTCCTTCAGGGGAGCAGTCTATTTATAGTAGCAGCAATAGTTTGGCATATAGCTGTCCTTCGAGGGAGCAGTCTATATTTAATTTTAGATAACTAGATGTTCTTTTGGCGTGAAGCATCTAGTTTAGTAGGAAGTTTGACTCAAGAAAATCCCATAAGAATACGGCTTATTTTAATACTTTAAAGTCATGGACTAGACTAAAAAAGGGGAAGGCATTATCAAGGGGAGGTGCGAAGTGATTTTGATTTTATTCGGAGATATAGAAAACAAAGTGTATGTAGCGGTAAATGAGCTCAAGGGACGAGCAGTAGGTAGATAAGGAGTGATATAACACTAGATTCAACAGTAGAATGGTCGAAGATGCAAGGCATTAAGGGGTTCAGGCTCAGGTTTACCATTAAGCGAAGCTAAACGATAAGTGCCTGATCCATAGGTGTGAGTGATTATATAAGGCCCAATCCAATTGGGAGCAAATTTTCCACGTTTGCTCTTTTCTAGTTTGGTTACATGTTGATTCTCTTTGAGGACAAGATCACCAACCTTAAAGGTACGCTCATGAAGTCGCTTATCATAAGCACGCTTGATGCGTTTTTGATAGATTTGGAGGTGATCGAGAGCTGTAAGACGTCGTTCGTCAAGAAGCTCTAATTGGGCTAACCGCTCTTGGCGGAAATCATCGTTGGTGAGAATATCCTGAAGAGATATTCTAAGGGAGGGTATTTGTATTTCGAGAGGCAAAACAGCCTCGGTACCATATACCAATGAAAAAGGTGTGGCATTAGTGGAGGTACGAATGCTAGTACGATAAGCCCAAAGGGCAAAGGGAATGTGATCGTGCCAATTTCTTCCAGATTCATTGACGACTTTCATGAGGATTTTGGTTAGAGTTTTATTAGAAGATTCAGCCTGACCATTGGCCTGCGGATAGTAAGGCGATGAGAAGCTAAGTTTGATACCAAAGTTGTCACAAAGGTCTTGTAACAACTTATTTTTGAAAGATTTACCATTATCTGTTATTAGGCGATGAGGAATACCAAAACGACAGATAATGTGATGGTTAATGAATTCGACAATTTTTTCTTTTTTGATTGAAATGAGTGGAACGGCCTCCACCCATTTTGTGTAATATTCGGTCGCTGTGATTATCCAACGGTGACGTTGTGAAGAGGTCGGGTGAATCTCACCAATAAGGTCTAAACCCCATTGTGAGAAAGGCCAAAGATCTCGTGCGACCTGTAGCGGGTGGCTAGGAGTATGTTGAAGATTGGCATGTTGTTGACACATGACACAGCGCTTAACATATTCGTAGCAGTCGTTATTGAGAGTAGGCCAATAATAACCTAGGCGAAGGATTCGTTTAGCCACGGCAAGGCCGCTAAAATGTCCACCACAAATACCGTCATGGACCTGTTGGATGGTATGAGTGGCCTCCATGCCAGTTAGACAGCGAAGGAGGATACCATCAAAGCCACGTTTATAGAGGAGTCCCCCCATGACAACATAACGCGAAACACTTTTAAGAAAAGCACGTTTGCCGTTACTAGTAAGATCAGGTGGGAGGACAGAGATTGTAAGGTAGTCATGAAATTGGTGGTACCAGGTATCCTGTGAATTAGTAGATACAGTATTTATCATACAAACTACCGGGGTTGAATAGGATGGGGCAAAAAGTTGTTGGACCACGACGAATAATTCAGAGTCAGTTGGCGCGGCGG
This sequence comes from Taxus chinensis, assembly GCA_019776745.2. Lineage (NCBI taxonomy): Eukaryota > Viridiplantae > Streptophyta > Pinopsida > Cupressales > Taxaceae > Taxus > Taxus chinensis. Next base: position 600,133,918 of record CM034154.1, on the reverse strand, counting down.
GAATTTGCGAGGCTAAGCAAGCCATAGTATCCGCAAATTTGTTAGTGGAGCGGGGAATGGTTTGTATAGAATAGTGGGTAAATAAAGCTAGAAGTGAATCCACATGGTGTTTGTATTTCTGAAGTTCCTCGTTTTTACATTGGTAGATGCCCGTAACTTGATTGACTACCAATTGAGAGTCGCCAAAAATGTTGATGGATTTGATACCTAAGTGTAACGCAACTTGGAGACCTAGAACAAGGGCCTCGTATTCCGCTGTATTATTAGTGCAAGGGAAATCAAGTCGGAATGAAAGAGGCATAGGTTCAGCGTCAAGAGGGATGAGAACAATGCCGGCTCCTCCGCCGCGCTGGCACTTAGATCCATCGAAGAAGAGGGTCATTTGATACGACACTTCTCCGAGCGAAAGAGTGGCGATGAGTTCGTCGGGGAAGGTAAAATTGGTAAATTGTTCCCCAGGTAGAGGGGCCTCCGCAAGTTGATCTGCAAGAGTTTGTCCTTTGATTGATTTCTGTTGTATAAACTCAAGGTCGAGGTCGGCGAGGAGCATGAGCCATCGAGCGATGCGTTGGTTTAGGTGTGGTTTGGCGTACATATAATGAATGGGGTCTGTGTTGGTGATGACGAAAGTTTTGTGATTCAGGAGGTAATGTCGGAGTTTGGTGGCGACGAATGATAGGGCCAGGCACAATTTTTCTACATGTGTATACCTAGTCTCGTAATCCACGAGGGTACGACTTATATAGTAAACGGCCTGCTCTCGGCGTGCCGGGTCTCGATGGGCGAGCATAGCTCCTATAGCATGGTCAGTGGCGGAAAGATAAAGGTAGAAAGGACGGTCGTCCTGGGGTGGGATAAGCACAGGTGGCTGCAAGAGATATGTTTTGAGAGCTTCGAAGGCTTGGTGACACTCCTCACTCCATTGAAAGGCAACGTCCTTTTTTAGAAGGTGATGAAAAGGGTGACATCGATCCGAGAGTTGGGAAATGAAACGCCGGATGGATTGAAGTTTACCCTGCAAACTACGCAATTGTTTAAGGTTTTTGGGTGGGGGCATTTCTAGGATAGCTTTTACTTTAGATGGATCGACCTCAATGCCACGTAAAGAGACGATAAAGCCCAGAAGTTTCCCCGAAAGGACACCAAAGACACATTTCTTTGGTTGAAGACGGACAGAATATTGTAACAGGCGATCAAAAATAATGGTTAAAACATCGAGATGTTCACTGCGATGTTTAGACTTGCCAAGAAGATCATCAACGTAATCTTCGAGGATAGTGTGCATAATGTCATGGAAAATGTAGGTCATAGCCCGCTGATAGGTCGCACCAGCATTCTTAAGGCCAAACGGCATTACACGGTAACAGAAAGTTCCCCAAGGAGTTATGAAGGCAGTTTTGTGTTGATCGGCAGGGGCAACCAAAATTTGGTTGTAACCTGAAAAGCCATCCATGAGAGAAAGCATTTCATGACCCGCAGTGAGATCAACAAGTTGATCAATACTTGGGAGGGGGAAGTCATCCTTAGGGCAAGCGAGGTTAAGATCCCGGAAATCCGTGCATATCCGAAGTCCCCCCGTCGCTTTCGTGACAGGTACGATGTTAGAAATCCATTGAGGATAGTCAATAGGCAGAATGAAGGAAACAGAAAGGAGTCGTTGGAGCTCCTCTTTGACCAAGAGAGCAATGCGTGGATGCATTTTTCTCAATTTCTGCTTGACTGGTTTGGAATCGGGGTTTAGAGTGATGTTATGGACGGCAATGGTAGGATCAATTCCTGGCATGTCAGCGTAAGACCATGCGAAAGCTTGGTTGCGAGCACGGAGAAAGGTGGTAAAGGCGGCTCGTTCTGATGTGTCAAGTGATTGTCCGATCTTCACTATGTGAGGATCTTCCTCCGTGTGGATGTTGATTTCTATAGTAGATTCGTTCAGCATGGTTTGAGTTTCAGATGGTAAGGCACGTTGAATATAAGAATCATCCGCGCCTAGGTAAGTGAGGATGGAGTCGTCATCCTGGCATTCAACAACATTAATCAAAGGTGAATCCTCTTCGATCATGTCTGGATACAGAAGGGGAAGAGAAGATGGGTCCTCATTATCGCGTTGATAAGTGAGAGGACCTATGAAGATAGCATTTATGAAAAAAAAAAGTTAGGAGGGATAGATTCAGGGTCCATCGATTCTGTGGGAGATGATGGCAAAGTGGGTGATGATGGTTCGGTAGGGGCGACGTCCTCTTCTTCCAGGATACAGCTGACAGGAGGTGTCTCCTGCGTAGGTGTTTCGGAAAAACCAAGACCACTGCGATCATTATGTTTGCGTGTGGTGATGGGGATGAGAGTATGTCGGCCTTGTTCGTAAAGGCCAAAACCAAAGCCTTTCCACGCACAGCGAGTCAAGAAGGTGAGGGCGAAACGACGATTTGTCAAGTATTGAAAATCGGATTGGAAGGGAACCACACCAAGAGGAGGTTCAGGGGTAATGGAGGATGCGTCAACACCCCCATATGTTAGGTTAGTGCGACAATGGGGTGGTCCGTAAGAGATTATCTCCCCCACGCGACGGTCGTAGGTGGGGTGTGCATGTAATTGTCCGTACTCCTGCGGGGTAGGGAAAGAACTAACGTTATATAGGCGATACTCCCCCAGCGTAAGGCGATGAAAAACGTCTACTAAGGGGTCGGAGGTTGGGATGTTAGCTGCGGGAAGAGAAGTGGTTTGTGCGACGGTGGTTTCATCAGTTGTAGGTGCAGTTGAGGTGGACGGTTGAGGTATATTGGAAGAGGATGGTTGGGTTGAATGTATGGGTGTCTTAATTGGTATAAGCACATCGTTTGGGCGGTATAACATATTGCAAGTTTTGAAGGGGGGAGGATCAGCTTTTACAGTGTAGGACTTCCCCTCGTACTCAAATTTTATACATCGATGTAATGTTGAGGGAACGCATCCCATGGCCCGGATCCAAGGACGACCTAGCAATATATTATATTGGAACTCTCCTTCAAGGACATAGAAGAGTTCGGGCAAAGTACGTGGGCCTACGCGAATGTTGAGGATCACGGTGCCTAAGGTAGAAGTAATAGCGTCATTGAATGACCGCAACATGATGGGGTTGGCACACATGCAACTAGAAGGGATGTTCATTTGTTGGAAGGCTTTTGAAGAGATGATGTTTAGGCTAGCGCCCCCGTCAATCATAACCCGACGTACTCGAATGTCTCGGACGTAAGCGGAAATGAAAAGGGCAGGGTCAGGGTCTTCTGTACCAAAGTCGATAATTTCATCTTCCGAGAAACTAACCGCAGCGGCTTGTTGTTTTGAGACAGAAGTGGTGGGGGAGATGGATTGTTTGGTGAGAGAGGCAACGTGATTGGGTGTTAGAATGGAGGTAACGGGTAGGGTTTCGTTGGGTAAAACCTCTATCCCTTGAAGGATCTCAACGAGAGCTTGTCGATGAGATTCAGAGGTCTGAATGAGATCATATAGTGTCATTTTTACGGGCGATTGATGAAGCTGTTTGATCATGGTTCGGTGGGCAACTCCATTAGAGACGGGATAGGCGGGTCCACGAATAACCACTTTAGGTGGTGGTGTAATCGGGATGGTTGAAGGAGAAAGAGATGCCGCAGGTGTGTTTTCTTTCGCTTTCCCATTGTTTTTCTGTCCTCGAGTAGCGACACTAATCATATTAATCTCGTAGACCTGAGATGAAGAAGATGGTTGGGATAATTCATGGTCTTCAAGAGGTGGGGTTGTAATAATGATCGATCTTGGTGAGGCGGGGACAGATGGTATAGTAGAGGGAATTGACGCTAGAGGTCTCTCCCTTCGTAAGTTGTCTTTCTTAATCTTTCGATCCGGAAGAGGTGACTGGCGAAGGATGGTTTTTAGAGCTTTGCATCCTTCTACATCATGTCCAGGTGTGCGGTGATAGGCGCAGATTTTAGACTCATCATAATCCACAGGTCGGGGCTTAGACGGGTCATAAGGTCTAAGTGGGGGTAGGGAGATGGTCGCATTCTCCACCAACATAGCAAGGATTTTGGCGTAAGATCCTTTGAGTGGGTCAAAATCAGAAGAAGATGAGGGTATTGATTGTGTGGGTTGTGGTAATGTTTGGGCGTGTTTAGTTCGTATGGGTGGTGGTTTAGCCGAGGGGTGCTGACACATGTTTTTCACTAAACGTGGTTTCTTGGACACAGAAGTTACGTTCAGCTGGTTAGATGATGAGGCTACAGATGGCATGGTAGCGGGAAACAACCACGGAGAAAGGGGAGTGACAGAAAATAAATCCTTTGATGATGGGATTGGTTTAGGGTTGATAGGTGGACCGGATACGCGGGGTAACGATGTTGTGATACCCTTTGATCTCTGTATAGGTGTAAAAGGCGTAGGTCGTTTTGCAGAAAACAACGGAGGTATGATATATTGGTGTAATGTGGAGGGATGAGGTCCCAATATGGAAGGTGGGTGTGACGATGAGGGTTTTGATTGTGATAGAGGCCCGGATTGCGTTCGTCTCCTAGGTGGCGGGGCGGGTTTATTTTTGGATAAATCGAGTCGCTTAGGCGGGTGTGTTAGACTGGGCATTGGTGAGGTCCCAAGCGTAGGGGAAGATCTGGTTAAGTTGATAGAAGTGGACGGGGAATTTGGTAGAGGTGAGGGGGGTGAAGGCGAGAACAGGGGCATTTTAAGCTTCTGTAAGCACTTCGGGTAGATGGTGGAGACATCGGGATCAGTCATTTGCATTTGAGTAGAAACAGGAGTACTCAAACGTTCCCATAGGGCCTGTCTATCTTCTGTGGAATGACAGTCTCCAGGTGTAATTTGTAATTTTGGTACAGAGGAAAAGTGAGTTGTAATTCCAATCCATTGCGGGTGTGACACAGGAGGCGGATGAGGCACTGTATCAGTAGATGCTAGGAGGTCAACCGGTCGTTGAAAAGATTTAGGCGATGAGGGACTAATAGGTAGGAGGGCGTGTTCGAGGAGATCTGTCATGTTAAAAGAATGTGGTGATGTTAGTGTAAGAGATTTCTCGTCTAAGGATGTCAAAAGGAGTGGTGAGCCTTCCTCTTGTGTAGCAAGAGTGGTAGAAGGGGACGTTTGGGAAATCGATAAATTAGACAGCATCCGCTCACAGTCTTGTAGGGATGTGGTGTAAGAAGACTCATTGATGGGAAGGGAAGCCTGGGCAGCTAACTCTTCTATGGGTAAAGGAATGATTTCGCTTTGGCTTGATGGTGGTAAAGGAGGTTCGGGCTCCTGTGTTAGTGAAGAGGCTTGATTCAAAATTTTCTCGATAGAGGCTTTTGGCTGGGTATCGAATACTGCATGGATCTCATGAACACTCTCCTCAGCTAAGATATCTTGGTTTACGTTGCTGCTGGACGAGTGATTCGGGAATGGCTTGTTGAAAATTTTCAGATTTCGGTTAGCAGGGGCGTTAGGATTATCGAGTGTTATATCCCCTGCATCAACCATTTCCTGCACTATGTTTTTCAACATCTTGCAGTTTTCATGACTATGTCCTTTTACGCGGTGAAAGTTACAAAAGTCATTTTCTTTGTACCAGGAAGGTATTGCGCGGGTGGAGTCAAACCCAGAGTGAGGTTTTACAGGGGGCAAGGTGATAGCCCCAGCTTTGAGCAATTTCTCTAGGATGATGCCATAAGTTTCTCCCAAGGGAGTGTAATTGGTGGGCTCAGCTTTGTATTTATAGGTGGTTTTTGGTGGAGTATTGGACGGTGGTTGGGATTTGACCATCACCGCGTGGACAGCTCCTTTTGATTTAGAAGAGGTTGACGCGTGAGGAGTGGTGGTATTTGGTTTATTGGTAGAATCAGGAGTTCGGAAAGTGGAGTTCTTGTTGCGCAACCGCAATTTCTCTTCCTCTAAGGCTCGAATTTCTAATTTTCGAGCCATAGTAAAGGCCTCGTCGAATGTACGGAAAGTTTGAATTTGGAGGGTAGGGGAGATGTGCTTAGCGCATGCCCGCGTAAAGAGTTCGATAAGTTCGGTTTGAGGCAAGGCATACGTAAGTTGGTTGATAAGGCCCCGCCATCGTCCAACGAAATCTGCGATAGATTCGTCTTCGAATTGTCGGATGGCATAGAGGTCAGTGATAGATACTTTCTTGGCAATGTTAATGGAGAAATGATCCAAGAAAGATTGGGCTAGTTGGTTAAAAGAGAAGATTGAGTGCTGGGTTAAAGCACTGTACCACTCCAAGGCAGGCCCTGATAAGGACATGGGAAAGGTGCGGAGTAACAAGGCATCATCATGGGCAATCAAATAACAAGCATGTCTAAATGATCGCAAGTGTTGTTGAGGATCCTCTTTACTGTTAAAACGAGTAAACTTTGGCAACTCCCATTGAGGAGGATAAGAATGAAGGGGGACAGAAGGGTGAATGGGCTCCCGACAAACTTGCTCGTATGTCAAGGCGCTACGACTTCCTGAAACGGAAGCCTCCAGGTTTTGCATTTTGTCCATCATTTGCTTGATGAAATCTGTGGTTGGATGAGGTGATGGTGCCACAGAATAGGGATGTCCCATATAAGGTGTTGAGGTTACTGGATACGTGTATGGGAATGAAAAGGTAGGCGGAGCTTGAGAAGGAAAGCTCGTTTGAATAGGTGGCAGAGAGTAAGTCATGAATGGAGTGGTCTGAAAGAGAGACGAGATAGGGGCAGTTGGTGGTGGCGATACGTGGGGTCCAAGATTAACAAAAGGAAAGCTAATCGGGGTCGTATGAACCTCTGCCGCTGTCGGATTGGGAGACGGGGCTAGTGATGCGGGAAGTAAGGTATTGTTATCAGGAGGAGTAGGAGCTAAATGAGCAGCTATACTAATAGGCATGCCCATAAGGAGCTGACCATCAGGCGCACGGTCAGGGGTATGAGACAAATAGTATTGTACAGCGCTGGGATTAGCATCCAGAAATTTGGCAAAGTCCTTGTCTCCTACAGGAATTTGGGGGATCTCACTGGTGTCCGTAGGGTTTCCTATAGAATGTGAAGGGGGTGATTCAGGCAAAGAAACAGAGCAAGCGTGTGAAACCATGGCGGCGGCTTGCTTCCGAGTGATGACAACCATAGACCAGAACACACAGGAAAGTTTCAATCTATCAAGGACAAAAACAACCTCAGAATGGTGAATTTAGCAAGTTGCTGGTTTGTCAGGGGCTGAGAGAGACAGTAACCGATATCGGTTTGGTAACCGGTGTCGGTCACAGGGCAAACGACGTCGGTCCCTTAACCGATGCCGGTGTCAAAAATCTAGAATAAGAAGATACAAAGGGGTTGCTAATTTGATTTTTAGCAACGTTGAGTAGTTTAGCAACTTATGATCACAGAAGACAAAGTATGACAGAGAAAACAGGATTTGAAAACAAGCAAGATGCACACGTAAACCCAGAGATTAATCCTTAGGGTTAATTTTAGTTATCGTGGGCTTATGCCTTTAGACGTAGAATGATGTCAGAATCCTAAACAACAAGACTTAGGGGAAATGTCAAGTTTGTTTTGGCTTATAAGGTTACCTCAATCGGGCGGAGGAATACCGCGGAAAAGGGGGGATGTTTGAGATGTTGTGTTAATTGTGAAGTGATTCAGTATGTGTTGTGCAGTGAAACTAAGGTTAATTTCCTGTCAATACCGTGGATATCACCCCCACGTGTACGACCTGTTACTTAATCTATGTTCACTAGAATTGAAAAACAACAGGCAGGAATGTAATGCATGTATTTTAAAACCCAAATCGAAAGTGATATTCGATGAAGCAAAAGAGATGACTTTTACTAATGCAAGATGCAAAAACAAAGCAAGTTCTTTTACCAGAATAATAAAATACCCTGTGAATATCTCTAGAAGAAGAAAACAGCAAGTATGCTCCCTATAATAAAAGCAAGCAAGAAATAAAGAAAAACCCAAAATGGGTCCCACCGGGCGTGCCAAAATGTTTCACTCGGAAATGCTTCGTTCCTTATAGAAACAGATAAGGTTAGGGTTAGGAGGAATACCTGTAGAATGTCGAGATGATGTGCGCGTACCGTAGAGAAAGATCAGGCTGACTGCGAAGAACTCCTTTTTGTCTTGGAAGGACTACCTGCAAATAAGAACACAAGACCACAAGATTTTGATTAGATAATAAATGAGGAAACTGCCTTGGGCCCAGGAAGTATGTAAAACTTCCTTTCGAAGGTGGTCAGTTCCCCTGCTAATATGAATTAACACAAAATACTGTAAAATACCAATTAAATTGTTTGGCTGGAACTGGGTAGGGAAAAGGCTGTTTTTCCTGGTTTTGATCAAAGGAACCGATGCCGGTTACCTATAACCGATGGCGGTTACTGATAACCGATACCGGTTGGTTCTAGGATCTTCTGGGCTGGTTGTGGAGTTTGTAATGGCTGATTTTTGGATAGATATTGGGAAATGGGATGGTTAGAAGGTAAGAAATGATAGTTAGAGGCAATGGTACGTTGGATAATGGATTCAGGAACGGATTTGGGAGGACTGTACAATTCCAAAAGCATAAGAAATGTTATAATGGAGGATATGCAAGATGTAACTTACTGGTTTTTTTGACGAAGATGCCAGTTGATCTCCTTGGCTGCCAACTCTTCTGGCTTCTTCACTCGTCTCTGCTTGGTCAAGTGAAGTTCTGGACTCTGCTGATCGCTTTGGACTCTCCTTTGATTAAAAATCCTTCGACTGATCTCCAAAAATGAAATTCCGATCCGTTGTTTTGGTTTGGGAAGCCCATTTACAGGGAACCGATGGCGGTTGCGTAACCGACGGCGGTCGAGTAGGAACCGGCATCGGTTAGGAAAAAGTAGGCTATTTTTAGTAAAATAGCCCACCTTCCCTGCTTTTCTCCCGAGAGATCAGTTGCGGGCTTGGTCAAGTGGCTAGAAGGTCGGCTTTGGGTGCGAGTAAGGAGGCATTAGTTATGGATGTGAGTCTAGACCAAGTCATGGGTCCTAATTAGGTTAGTTTAGGGTTAGGGCTAGGTCATGGTGAGGTGGCCAAGTGAGGTGGTAGGTAAGGCGATGTGGATTTATCAATTACAAGGTAATTAATAAATAATTGTGTGAAGTTTAGGTAATGAGGTTAGGTTGCGAAATGGGATGCGGGTCACAAGGGGTCGTGAGACACGAATTTGGTGTCTACAATTTGATTGCCCATGATGATGCCTTGTTACTCCGCACCTTCCCCATGTCTTTATCAGGACCCGCCTTAGAGTGGTACAGTGCTTTAACCCAACACTAGATCTTCTCTTTTAACCAACTAGCCCAATCTTTCTTGGATCATTTCTCCATTAACATTGCCAAGAAAGTATCTATCACTAACCTTTATGCCATCCGAAAATTCGAAGACAAATCTATCGCATATTTCGTGGGACGATGGCGCGGCCTTATCAACCAACTTACATATGCCTTGCCTCAAGCTGAACTTATTGAACTTTTCACGTGGGCATGTGCTAAGCACATTTCTCCTACTCTTCAAATTCAAACCTTCTGCACATTTGATGAGGCCTTTACCATGGCTCGGAAACTAGAAATTCGAGCCTTAGAAGAAGAGAAATTGCGGTTGTGTAACAAGAAACCCCAATTTCCAAACTCCAGATTCTACCAACAAGCAAAACACCACCTCTCCTCACGTGTCCACTTCTTCTAAATCAAAAGGAGCTGTCCACGCGGGGTAATGGTCAAATCTCAAACATCATCCAATGCTCCGCCAAAAACCACCTATAAGTACAAAGAAGAGCCCATCAATTACACTCCCCTGGGAGAAAACTTATGGTGTCATCTTGGAGAAATTGCTCAAAGCCGGAGCTATTACCTTGCCTCCTGTTAAACCTCACTCCAGGTTTGACTCCACCCGCGCTATACCTTCCTGGTACAAAGAAAATGACTTTTGTAATTTTCACCGCGTAAAAGGACATAGTCATGAAAACTGTAAGATGTTGAAAAAACATAGTGCAGGAAATAGTTGATGCAGGCGACATAACCCTCAAAAATCCTAATGCCCATTCCAACTGAAATTTGAAAATCTTTAACAAACCATTCCCGAATCACTCTTCCAATAGTAGCACAAACCAGGATATCTTAGCCGAGGAGAGTGTACATGAGATCCATGCAGTTTTCAACTTCCCGGCCAAAGGTTTCTATCGAAAGAATTTTTGAATCAAGCTTCTTCATTGACACAGGAGCCCGAACCTCCTTCACCACCATCAAGACAAGGTGAAATCATTCCTTTACCCATACAAGAATTAACTGCCCAGACTTCTCTTCCCATCTGATGAGTCTTCTTACACCACATCCCTACAAGACTGCGAACGGATGTTATCTAACCTATCTATTTCCCAAACTGTCTCCTTCTACCGCTCTTGCTGCACAAGAGGAAGGTACGCCACTCCTTTTGACATCCTTAGACGAGAAATCTCTTGCACCGACATCACCAAATTCTTTAACCATGACGGATCCTCTCGAACATGCCCTCTTACCTATTAGTCCCTCATCGCCTAAATCTTTTCAACGACCGGTTGACCTCTTAACATCTATTGATACAGTGCCTCATCTACCCCCTGTATCACACCCACAGTGGACTGGAATCACAACCCACCTTTCTTCCGTACAACAATTTACAATTCACACCTGAAGACTGTCATTCTCCAGAAGATAGACGAGTCCTATGGGAACGTTTGAGTATCCCTTTTTCTACCCAAATGCAGATGACCGATCCCGACACCTCTACCATATACCTGAAGTGTTTACAGAAACTCAAAATGCCTATGTCCTCATTCTCACCCCCCATATCTATATCAAGTATCCCATCCACCTCTATTAACCTAACCAAATCTTCCCCTACACTTGGGACCTCACCAATACCCAGTCTAACACACCCGCCTAAGCGACTAGATTTATCCAAAATAAAGCCGCCCCGCCACCTAGAAGACAAACTCAATCCATGCCTCTATCACAATCAAAACCATCATCGTCACACCTACCTTCCATATTGGGACCTCATCCCTCCACCTTGCATCAATATATCATACCTCCCACGTTTTCTTTACAACGACCTTCACGCCTTCTGCACCCATACAAGATCAAAGGGTATATCAACATTGTCACCCCACGCATCCGGTCCACCAATCAACCCTAAACAAACTCCATCATCAAAGGATTTATTTTCTGCCACTCCCCTTTCTCCGTGGTTGTTGTCCCACTACCACATCATCTATGGCCTCATCATCTAACCAGCTCAATGTAGCTTCCTGCGCCAAAGAAACCACGTTAGTGAAAACCACGTGTCAACACCCCTTGGCTAAACCACCACCCGCACGAACCAACCATATCCAAACATTATCGAAACCAAGACAATCAATACCCTCATCCTCTTCTGATTTTGACCCACTCAAAGGATCTTATGCCAAAATCCTTGCTATGTTGTTAGAGAATGCCACCATTTCCCTACCCCCACTTAGACCTTATGACCCGTCTAGACCTCGACCTATAGGTTATGATGAGTCTAAAATCTGCGCCTATCACCGCACACCAGGACATGATGTAGAGGGATGCAAAGCTTTAAAAACCATCCTTCGTCAGTCACCTCTCCCAGATAGAAAGGTTAAGAAAGACAACTTACGAAGGGAGAGACCTTTAGCTTCAATTCCCTCTCCTATACCATCTGTCCCCGCCTCACCAAGATCTATCATTATTACAACCCCACCTCTTGAGGACCATGATTTATCCCAACCATCTTCCTCATCTCAAGTCTATGAGATTAATATGATTAGTGTTGCTACCCGAGCACAGAAAAACAATGAGAAAGCAAAAGAAAGCACACCTGCGTCCTCTCCTTCTCCGTCCAGCATCCCGATTGCACCACCACCCAAAGTGGTTATTCGTGGACCCCGCTTACCCCGTCTCTAATGGAGTGGCCCATCGAGCCATGATCAAACAGCTTCACCAATCACCCGTAAAAATGACACTATATGATCTCATTCAGACTTCTGAATCTCATCGACAAGCTCTCGTTGAAATTCTTCAAGGGATCGAGGTCTTACCTAATGAAACCCTGCCCGTTGCCTCCATTCTAACACCCAATCACGTTGCCTCTCTCACCAAACAACCCATCGCCCCAACCACTTCTGTCTCTGTACCACAAGCTGCTGCAGTCAGTTTCTCTGAAGATGAAATTGTTGACTTTGGTACAGAAGACCCTGACCCTGCCCTTTTCATCTCCGCTTACGTCCGGGACATTCGAGTACGTCGTGTTATGATTGACGGGGGCGCTAGCCTAAACATCATCTCTTCAAAATCCTTCCAACAAATGAATATCCCTTCTAGCTACATGTGTGCCAACCCCATCATGTTGCGGTCATTTAATGATGCTATTACCTCTACCTTAGGCACCGTGATCCTCAACATTCGGGTAGGACCACGTACTTTACCCGAACTCTTCTATGTCCTTGAGGGAGAGTTCTCAATACAACATGTTGTTAGGCCGCCCCTGGATCCGAGCTATGGGATGCGTTCCCTCCACTTTACATAGATGTATAAAATTTGAGTATGAGGGAAAATCCTTACACCGTAAAAGCTGACCCTCCCCCATTCAAAACCTGCAATATGTTATATTGGCCTAAACGATGTGCTTGTGCCAATCAAGACACCCATTCACCCAGGCCAACCCTCCACGTCAACCCTCAACTACCACATCAACCGCACCTACCCTTCAACTAATGAAACCACCATTGCAAATACTACTTCCCTCCCCGCAGATAACATCCCAACCTCAGACCCCTTGGTAGATGTTTTTCAACGCCTCACGCTAGGGGAGTATCACCTATATAACGTTAGTTCTTTCCATACTCCACAAGAGTACGGACAGTTACATGCACATCCTACCTATGACCGTCGTGTGGGGGAAGTAATCTCCTACGGACCACCTCATTGCCGCACTAACCTAACATATGGGGGTGTCGACGCATCTTCCGTCGCCCCTGAACCTCCTCTTGGTGTGGTTCCTTTCCAATCCGATTTCCAATACCTGACAAATCGTCACTTCGCCCTCACCTTCTTGACTCGCTGTGCTTGGAAAGGCTTTGGTTTTGGTCTTTACGAACAAGGCCGACATACGCTCATTCCCATCACCACACGCAAACATAATGACTGTAGTGGTCTTGGATTTCCAGGAACACTTACCCCAAAGGAACCTCGTGACAGTTGCCTTCTGGAAGAGAATGACGTCACCCCTACCGAACCATCATCACCCATTTTGCCTTCGTCAGTCCCACTGAGTCGATAGATCCTGAATCTATCCCTCCTAACTTTTTTTTTTCATAAATGCTATCTTCCTAGGTCCTCTCACTTATCAACGTGATAATGAGGACCCCTCTTCTATTCCCCTTCTATATCCAGACATGATTGAAGAGGACTCACCTTCAATTAACGTTGTTGAGTGCCAGGATGATGACTCCATCCTCACTTACCTTGGCGCGGATGACTCTTATATTCAACGTGCCTTACCATCTGAAACCCAAACCATGCTGAACGAATCTACTATAGAAATCAACATCCACACGGAGGAGGATCCTCACATTGTGAAGATCGGACAATCCCTTAACGCATCAGAACAAGTCGCCTTTACTACATTTCTCCGTGCTCGTAACCAAGCTTTCGCTTGGTCCTACGCTGACATGCCAGGAATTGATCCTGACATTGCTGTCCATAACATCACCCTGAAACCCGATTCCAAGCCAATTAAACAGAAATTGAGAAAAATGCATCCACGCATTGCCCTCTTGGTCAAAGAGGAGCTTCAACGACTCCTTTCTGTTTCCTTCATTCTGCCTATTGACTATCCTCAATGGATTTCTAACATCGTACCTGTCACTAAAGCGACAGGGGGACTTCGGATATGCACGGATTTCTGAGATCTTAACCTCGCTTGCCCCAAGGATGACTTCCCCCTACCTAGTATTGACCAACTTGTTGATCTCACTGCAGGTCATGAGATGCTCTCTCTCATGGATGGCTTTTCAGGATACAACCAAATTTTGGTTGCCCCTGCCGATCAACATAAAACTGCCTTCATAACTCCTTGGGGAACCTTCTGTTATCGTGTCATGCCATTTGGCCTTAAGAATGCTGGTGCGACCTATCAGCGGGCTATGACCTACATTTTTCATGACATAATGCACACTATCCTTGAAGATTACGTCGATGATCTTCTTGGCAAGTCTAAACATCGCAGTGAACATCTCGATGTTTTAACCATTATTTTTGATCGCCTGTTACAATATTCTGTCCGTCTTCAACCAAAAAAATGTGTCTTTGGTGTCCTTTCGGGAAAACTTCTTGGCTTTATCGTCTCTTTGCGTGGCATTGAGGTCGACCCATCTAAAGTCAAAGCTATCCTAGAAATGCCCCCACCTACCAATCTCAAACAATTGCGTAGTTTACAAGGTAAGCTCCAATCTATCCGACGTTTCATCTCCCAACTCTCGGATCGATGTCAACCTTTCCATCACCTCCTTAAAAAGGACATTGTATTTTCAATGGAGCGAAGAGTGCCACCAAGCCTTTGACGCTCTCAAAACATATCTCTTACAGCCACCTGTGCTTATCCCACCTCAAGACGACCGCCCTTTCTACCTTTACCTTTCTCGCCACTGACCACGCTGTAGGAGCCATGCTTGCACATCGTGACTCTGAGAATCGAGAACAAGCCGTTTATTATATAAGTCGTACTTTGGTGGACTATGAGACTAGGTATACACATGTAGAAAAGTTGTGCCTAGCCCTATCATTCGTGGCCACCAAACTCTGACACTACCTTCTGAATCACAAAACTTTCGTCATCACCAACACGGACCCCATCCATTACATGTATGCCAAACCTCATCTAAACCAACGCATCGCCAGATGGCTCATGCTCCTCGCCGACCTCGACCTTGAGTTTTTCCACCAGAAATCAATCAAAGGACAAACCATCGCAGACCAACTTGCGGAAGCCCCTTTACCTGGGGAACAATTTACCAATTTTACATTCCCCGACGAACTCATCGCCACTCTTTCACTCAGGAGGAGTCGTATCCAATGACTCTCTTCTTCGATGGATCTAAATGCCACCGCGGTGGAGGAGCTGGCGTTGTTCTCATTCCTCTCGACGCTGAGCCTATGCCTCTTTCATTCTGACTCGATTTCCCTTGCACTAATAATACAGCGGAATACGAGGCCCTTGTTCTGGGTCTCCAGGTTGCGCTGCACTTAGGTATCAAATCTATCAATATTTTTGGCGACTCTCAATTGGTAGTCAATCAAGTTATGGGCATCTACCAATGTAAAAATGAGGAACTTCAAAAATACAAACACTACGTGGATTCACTTCTAGCCTTATTTACTCACTATTCTATCCAAACTATCCCCCGCTCTACTAACAAATTTGCGGATACTATGGCTTGCTTAGCCTCGCAAATTCTGGCTTCATCAACTGACTCTGAAGTTTTCGTCTTGGTCCAACAACTCTTTGCCCCATCTTACTCAGCCCCGGTTGTTTGTACGATAAATAATGTGTCTGCTAGTTCGCAGGATACTTGGTATCACCAATTTCCATGACTACCTTACAACCTCTGTTCTCCCTTCTGACCTTACTAGTACTGGTAAACGCGCTTTTCTTAAACGCGTTTCTCATTATGTAGTTATGGGGGGACTCCTTTATAAATGCGGCTTTGATGGCATCCTCCTTCGATGTCTCACCGGCGCGGAGGTCACCCATACCATCCAACAAGTCCATGACGGTATTTGTGGTGGACATTTTAGCGGCCTTGCCGTGGCCAAACGAATCCTTCACCTTGGTTATTATTGGCCTACTCTCAATAACGACTGCTACGAATATGTTAAGCGTTGTGTTATGTGTCAACAACATGCCAACCTTCAACATACTCCTAGCCACCCGCTCCAGGTCGCTCGAGATCTTTGGCCCTTCTCACAATGGGGTTTAGACCTTATTGGTGAGATTCATCCGTCCTCTTCGCAACGTCACCGATGGATTATCACAGCAACCGAATATTACACAAAATGGGTGGAGGCTATTCCACTCATTTCAACTAAAAAAGAAAAAATTGTAGAGTTCATTAACCACCACATTATCTGTCGTTTTGGTGTTCCTCATCGCCTGATAACAGATAATGGAAAATCTTTCAAAAACAAGTTGTTGCAAGACCTTTGCGACAACTTTGGTATCAAACTTAGCTTCTCATCACCCTACTATCCACAAGCAAATGGACAAGCCGAGTCCTCTAATAAAACACTAACCAAAATCCTCATGAAAGTTGTCAATGAATCCGGAAGAAATTGGCACGATCACATCCCCTTTGCCCTTTGGGCTTATCGTACTAGCATTCGTACCTCTACTAATGCCACACCTTTTTCTTTAGTATATGGTACCGAGGCTGTCTTGCCTCTCGAAATACAAATACCCTCCCTCAGAATATCCCTTCAGGATATTCTCACCAACGATGATTTCCGCCAAGAGCGGTTAGCCCAATTGGAGCTTCTTGACGAACGTCGTCTTACAGCTCTCGATCACCTTCAAATCTATCAAAAACGCATCAAGCGTGCTTATGATAAGCGACTTCATGAGCGTACCTTTAAGGTTGGTGATCTTGTCCTCAAAGAGAATCAACATGTAACCAAACTAGAAAAGAGCAAACGTGGAAAATTTGCTCCCAATTGGATTGGGCCTTATATAATCACTCACACTTATGGATCAGGCACTTATCGTTTAGCTTCGCTTAATGGTAAACCTGAGCCTGAGCCCCTTAATGCCTTGCATCTTCGACCATTCTACTGTTGAAATTTAGTGTTATATCACTTCTTATCTACCTACTGCTCGTCCCTTGAACTCACATACCACCATACACTTCGTTTCCTACATCTCAAAATAAAATAACAAGATCTTGACTTCTCACCTCCCCTTAACGATGCCTTCCCCTTTTTAGTCTAGTCCATGACTTCAAAGTATTAAAATAAGTCGTATTCTTATGGGATTTTCTTGAGTCAAACTTCCTACTAAACTAGATGCTTCACGTTACCAAAAGAACATCTAGTCATCTACATTATATATAGACTGCTCCCTCGAAGGACAGCTATATGCCAAACTATTGCTGCTATTATATATAGACTGCTCCCCCGAAGGACAGCTATGCACTAAAATACATCTGCTACTATAAATAGACTGCTCCCTCGAAGGACAGCTATACACAGTCAGCCTTTATCAGAAGCTTCTCGCATTGATTAGCTTCGTGAAGACCTCAAGAATAAAACAATCAATATCCCTTGTAGACTTCCCGCATCGATCAGTCTATATTCAATAAAATAAAAGCCTCATTCAAAAGAACTTTTGAGTCATGGACTTGTCTATTTAGGGTAGGTTCTCTTTCGTCAGAACACTCACTTTGTAATAAGTTCTCCATACCTCAGCTATACCATTCACCTCACCTCACCATTTGTTTCAACTCAAGGGACGTGACGTACACCTGATATATTGTGATCATACAACTCTTTTCACCTATTGACTTCTCGTCTATGCACGGTACCTAGGGCTTCAAGCTCATTCTACGTTGTGTGGTTTGTTTAGCTCTTTTCAGCTACGGAGCATTCTTTCCTCTTTGCCTTGCATCTAGGATTGTGTGTTGATCTTAATCAGGACATGGTTCCCTACCACTTGGGTAGGCTAACTTTCGCTTCCTCTTTCTACCTTTTACAAAACGCTCACCAATTCATTACCAACACCATCAACCTTAGCCTTACCAATATTACGTATCAATACCTTTTACCAACCAACCAATCAAATTCCTAACCCCCCATACCTAAATTGCCTAAATTCAACCTCTCCCTGGTCCTAAGGGAGAACTACATCTGGTCTGAGCCCCTCCAGCTCCTCCTGCCTATGCCATGGCTCCAATCCCCATCCGCTGGGTCCCCCGGCCAACCAACTTTTCACCTATTTCTCACACGGAGCCCACATTTCAACTCTCACCCAAACACCCTGAAATTCTAGCTCCACCTCACTCCAAACCTCTACCATATTTTACCTATCTAGACAGCTCCCTTTGGTTCTCAAATATGACATGACAAGCCGTACTTTTTTGTCAAACATCTAAATTTTGTACCCTTAACCCCCATTTATCAGTTTATACATTGTGCATAAATTAAACCGGTTCGGAATCACCCGAACCGATATCGTCGTCATGGTAGGATCATACATCGGTTTTTCAAATCCACCTGGTCCAGCCCAATTTTCAGTATTTACTGCCTTGCCTATGAAACACCAATATCATGCTTCCCCGGCCAATCAATTGCTGAACCACATTTGTCCTCCTCAATTGGGCCCGACTCTCAAGGCCTTAACCAATAAAATATTCCTGACCTCACCTCACCTCAACCATTTGGCAATCTCCACTCTCCCTCAGACCTTGCTATTGGTTTGCAAATGAACCAAAGGACAATGAACCTAAGCCGTATTCGGCCCGATTTTATAGGTTTCAACCTTTACCGATATCGGCCCGATTTTGCCCTAAGGCCTCTCCGTCCTATTGGGCTCAACTGAAGGCATGTTGAATCCTACCTATTCGGTTCGTACCCAAGGCCTTCAACCTACCGATTTTTGCCCGACCTCTCCTCACCCTAACCATTTGCCCCTTTTTCACCAACACCGTCTCTATCCTACCTATGGCCCGAATCTCAAGGCCTCAACTCTCACCATTCGGCCCGACCCAAGGCCTCAATCTACCTATTTGGCTCGACCCAAGGCCTCAACCTACCTCATTTGGCCCGACCCAAGGCCTCAACCTACCTATCCGGCCCGACCCAAGGCCTCAACCTACCTATTCGGCCCGACCCAAGGCCTCAACCCATACCTATTTGGCCCGACCCAAGGCCTCACCCCTACCTATTTGGCCCGACCCAAGGCCGTCAACCCAACCATTTGGCCCGACCCAAGGCCTCGACCCTACCCATTCGGCCCGACCCAAGGCCTCAACCCTACCCATTCGGCCCGACCCAAGGCCTGACCAACCATTTGGCCCGACCCAAGGCCTCATTTGGCCCGACCCAAGGCCTCAACCTACCTTCGGCCCGACCCACTGGCCGCAACCCAACAACTTGGCCCGACCCAAGGCCGTACCACTTCAATACCTTACCCAACATCAACAACATACACTTTTATCCACCCATCATGTAGTGTTTTTGTTCAATCGAGCTCACCTGTTCGTGTTTTAGCATGATTAGGGTCCTTGACTTGATCTGTCGACCAACTTTTCCTAAACCTAGACCGTGACGTTTATCTCAACCAAACCAACCATTTGGTACTGCCGAACATGCCTAAACGTTCCTGTACCTTACCTGTTATATACCCTGGGGCTACTTCCTATGCCTTGGATACCAGGATTATATCACCCTTGTTTGGATAAACTATCGACCTTTGCCTATGCATTGCTGGTTTTCTCGTCAAATCATGTACCCTAGTCGCACTATTGCATTTCAACATGCGTCTACTTCCTTGGACCTACCCCACCTCTTCACCATCATCTCTACACCATTTACCCTTTATCAACCCTATCCCTGATTTCACTGTTCACTCAATCTGTGATAGATTTGAGGGGGATTACCTATACCCTTAACAGGAGAAACCACTTCATATTATTGTCCGTGCAGCTTTACAAAACAAGCTACACGACAATAAGGGGCTAATGTAGACACCAAATTTGTGTCTTACGACCCCTTGTGACCCGCATCTCATCTCGCAATCTAACCTCATCACCTAAACCTTACACAATTATTTATTAATTACCTTGTAATTGATAAATCCACATCACCTTACCCGCCACCTCATTTTGCCACCTCATCATGACCTAGCCCTAACCCTAAACTAACCTAATTAAGACCCATGACTTGGTCTAGACTCACATCCATAACTAATGCCTCCTTACTCGCACCCAAAACCGACCTTCTAGCCACTTGACCAAGCCCGCAACTGATCTCTCGGGAGAAAAGCAGGGAAGGTGGGCTATTTTACTAAAAATAGCCTACTTTTTCCTTACCGATGCCGGTTCCTACTCGACCGCCGTCGGTTACGTAACCGCCATCGGCTCCCTGTAAATGGGCTCCCCGAACCAAAATCAAAGGTTGAATGATTTTTGAATCAACAGAGATCATTGGGAGCGAAAAACAGAGTCCAGACCTTCACTTGACCGAGCAGAGACGAGTGGAGAAACCAGAAGTGCTTACAGCAAAGGAGATCAACTTGCATCTTCACCAAAACCAGTAAGTCATATCTTGCATGTCCTCTGTTATAACATTTCTTATGTTCTTTTGAATCACAGTCCTCCTAAATCCAGTTCTGAATCCACTACCCAAGCGTCCCATTGCATCTAACTATCATTCTTTTACCCCTCATCATCTCATTTCCTAATATCATCCATAAACCAGCCTTACAAACAACATAACTACCAAGAAACACAAACACCCCACCAAAACAACCAACCTACAGATTCCTAGACCCAACCGACGGTCGGTTACCAGAAACCGGTATCGGTTACCCTGACTATAACCAGAAACCAGCCTTCTCCTACCCATTTCAACCAAGGTAATCTAATTGATATTTTGCAGTCTTTTGTGTTAATTCATATTAGCAGGGAAACTGACCACCTTCGAAAGGAAGTTTTATATTTCCTGGGCCCAAGGCAGTTTCCTCATTTATTGTCTAATCAAAATCTTGTGGTCTTGTGTTCTTATTTGCAGGTAGTCCTTCCAAGACAAAAAGGAGTTCTTCACAGTCAACCTGATCTTTCTCTACGGTACGCGCACACCATCTCGACATTCAACAGGTATTCCTCCTAGCCCTAACCTCATCTGTTTCTAAAAGGAATGAAAGGATAGAAGCAACTCTATTCCCAGAAGCCGAAACATTCCGAGCGAAACAATATGACTTGACACATGGTGTAATTTTGAGCTCCAACAGTGAGATAATGCATAACAAAATTACTCAAGATCATGGAGTGGATAGTGTTTTATCTTTAATCAATCGTCTCTAAGACTATCGAGTTGGAAAATGCTACAATCAAGGGGTAAAGGTTTATGTATACAAAAATAAAAAACAAACATTTTATTCCAATAATTAAAACACAAATAATCTAATATGAAAACATTACATTAAAAAAATTCAAATATGAAGATTAATAATTCCGTGCCTATTTCTAATGAGGAAGAGAAGGAGAGGTGTTTATCTAGCTCACAGGCTACCCAAATGTTTTGTCAAATGGTTTGCATGTGTTGCAAGGCCTTCACATTTGGCTCTGGTGGTTGTCAAATTTAACTTTACACCCTCTAATAGAATTTCCTTAGAATCTCTAAAGCCTTTTGAACAGACTCGTTTTATACATACCCTATAATCCATTATTTTCCATGATGCTCTCTATATCTATTATTTATTTATTTATTTTGCATTTCTTCAACCATTGCATACCTATCAAATGAAAAATGTTGCATTCCTTCAAGGCATTTTTTAAAGATTTCATTTGCATTGTGCATGTCTCTATATTTTGCATACATGGTTTTCTAGGAACATATTTGACTATAGTTTCCGAGGTATTTTCAACATTTATATTTTTTCTGATTATTCCAATGAACCACATAACCTTGGCACATTTATTTGAGGAATTTGGAAAATATTTCATGAGCCTTGTATGCGCTTCTATTATTATTATTGTTATTGTTGGACCACGATTTAAAATCTTAAGCTTCACATCCTCACATCCAAATCATGCCACTTAATATTTGTAAGATGAGCTACCAAAACAAAGATAATAGAGGAAAACCTATGTAAGGGAAAAAATGTGGAAACTATTTTATCACTCTAACAAAAACAGAGTAGACAAAATATTGTAGGAAATATATTTCTACAACAGAAAAGGTGTTGATTAATGAATTTTAAAACTACAAGGAAAAAAACATAAGCAAAAAAATATACCACGGTGTTAGTAACCATACCTCTAGAAAGAATTTTCTCCTTCCCAAAACTGCAACAATTCTCATCATACTTTCCCCAATGCACCAAATAAGAGCCCAATTCCCTCCAATTTATCCTCAACGCATCCCAAAAACCCCATGAACTTTACTTCCCAACAAAAGAGATTATCAAATACTTTTAACAAATCCACTTTATCTATATCGTGTAACTAATGTGTCCATAAGATTGCCTCTTTTTCAATCATTTAATCAAATAGATCACACACCCTATCCCTCCATCCTAAAATTTACATGTATGCCTACCATACCACTCGCAACTGCAATGTTTGATGAATTTCCCCTATCCATTGTGCTTTTCTGGGAATTTATGATCTTAAACAAAGCTTCATATAGTCATTTTTGTTAGCTTTAGTACTTAAAATCCCAAGCGCGTCGGCTTATCACCCAACAGGCATTGGACGCTCACCTGAGGCATGCGCGGGTGCCAAGCTCCTCCTTTATGTGTGTTTTACAAGAGGGTTTTTCCACTGATGGAGGATTAGTTGTAGAGAATTATATATTTATTTACTTACATATAAGCATAAGATGAGCTAGTATATCTTCATACCATGCATCTTAAAACAAAAGACACAAACATAGTATGGAACATAAAGAACCAGATCTAAGTCATGACATGAAGAAATAACATTAGGGTTTTTACCCATGAACAAGTTTTTCAGAATAGAGCTACATATATATTGATTAAGAAGTTTCAATAACCACATTACATTCGAAAGGGTCATATTAGATAAAACACAGTAAACAATAGACGTCCAACCTATACATCACGAGTAAACAACATAGATCCTAACTATGCCTCTTTATTACAACACACTATAAACCCACCTCTTTAATCCGATACTTGATAACATTCTTACAGCCTTCTAATGAGAACCCCAGACCCTAGGGCCTCTTAACATTTTCTACAGTGCTTCATTCATCTATATCTCCCCATGTTGGTATATCTCTAGTTGTCTGTTTTCTCTAACTAGAGCATGTCTTTTTTATAGGAGCAACACTCATCATCATGCCTTCCCTCTTGAATAGATCACGTGCCAAGTTTCCATGTGGTCCTCCACTGGTGAATGTTTATCCCTTTCCAAGCCCTCCATTCTTTGTCAATGTTATGCCTCAAAATATTGGCTAAGTACCAAAGGGCGCGTGAGCACATGGGTCTAATAGGAAGAAAGGTGCATGGAGAGAAGTGTGCAGGACAAGGGTTTAGGAGAAAATAGGGAATGTGTGTAAGGTAATACATAGTGTCTAAAGACTTAGCCATATTCAGCATTCTGAAGGCACTTGAGGAAAAACGTGAACCGACCAGGCATGCCGAGTGGATAAGGTGCTAGCTTGGAGACTTGGTGGTCAAGGAAAGAATATTCCACACATGGAATATTCCTAGGAAGAAATCATTGCAGAAAGTGGAGAGCTTGGAACTAAATAAGCATGCACCACTGAAGGACCGCATGGACCCTTGGCATTTGATCTACTCCTGAGACAATGCATGGCAATGGGTGTTTATGCTATAAAGAGATATGATCAGGTAGAAGAACAGAGATAGAGATACACACCGAGGGAGACATATATGGAGGACATATAATATGAAGAGAGCGAAGCTCTGTAGAAAATACCTAGAGGCCCTAGGATTCGGAGTTCTCATTAAAGTACTGTAGAAATTTTATCGTGTCTAAGGGATGGCTCTGTATAATTTTTGTAATAAATAATGTATAGCTAGGACATCTAATATATGGGTTAGATCCCTGTCTTGATATATTTGGTATATTATGACCCTTTTGAATGTAATGTGGTTGCTAAGTTTATGATCAATATAAATATATGGCTATTCTGAATATTTGGTTCAAGGGTACAAAACCTAGTGTTATTTCCTTATATTTTATGGCAGATCTATTCTGTGTATTTCATGTCATGATGTTTCTCTTGTTATTAAGTGTTTGGGTATGAGGATATGATAGATCATGTTGTACTTTTACATGAATATTCACTTCTCTACAACTAAACCTATAACAATGACAAGATCTTCTCTTAATACTCACATAAAGGAGGGGATTGGCACCCACATGTGCCTCAGGTGAGCACCCAATGCCCACTGGGTGATAGGCCAACACACATGGGGTTATAAGTTAGTATATGGGGAAAAATGAGTACATCTTGGTTCCGTGGCTGGTACCACTTTTCAAAGTTATTGTGAGAATGATGTGTGATGACGAAGCACTTGTCCTTGGACATGGTTTAAGAGCACGAAGGATGAGTTTTCTCAGAGATTTAGTACTAGACTTGAGTTTGATGCATGCACATGGGTAGAAAAACACTTATATAGTGAGATGTATGAGACCTTGTTTTTCTTCTTTCCAGTAGAGTTGTATGAGTGGATTTCTGTGTATGCATCTAGATCAAGTTGGTACTATAGATCTAGAATTTTGAACCAAGAGGAATATCAGAGGATACAAGATGTTGATCTTACTTAGATGCATGTTGTCGATCACTAGCGGAAGAGAGTGATGACCAGTTATACCCTGGAATATGCTATTTCCACATATTCTTGTCCCGAGGTTGCTGAGTTTGAGTTCTTAAAGGAACCTAGAGGATATTCTTAGCCATGAGACATTTGTGCTACCCCATCTCAGTAAGTGCAGAAGAGAGATCCCTTCAACTTCTGATGAGAGTTCATTGCTTGAAAAAATGAGAGCCTTTGGCGCTCATCCAAATCCACCTAGTGACCAACCCCTAATGCTTAGTCTTCAAAATTAAGCGATAAGTATTACTAACACAATTGGTATTGGTGGGAGTGATTGATCTACACCTAAGAGATATAATTTATCATTTGGCACATCTATGGCAACACAATAATTTCCTATGTTTGGAGGGATATTGTCTAGAACAATGTTTGGGAAAAGTGTGAGCATGTAAAGCTTGGGTATCACGCTTGGGAGTGGTGCAGGACACACATCTGGTAGCGATATAATATCAAAAATTGTTGGTGCATAGTTCAGTGGGACGTTGGGAATGTTAGGCACGACTACTTCAAACCTTATACCGGCTACATGAGGTGGATATGGTGGTATAGGAGCTGGAGGACCTGGTGGACCCAACGGATATGGAGGATCTAGTAGGTCAGGAGGGACAAGACCTGGTGGAACTAGTGCATCTAGTGGAGGAGGCAACATTAGAGGGAATCAAGGTTTTGGGACTGATGGACAAGGACCTTAACCACCTTGAAAATTATTTTTTGAGATGTCTTTGCACTTACCAGAGTACAAATATATTGACGATGTTGTAGAACATGTACACGAGTGTGAAATGTTATGGTGCGCGAAGGGGATCACTACCCCGGAGTGGAAGGCAAGTTATTTTGCAACAACATTGCAAGGACACACACATAGTTGGTACTAGAAGTATGACCCCCATCAAACAATGGTAGATTACACCACGCCATGGAATGCTTTCTTGGCTGAATTTCATATCCCTAAGTTTGAACAGAAGAGAATTAGTGTACTGAAGGAGATCTAATGAGGAATGGCAGAGAGTGTGTGGGAATACGACACGCATTTTAAAACTCTCTTATCAAAGCTAGCCTATGATATCCACCCTTCTCATCATGCTCATTGGTTTTTTGGAGGATTGATAATGTTATTCAGGAGAGCACTTTTGCACAATAATTTCACAAACCCGCACGAGGCCTTAGAGGTTTCCCTTCGTGCTGAGGCTGTCGAAAGCATGGATACCAGTGTTAGCCCCTTCCTTAAGGCTTAGATTTTTGTGATGGCGAAGCAACTGAAGAAGCTATCTACGAACTTGGCTCATGAGACTCAAAGTGGTCTATGGTGCATGGATTGTGAGGTAGAGGGGCATATAAAGGACAATTTCCTTAAGAGATCAGTACACTCCATGACAATGGACTGTGAAATTTTCCATGAAGATCATGATGCATGTAGATTCCCATTGTTGCAATGCATGATCCGTAATAATGTGTCTTGCTATTACAATATCTACACATCTACTACCCATGACACCAAGGATTTTAGATTGATTGACCAAATACATGACACCATTGATATCGGTGTGTGTCAAACTAGCCTTACGAAAAATTCTAAGCATAATGGCAATCACTTTAAAGGGTGTGCGGATGGAGGGGCACGTGGAAGAAGTTTCTGAGGTGGATTTTTTGGTATTGGTGACCACGGAGGATGAATATTTGAGTTCCCGCATGGGACGTGTTACAACTATGGATCCACATAACACTATAAACGTGAATTCCCTAATATTCTACAATGCTCTTAGTGTGGGAAGAAGCATAAGTATGAGGAGTTCCCAGAGCTGTTTGAAAATATGAGCCAGTAACACCAAAAGGAAAAAGGTTTCGGGATGGTAAGCGTGAGGAAGGTCGATTCACAATGGATGATAAGAGTGGCGCGTGAGTTAGAACTAAATCCTGTACTAGCTACGATGCAATATGAGGTTGTGCACACAAGGGATATACCAAGGCAAATACCACTGGTTATTAAAGAAGAGGTGGTGCATGTAAAGTAAATAGATCCTACTCATTAGAAATAAGTGTATCGAGAAACCATGGAGGTGATTCAAAGCCTACAAGGAGAGATCCAATGCCTGAAAGAGCAATCAAGATAGTTAGAGAAAAGGAAAAATGTTGAGGCTCCACAGAAGGAACTGGATGAGGTTAGAGAATTATGCAAGATGTTAAAGAAAGATAATATCATTCCCTTACTAGGAGAGTGGTTATGGGAGAAGGTACCGTAAGCTGGAGGAGGGCATGAGATGCAGGTTCTACATGCCAACATTCCCCCCCACAACTTTGATTATGACAAGGAGATTACCTTGAATGCTATTGTAGATGGGTGGCTTCTGAGAAATATTTTGATTGACACGGGTGCAAAGGTCAATGTTCTCAACCTAGATGCATGGCATCAAATAGTAAGGCCCCCATTACAACCATCTTTGAATGTGTTCTATATGGATAACAAGACAAAGGCAATTCCCATTGGTGTCTTGAAGGACGTTGTTATCATTATGCAAGGGGAAAATTTCACTGGGGATTTTGAATTCTTGGTGCTAGCCAAGGAAGAAAAATTTCCAGCGTTACTTGGGTGCCCCTGGTTTTACAAGAATAATGTTGACCTAAGGTTCAATAAGGGATACATAAGTTTTGAAAACAAGGAGGAGCAGATCATCATCCCCTTAATGGATGGAAAATCAACACCATATACTGATCCCTTATGAGAAGAAGTTATCGACAGGATATAT
This sequence comes from Taxus chinensis, assembly GCA_019776745.2. Lineage (NCBI taxonomy): Eukaryota > Viridiplantae > Streptophyta > Pinopsida > Cupressales > Taxaceae > Taxus > Taxus chinensis. Next base: position 600,106,557 of record CM034154.1, on the reverse strand, counting down.
GTGCACTCTATCAGGGACCCTAAGGTGATTCACCTTATAGAGGGAGTTATTCAGTGTTAAGATGCTCAGTCCATGAGTGATACAACTAGTGTGGCATGTGACAAGTGGGTACAAAGGACATATGAGTTAATTAGGCACCAATTAAGAGGCTATGTGATAAGGGTAATAAATGTGTGCTAAGTCAAGTTCCTGAGAGGGAAGAAGTTGTTGAATTACTCTGGAGGGGCAAACCCTGAGGATTTCTTACGAGAAATGGAGGCTTAGTGGAAAAATGAGATCGAAAGAAGAGCGATGCTCAACTATAAATTGTTTAGGACTGCAACACATTGGTGGGTGAAACACCGCGATAGCCTTCTAAAGTGGCACGAGGTAAGAATGGTGTTCTCTGTTATGTTCTCCTGAAGCAATGCACCCACTGTAATACAAGACTACCATGGGAAGGAACCCACCTTGTCTCATGTCCAAGCATGTGAGAAATCATGGATGGAAGGCACAAAGTAATTTATACCTTCTTTATGGATGCATAAGTTGTATTCCACCTTACAAGGTTATGCGTGCATGGTATATTCACTCTAAGATACATCATCATACGGGAAATTGGTAGGAATTGATGGCTGACCTCCTTTAGGATTTCGAATATCATAGTACTAAACCATCAGTGGATAAGGAGTTGTAGGTTGTTAAGCACCTAACGATGGGTGATAGTGCCATGGCAGAAGATCCAATACTTGAGTTATTGGGTGAACCTAGTTTGGAGCCTCATGTTGATGAATAAGAGTCAGAAGAGGTATAAATTGAGCACGGGTGCATGGAGAAAGAAAAGGGAAATATGGTCTACGTGATAGATGGCGAAGAGATGGAGAGTTTGGATGCTAACCATACTAAAGGTATGCACGAAGTTATTGATAGTGTTGATGAGCAAGTGCGTACATACAATGAAACCTTGAAAACAAATAAGGTTAAAATTGGTTCAGAGGATGAACCTAAGGAGGACATTATTGGATACTATTGGTCAGAGAAGGAGGTCTCAAAGATCATTGATCTATTACAAGAGTTTTAGGATTTATTTCCATGTGGGTACCATGAGCTTAAAGGCGTTCACCACTCCTTGGGGGAGATGAAAATCAAGTTGAAAGAAGGTGCGCGCCCAATCCAGAAGAGTCCTTATCAAATGAATCTGAATGTTTGTGTCAAGGTTAAGGAGGAGATGGACAAAATGATCACTTTGGGAATCATCTAAGATGTGGAGGAATCAAGATGGATAAGCCCCATGTTCATCAGCATTAAAAAGGATGGAAGGATAAGGCTATGTTTTGACTATAGGGACCTCAATGCAGTATGTGTCATTGACCCTTTCCTAACCCCCTTAACCAAACAGATTCTTGAGGGAGTAGCTCGGTGCGAGATTTATACCTTCACGGATGGATTCTCAGGATACCATCAAGTTAGAATTACTAAAGAAGACCAAGAGAAGAAAACTTTCACCACTAAATGGGGACGTTTTTCCTATATGGTCATGCCTTTTGGACTGAAGAACGCACCTGCTATGTTTTAACAAATAATGGTCCATGTGTTTCAGTATTTTATCCATAAGTTCCTTCATGTCTACCTTGATGTCTGGATAGTGTATGGAATAGTGAAAGACCATTGTGACAATTTATGGTTGATGTTTGAAAGATGTTGGCAGTTGAGGATATCCCTGAACATTAAGAAGTGTGTTTTTACTACTCCATTTGTGACCCTATTGGGGCATATCATATGTAAGGAAGGTTTGTTGGTGGATCCCACCAAAGTTGCTATTATTGTGGGGTTGGGGGAACCTACTAGTTAAAGTACAGTGCACGGATTCCTTGGGCATACAGGATACTACTGGAAGTTTATCAAGGGATATTCCAAAACCGTTGTGTCATTGGAGAAGTTACTAAAACACAAGAGTGCCTTTCATTGGGGAGAGGTGCAAAAGATGACATTTGACACTTTGAAGGATATAATTGTAGTTTTTCCCATATTACAGTTTCCCTCTTGGGGTAAACCTTTCAACATGCATGTTGATGCCTCAGGAAAAACCATTGGAGCAGTCTTAGCACAACTTGGAAAAGGGATTATTGATCACCCCCTTTGTTGTTCAAGTAGGAAGTTGACACCATAAGAATAGAAATACACCACTACTAAGTGTGAAGCATTTTTGATGATCTACATGTTGCATAAGCTCAACCAGTATCTACTAGTAACACCCTTCATATTTTACATAGATCACATGGCCTGAAAGTACTTGGTGAAAAATCCTGATTCGCAAGGGTGCATATGATGGTGGATCCTGTTGTTTTCGGAATTTGATTTTACAGTTTCTGTGAAACCAGGAAAGAGTAACTCACGACCTCACCATTTGTCAAGAATTGACTAAATAGAGGATGCATAGAGCATTGAGGATGTTATGCCAGATACACAACTATTTAGGTTGCAACACACACCCTCTAACTTAAAAGATATTGTTGTGTTTCTTAAAATGTGTGTGGCACCAAAAGGCATGAAAATTTTGGAAAGGAAACAATTAGCTATACGCATCGCACCCTACAAGCTAATTAGTAGAGACTTATAAAAGTTAGGACGTGATGAAGTTCTGTGCCGATGCATGTTAGAACATGAGCGCATGGAAATCATAGAAGAAACACATGGTAGGATTGCATGAGGGAACTATGCAGGGAATGCCACCGCACAGAAAATTCTACTTGTAGGGATTTGGTGGGAAAGTATCTACCAGGATTTCATTAAATTTTACAAGGCTTGTGACCATTGCCACTACCTTGGTAGGCCAAGAAAAAGAGATGAGATGCCCTTGAGACCTATAGCCAGCGGAGAACCATTTGAAAAATGGGTAATTTATTTTGTAGGACCAATTTCACCCTCTGCACGACGAAGGACTGGTTCGCACTATATCATCACTTGCACTAATTAATTAACAAGGTGGGTGGAGGTAGTGCCTACAAGGGATTGCACAATGACATCAATTGCTAGATTCTTATGGGAGAACATAATCATTAGGTATAGATGTCTTTTAAGCTTTACTAGTGACAGGGGTACACTTTTTTGAATGAAACCGTCAGGATTTTTTTGGTAGAGTTCATGGTGGCCCATCATAAGACTACCCCATATCACCCATAAGCTAATGGAACTACTGAGACATTTAACAAAATTTTGAGTCACACACTGGAAAAATTTGTGATGTGGGAAGAAAATATTGGGATGACAAGGTATCTGTTGTTGTATGGGCATACAGGATAAGCTACAAGAGATTGAACAAGGCCACACCGTATTAGTTGGTTTTTGGTGTGGAGGATGTTTTACCAGTTGAATTTATGCTACTATCACTACGTATTGCTGGTGTAGGAGGGTTAGCTGATGAATAAGTAATTTAAGAGCACATGGAGAGATTAATACAGTTGGACGAAAGGTGATCACTTGCTTGATGGAGTCAGAAGACTGAAAAGGCACAAAAGAAAGCATGGCATGATTGCCATATTAAAAAAAAACAATTTGAGGTTGGGTAAATGGTTTTTCTATATGATTCCAAGTTTCTGTGCCATCATGGAAAACTAAAAGTCCATTGGTTAGGGCCATATATCATCTCATACATCCTTGATTCAAGCGCTTTCTAGTTACAAGCACTTGATAGAACATGGTTACAGGGCTATTTCAATGGGATTAGGCTAAAGCCCTACTATAAATAAGTCTTCCTTATGTTTGTAAATAAGGAAATATTTCCATTTAGCCCAGGATTTCCTTTTATGCATTTCTTTTCCTTGTGTTTCCCTTTCTTGTTGCTTGCTCCTTTCTTGTTGGGTTTTTTTTTTGTGCCCTGTGAGTTAGTAGCCACTTACTATTTTCAAAAGGTTATGTATACATAGAGGACTGCACATCTATTTTTGTGCGGGGTTGAGTAATGCAAAGAAAAATGGAAGCTAGTAGTGGAATTTGTGTTTCGATGGTCTTAATTGAAGGATATAGCCCAGATTGAAGGATGAAAAGCACATAGTGGGTAAGAGCACACATAGAAAAGGTGGAAATGGAATTTTGGTGCTAGGATAGCTTTATGAAGACCATGTACAAAGGATGAGAAGTGTAGGAACAACATGAGGTAGGTGAGGGAAAAAACTAGGTTAAGGGTAGAAGAAGTTCCTTCAGCGTTGCAAGCACATGTGTGAAGATCTTCAGTCAGTAAGGATTTTTGTGTGCCAGAAGGTTGTAGATATTTTTTCACATATAATTAGGTGTAGCGGTAAGAGCGCTTAAGGGTGGGATTTAGGGGAAAAATCTGCCTTTATTGCAAAAGTATGTCGGTAGGTGGCATAACATTTATTACGGGACATGAGTGAAAAACTATAAGTAGAAGGTTGGGATACATTGTTATTACCTTGCATTTGTGATAAAGAAGAGCTCTTGCGAACTAGGGAATCCTTGAGAAGTTGAGCGAAAGGAGATTATGAAGATTTGCATGCGTGACTAGTGTGATTTACAAACTAGGGTGGAAAAACAGCTACACGAGTGTAGAGGAGAGGATTATTCAAATTTTTGAAACCCATAAGAAAGTACAACATCTCGTGGAAGGAGGGATTTTTCTAGGGTTAGGGTTTTTCAGCTAGGGCACGAGAGTAAGGGGATTTTTGATGAAGGAAGCCACAAATTTGAGTAGAGAAAGGAAGAGGAGAAAGGAGGATTTATTAGTAACCCAAAAAGGAGATGACACCAAAGAAGGCAACTGTTTCACTCAAGAAGGGTAAGGGTAAAGGAAAACAGGTAATTTCCACTAGTTTCAACAAGGAGTGGTATGCGGAGATACAATACCCAGATGTCATATTGCTTAGAAAATAATGGGTATCCCATGTAAGGAAGATAACAGTAAGTGATTACAACCATCACACAAGCACCACAAAGAAGGAGATGTCATTAGAACTAGTTTAGCCGATAGCCAAAAATACACTAGAAGGGATGCCAATATATGATGATGAAGTGAAGGTAAAATTGGAGAAGGCTACATTACTGAAACTTTATGAGTTGCCCTACTTTCGAAAACCTAAGTGAATGTACCAATGGTTGATGTCACGCGTGTACCAAGACCACTTCTACTTTGCAGTCTATAGGATGCACATAACCCCTCAACTAATCTCTAAGTTTACCAGCCTAGGATGCAAAGGGGAACCACTAGATGATGATTTTGAGGAAAAGGAAGCCATTAAGAAGATAGTCCACGCTTATGACTATAAAAAGGGCTCATGCTATTTTAATATCTCTGACCTTGTGATGAGGATGGTTGTGCGCCTAGTATCCAAGTTGAATGGAAAAATGATGTTGACACAGATAAACAAGGCTTGGTTGAATATGTGCCGAAATATTGTGGAAGGAACCATCTATAACCTGTCCACCTTCATTGTAGAATAAATCATCAATGTCATGCATGAAGGATAGAAGATGATGTTGGGAATGTCCTCCTCACCATCATTGTCTTAGAAATTAGAGTTCCTGATGGGCCAAAGAAGTTTGTATGGGAATATCTAGATGAATATCCTTCCCCTGCAAAGAGATTTGAAAAATAAACTTGTGATACCATGACAACTGCCCACAAGGCATGCCTATAGAAATGGTACAAGAGGATGTGTGATGCTTTCGGGGCTGAATGGAGAATACCTGAACAATTACCAATGATAGTGCAGGGAGAAGCTAAGTTTGTTGTATTCTAGCATTTTTGCATTGAAAAAATCACATTGATAGATGGGACCAAGATCCCATGGTGTAAACTACCTTTCTCCTTCATCGCATAATATTTCCAAGCAGGGATCAATCACTTCAAGGAGGCCAAAATACTAAGTTTTGACCTCAGCAAGGTGGATCACGACCACCACGACCTATGAAGGAAGCTGGTATACCCTAAGAAGTGCATTTATGTGGAGAGGTATGTCTCCCATGGTGAAAAAATCTATGATGATACTAATTACTGTAAGGACTGTAATAAGGGTATACCTACAGATTAGGACCAAGTATGAGAAGGGCGCCTACTTGGAGAATGATGTTTCCATCCTAGAAGACCCCTCTAAGAAGAAGAAGGTTGTACTAAGGAAGAGGGAAAGAAAAGAGGCGCCAGAGAGGAAGACACCAAGTGTGCAGAAAACATAATCTATGGGCGTGTAGGATTCAGGCTTGAAGACAACCACATATGCATGGAGGAAGTCCCCCATTAAGGAAAATGAGAAATCACCAAAAGAAGAGGTGCCAGAGAAAGAATAGCCTCCTGCACAAGAAAAATCTCCAAGGAAGGAGTCACCTGCTGAAGAAGAAGAGAAGGAAGAGTCTCCCATAACGGAATACCCAGTTAGGAAGAGGTAGAAGGTAGCAGAGAAGGTGAACTTAGAATAAAAAGGGAGCCTAGAGGCCTATAGAGGCAAGAAAGATGATGATGAGCATGAAGAGGCTCAAGACCATCCTGTGTACAATGTGCATGACTCCGAGGATGATGGAGAATAGAAAGGTGCTCAAGGAAAAGGGGAGAGTGAAGAAGTGAATACAAAGGATCAAAGGACTCCAAGCATCACTAAGGAGAAAATAGAAGAGGCCGCAGAAAGAGAAGTAGCAGGCATAATAAAGGATTTGGTGGAGCAGGAAGAGCGCAATGCTAACAAGGTGTTCAAGTAGATATAGAAGGAAAGTGTAGGAAAAGAGTATATGAGCATGGTGCATTGGGCTTGAATTCATGCCTAATGGATTCTTTAGGGAAACTAGTCTTCATGAACTTGTTGGTGCTCATTCTGATCTCACACCATTTTCCCTTGAAATCCCTCACTTTGTGGACTCTTTCAGGTTTTATATCTCCCTGATTGGTGCATAAATTTTTTTTCCTACATTTGTCAATTATAATGCCCCACGCTTGTTTTTTGTATAAGAAAATATGGCAGACCAAAATCTCAATATCCCGGTAGTGGAGGACATCGGATGATTCAGATCCCCTATTGATGGGGAAAATATTTTCCAAGTTTTCACTCACTAAGGCATGTTGAGAATGTTATTATATGTTTTCATGGCATGGAGGGACCGTGCATGTTTAGGGACCAGCCACTGAGTTTTATTTTTAGAGATGCGCTGAGGAGACACGTGGAGGTTTCCACCAGGCCCTCCCTTCCCTTAAACTTTTCAAGCAATTTCCTAAAGGGCTTGGGACATGTGGAAGGCCCGCGCTTATTTAGAGACTTACTTTTGTGCCACACCTTTACAGTTGCACTAGGCAAACACGTGGATGACTCTGATATAGAGTAGAAAAGGGGTAGAATCAACGTTTGTTGTGTAATGCATTTGTTTTTTTGCCATTTTTTCTCCAAGATTCTTGGATATGTAAATATGCATTATTTTTCATCATTTTTTAATGAAAATATTTGTCATCTCTATCGGTAAGATGACATTGAATGGATTAGAAACTTAAATTATGAGTCTAAAAATTGTTAAAGTCAATATTTTGAAACAGGAATTACCAAAGGAGATGGATGCAAGGTAGAATTATAGATGAAAAAAAGTAAAAAGGGGATGACCTGTCAAGTCCAACTGTGTAGAGACTCCAAAAAATGATTAAAAAGGGTATTTCTCGCATGACAGAATCAGAATGATTAGAAGGATTTCCAAAAGGTTATGGCATGACATCCTAGTCATCAGTCGAGGGCCTAAGAACATGATTTGTTTAGAGTTGGTCCACCTGGCAGATTCCATATCTGAACTTGTTAAACATCACTATTTGAAAAAAATTAGCAATAAGAAAAGGTCCCTTGAATATTCTTCTCTTTTGGGGGGAAATTGAGTGGTAAAAATGTATAAATGCAATGAGAGTACTCTTGCAAAAGGTCGGGAGTTCATTTTCATGAGAAAATTTTGAGAAAAGCTCATCCTCTGAGAAAACTTTCTGAGAAACCAGGTTAACTTCCTCTGTGGTAGATTTTCATTCATTTTGAGTTTGTTACAAGTGTATAGCCATCAAAAAGATTTGAGATTGTTTAAAATAACTCTCCCCTACTGATTAATCTGATAAACTTTGAGTTAATTCATGTTAAATCTCTGGAAAATTTTGTGTTTATTTCACTTTCAGAATGTCTACAAGTAGTTTCTCTTGTTCCTATTGCAATCTTATATCAAAATATCTTTGAATCACATAGATCTCAATCCTTATGATAGTTTAGTGGCATCTGCAATTTCATTTTTTAGAAGAGCTTTCATCTGGGAATGAAATAAAAAATTTAAAATCAATTTTCTTTCATCTGTTGACAAATATTGTTAGTAAGCCTCTGGGTGTGCCTCAGACATGACTGATCTTAGATTTTGATGTTTTATTGGGTCTTCTAACTCAAGCCTTCATTCTAGAATCTAAAATATTGTGTGAAAAAGCGCATGTCTGGGCCTTCATTGATGCACACTTTTTGGTTGAAGGAATGTTTTAACTATTTTGAAGCTTTCTGTTATTGAGTTCTCCATTTGTTGTGAAATTTCTCAAGGATCTAACAAACTCCAATCTATCTTGTTGATCTCCCACCAAAAATTATTCAAATAACCAATCCTACCCTAAACTACCGTTGTGTTGCTCTGTATATCCACAAAAGAACAAAATCCATTTGTTAAAGTGTGTAGAACAGATCATGATTCCTTATGTCTTGAGTAACCTTAGTATTGTGTTGAAAATATCTCCACAATCTGGAAGTGACAAGTCATAAGAGTCATATTTGGTGTGTTGATTATATTTTCCCAAGGTCTTCTCTATAAACTTTGTGCAAAAGAAGGATTTACTAGCATTCTTCAATAACAGAGGTTACCAAATAGGTTCTCTTACCTTGGTTGAAAGGAACAACCTAAAATAGTTGGGATAAGATCACATCCTTTTAAGGTGTTATCCATCTCTCTGCAAACCCAAGTAACAAAGGTTTAGTTAGATTTCATCCCTTGCTACAAAACAATACACATTTATGATCTATCTACCTCTAAACTCCCTGTCGAATATGTGTTGCTGCTTGGCTTGAAAAGGAGAACAAATTTGTATACCAACACAACTAATAGAAAAATTACCACTTGAAGTCATAAAAATGTTATCCCAAATTAACTCCCCTAGATTAATTTGGATAACATATTAAAATGGACTTAGCCATTTTAAAAATCCCGAGACATTTAGATGGTCATCAAATTTCACCGCTCTAAAGCATTGGCCATTGGAATTTTAAAAAAGTGGGAGACTAATAATTATCCATTAGTGGGTTATATTTAAAAGGTCACGCAATGTTCATTTGACCGTTAATTTCAACGATCAAACCGTAGGCCACATTGTGGGATTGTGGCTCTCCTCAAACAATTTGTGTTGATCTCAAGTCTGCTGAATTAGTTGGAGTGGATAGAGTTTTGGGTCCATGGTGGGGCAGAAGAAGTCACTGAGGTCAAAAGAAAGATGGTGGAGTTAGGGGATGATAGAAGATCAATGAGAAAAGGCTAACACGTTTCACCATTTTGACACTCTTCAAGGCAGATGCAATCTGCGGACTTCAAGTCAATGGAATAAACCTAAGTTCCTATGACTGTCGGGTTTAGGATTGGCTGAAGGCAATTTGAAGAAATGTTTTCAAAGTTAGAGGTGCCATTTGGAAAAATCTTAACGGTCCAAGGTGGACACGTGGCATCATTCCATCACACTTTGGGGAAATGTGCTCCTGTGGGCATAAAGTCCTCATAATAAATGAAAATTGATAAAAGTTGTTGGGCCCATGGGTGGATTATGTAGGGAGATGGTCAATGTGTAAATAGAAAAGGAATCCCCACCCCCCACATCCAAATGAAGGGCAGACATGTGGAGATATTTCAGGCCCTGAGGACATTTTGTAGTTTTAGATTTTATAGAAGTACATTGCCAACATGCATATTGCAAATGAATCTCCATCCCTGCAGACAACGGAGGACTGACACTAAAAAAGGTCAAAGTGAATCCTCGAGGCCAATCAAATTTTTCCATGTGTCACATTCCTGTGAATGCTGATAGGAAAATATTCAAATGGCCATATCTTTCACTCCAGAGCTCAAAATCAGGAAAAATTTATATCATTGGAAAGGTATTCTTGAGACCTTAAATTTTGCATCATCAGAATTAAATTTTGATGGCATATGGTGGGAGAAAAAGAGGAGAAACAAATCAGGCATTAATGTATAATTTTAGATGGTTCAACCACCCAAATTGATGAAGTATGGGGCTCTTATCTTCTCCTTGAAGAAAAAAGACATTAGGGAATGATATTGCAAGTGTTTTGATGATGTTTTCTAGATATTTAATGTAAATTATCGGTGGTTGGTGCTTGAAAGTATGCACCATAGGGAAAGGAATATTTTTTCATTATGACAAGATCAAATATGATCTCCTTCCCTCTCTTCCCCCGCTTCTCTCTCTCTCCATTCTCTATATATTGTAAAAAGATACTTATTCCAAAGGATAGACATTCTAATCTATAAATAAACCATGTCAAAATGATCTCCCAAATAGATGAGAACCAAGAACCTTGAATTTGGACTCTGTAGATGTGTTCTTTCCTTCTATTCGAATTATAATGGATTATGCATAGTTTTAAGCAATAAAATATGGTGTTTGTGGCTCTCTTTTTCCCTGTACTTGTGTTTTATCTGCATATTTCCATGTTTTAATATTGCAATGTGTTGTGCACATCTCTCTCATTTGTAGGCTCTAATTTGATTATGTTTCATGTTCATCATTATTTTCTTTGTGCTATCACCTCTTTTATTTTAGGATTTCCCTTTCTATGCATCTCCTTCTAATCCTCGTCCCTTGGAATGTTAGTCAAGGTTTAGTTAGTTTTGCTTCCAACTGTAGGAGTAGTTTTAGGATTAGGATTAGGTAGAGTAATTGGCCTTATTCGGAGGTCTATCTCAATTAGCAGGTCCCACAACTTATAAACATTCCCATTTTACCTCATAATCTCAGGTTTTCTATGACTTGGGGCATGGTGTAATTTTGAGCTCCAACAGTGATATAATGCATAATAAAATTACTCAAGATCATGGAGTGGATAGTGTTTTATATTTAATCAATCGTCTCTAAGAATATTGAGTTGGAAAATGCTACACTCAAGGGGTAAAGGTTTATGTATACCAAAATAAAAAACAAACATTTTAGTCCTTTAATTAAGATACAAATAATCTATTATGAAAACAAAATTAAAGATGGAGATGAATAATTCCATGCCTATTTATGATGAGGTAGATAAGGAAAGGTGTTTATCTAGCTCGCGAGCTACCATAAAATTTCGTTCAATGGTTTGCATGCGTTGCAAAGCCTTCACATTTGGCACTGGTGGTTGTCAAATTTAAATTTACACCCTCTAATATAATTTCCTTAGAAACTCTAAAGCCTTTTCAGCAAACTCATTTTGTGCATACCTACAATCCATTATTGTCCATGACGCTCTCTATATCTATTATTTATTTATTTATTTATTTTTCATTTCTACAACCATTGCATACTTGTTACACCAAAAAGGTTGCATTCGTCAAGGCAATTTTTCAAAGAGTTCATTTGCATTGTGCATGTCTCTATATTTTGCACACATGGCTTTCTAGGAACATATTTTACTATAGTTTCCGAGTTATTTTCAATAGCTATATTTTGTGCGCTTCTTCTAATGAACCACATAACCTTGGCGCATTTCTTTGAGGAATTTGGAAAAAAGTTCATGAGCCTTGTTAACGCTTCCATTATTATTATTATTATTATTATTATTGGACCACGATTTAAAGTCTTAAGCTTCACATCCTCACATCCAACTCATAAAACTTAATACTTGTACAATGAGCTACCAAAACCAAGATAATAGAGCACAACATAAGCAAGGGAAAAATGTGGAAACTATTTTATCTCTCTAACAAAAATAGAGAAGATAAAATATTGTAGGAAATATATTTCTACAACAGAAAAGGTGTTGATTAATGAATTCTAAAACTACAAGGAAAAAAACTTAAGCAAAAAAATATACCATGGTGTTAGTAACCATACCTCTGGAAAGAATTTTCTCCTTTCCAACACTGCAACAATTCTCATCATACTTTCCCCAACGCACAAAATAAGAGCCCAATTCCCTCCAAGTTATCCTCAACGCATCCCAAAAACCCCATGAACTTTACTTCCCAATAAAAGAGATTATCAAATACTTTTAACAAATCCACTTTTTCTATATCTTGTAACTAATGTTTCCATAAGATTGCCTCATTTTCAGGAATTTAATCAAATAGGTCACACGCCCTATCCCTGCATCCTCACTTTTGCATGCATGCCTACCATACCCCTCCAAACTGCAGTGTCTGATGAAATTCCCCTATCCATTACGCTTTCCTGGGAATTTATGATCTTAGACAAAGCTTCATGTAGTCATTTTTGTTAGCCTTAGTACTTTAAATCCCAAGTGTGTCATCCTATCACCCAATAGGTGTTTGGCGCTCACCTAAGGCATGCACATGCACCAAGCCCCTACTTTAAGTGAGTTTTAGGAGAGGGTTCTGTCATTGATGGAGGAGCAGTTGCAAAGAATTTTATATTTATGTACTTACTTATAAGCATAAGATGAGGTAGTATATCTTCATACACATGCATCTTAAAACAAAAGAAATAAGCATAGTATGGAACACAAAGAACCAGATCTGACTGATGACATGAATAAATAACATTAGGGTTTGTACCCATGAACAAGTTGTTTAGAATAGAGCCACATATATATTGATCGAGAGGTTTGAATAACCACATTAAATTCAAAAGGGTCATATCAGACCAAATACATTAAACAATAGAGGTCCAGCCTATACATCATGAGTAAACAATAGAGATCCTAGCTATGCCTTCCTTATTATAACTTATTACAGACCCACCCCTTTATGACCATACTTTATATCATTTTTATAGAATTCTAATAGACTAATGAGAAGACCAAACCCTAGGGCATCCTGCTATTTTATGTAGTTCTTCGTTCATCTATATCTCCCCATGTTAGTATATTTATGGTTTTCTGTTTTCTCTAACCCAAACATCTCTTTTTTATAGGACTAGTACCCACTTCCATGCCTTCCCTCTTGAATAGATCATGTGCCAAGTGTCCATGTGGTCCTCCATTGGTGAATGTTTAGCAATTTCCAAGCCCACCATTCTCTGTAATTATTTTGTCTTGAAATATTAGCTAAGTACTAAAGGGTGCATGAGCACGCGGGTCCAATAGGAAGAAAGGTATGCGGGGAGAAACGCAAAAGAAAAGGTTTTAAGAAGGGTTGAGGAGAAATCAGGGTGCACACACAAGGAAATGCATGGGGTCTAAAGACTTATCCATATTCAACATTCTAAATGCACTTGAGGAAAAACGTGACCCAAATAGGCATGTCGAGTTGATAAGGTGTCAACCTGGAGACTTGGCGGTCAAGGAAATAAGATTACAAAAATGGAATATTCCTAGGAAGACATCATTGTAGAAAGTGGAGAGCTCATAATCGAATAAGCATACACCATTGAAGGACCACATGGACACTTGGCATCTGATCTATTCCTGAGAAAAGGTATGGAGGTGGTTGTTGGTGCTATAAAGAGATATGCTCATGTAGAAGAACAAATACAGAGATACACATAGAGGGAGACATAGATGGAGGACATATAGTATGAAGAGAGTGAAGCTTTGCAGAAAATACTAGGAGGACCTAGGAGTCAGAGTTATCATTAGAGGACTGTAGGAATGTTATCATGTTTAAGGGATGGGTCTGTAAAATTTTTGTAATAAAGAAAGCATAGCTAGGGCCTTTGATATATGGGTTGGATCCTTGTCATGATACATTTGGTCTATTATGACCCTTTTGAATGTAATGCAATTATGGATTTTATGATCAATATAAATATATGGTTGTTCTGAATATCTGGTTCAAGGGTACAAACCCTAGTGTTATTTCCTTATATTTTATGGTAGATATATTCTTTTTATTTTATGTCATCATGTTTCTCTTGTTATTAAGTTCTTGGGTATGAAGATATGATAGCTCATGTTGTGCTTTTACATGAATATTCACTTCTCTGCAACTAATCCTCTAATAATGACAAGATCTTCTCACAATTCTCACATAAAGGAGGGATTTGAAACCCGCACGTTCCTCAGGTGAGTGCCCAGCACTTGTTGGGTGATAGGCCAGCACGCATAGGGTTATAAGTTAGAAGATGGGTAAAAATGACCACAGTAATGATGTCTTCTAGGAATATTATCTATGTGGAATATCCTTTTCTTGACCTCCAAGGTTCCAAGTTGACATCTTATCCACTCATCACACCTAATCGGGTCCTCATGTTTTTCCTCAAGTGATTTATTTGAATTCCAAATATGGATAAGTACTTTAAACCATTTCCCTACTTCCCCCACGCACCCTTGTTTCACGTAAACCCTTCTTAAACCCCTTTGTAATGTGTGCTTTCTCCTGAGCACCCTTATTCTTATTGCTCATGTGCACGCGCACCTTTTGGTAGTTAGCAAATATTTTGGGGCCCAAAATCACCCCACACTATGTGTGTTCTCCGTCCTTGGAAACATCCTTCTTATTCAAAGAATAAAGAATAGAAAAATAGGGAAAATTCTGAATAAAGAAATGAGGAATTGAATTAATTAAAAGAAAAGGAGAATGTAATAATCTATTAAATCTGTAGGAGTGGGAATTATTTCTTTATTTTTTCCTCAATATTTTCCCATGCATCCACTTCACCCTACGCCTCTTGAATTAGGTCACCCAATAATGCACTTACCTCATCAAAACTTAATCCATCGCCCTTAGCGTTCAATATATCTACAATGTTCTCTAGTTGTTTCCTAAGATTGTCTAAGACATCCATTTTGCGGGTGCCCTGGGGATATATTTCCTTTATCTGATTCTTAATAAAACCCCACAAGGTTTTTATTACTTCGTTTTTTTTTAACCCCATCTAGTATCTTATCGTGCTCCACCTTGTTGCATTTTTTATTTTCTTGAAATTATTTTAGATCTACCTCATGTGTAGTAACCAGAATGCTTGCTACTCTGTCCCTGTCAGTGCAGTTGTCATATACACTCTCGGCCATCTATGTGATGGTATTTACAATGGCAAGGAGATAATTGTATCGAGTAACTATTTCCCCAACCTGTAATTTTCCTCCTCTTTTTAGTGCACTTTCGCCTCTTCTTCCAACTCCACTGGGAGTGGCCCCGTATCCATGGTAAGGATGCGAGTCAAATCCTTTAAGAAATGTAGGGTTGATTCAAACTTCTAGTTGGGAGGGCTCAGGTCTGGGTGCTTCAGAATAATCACATTTTTAATGCCTTCTATCATTTTGTAAACTTCATGTACCTTGGCATTTTCACCCCTCAACTCACGGCTTAATTTTGCGTTGATTAGTTGTTGTTGCTTTATCTCCTTATCCCTTTCAATTATTTGATGATTTTTATTCTTATTTTCTTCCTCCAATGCCCTTATCATGTTGTTCCTACCATAGACCCTTAATTCTACCTTTGTTGAGCGCGTTACAAACCTGCTCATATGATATTTGTTGGGAATCCGCAATAGGGTTGATCCCCTTTGTATTTGAAACTTCCATTAATACCTCCTTGTTTACTTTAAACTCGATCTCATCAACATGGTTTTCAAACACCTAGGATAGCATTTTCCTTGTGCGCGCATAAGCACTTTATTCATTGAAAGAGTACAAACAGAGGAGTTATTCCTTGGGCATCGTGGTCTAGAAATGTGTGTGCAACACCTTATGGGGGTTATCTATATAAGTCATTGCATGTCCTCATGATGCTACCATGAATTTTCATCTCATGTGTGTTTTTTTGGGGATAATAACCGCTAGAATGGAATCCCCACTCATGCTACCATATTATTTCCCAACACTTGTGCTTCCATCAGCCTCCTTTAGTAGCTCATTGGCACTGCGTTCCACCTCTTGGTCCAATAATTCCTTTATAATGTTCGCCACCTCCATCTCTATGGAATCCTCTACTTTATCCTTAGTTGGGGTTGGGGTGTTTCGATCTTTCATGTTCACTTCTTCACTCCCACGCTTATTATGCATGTGTTCCTCATCCTTATTTCTTTCTTCATTTCGTTCCTCATCTGAATTGTGTACATTGTACACAGGATGATCTTGGTCCTCATCTTGCTCTTTATTTGCCGTGTCTTCCTTGTCATCCCCCATGATTTTTGTTTCTTCTAAGTTTTCCTCCTTTTCTATCCTTTGTTTCTTCTTTACCGGAAACTCAATCATAGGAGACTTCTTCTTTTCTTCTCTTCAGGGTAGTTCCTCTCTTTTTAGTGACTCTTCTTTCACAGGGGATTCCCTTTGTTCTGGCGTCTCATCCTTGGGAATATTTATCTTTTCTTCTACGGTGGACTTCTTCCTCCATGTATAGGTGCTTAGTTTTGTGCCTAAATCCTGTGTTCCCATTGTATGTGTGTTTGGTTCCTTTTTTTAGGGACATATTCCCTTTACATTTTCCTTAGCACAACCTTATTTCTTATGGAGGGATCCTCCAGGATAGAGACATCACTTTCAATGTATGATTCTCATACTTTGGCTTTATGTGTAAGTATACCCTTGTTGCATCCCTTCATGGGAGACATACTTCTCCATATATGCATGCTTATTTAGGTGTATTAATTTTCTACATAGCTCATGGTAATCTTGGTCCAACGTGCTGAGATCAAACCTTAGTATTTTTTCCTCTTTGAAGCAATTGACCCCGACTTGGAAGTATTGTGTAGTGAAGGAGAAAGGAAATTTACACCAGGAACTCTTAGTGTCATCTGACAAAGTAAACCTACCAATGTAAAAATTCTGGTATACTACAAACTCAGCCTCTCCTTGTACTAGAGAAAAAAACTACTCAAGGATTCACCAATCAACCCAAATGCATCACACATTTGTTTATACCATTTTTATAAATGCGCTTTGTGGGTGGTCGTCATGGTGTCACAAGTGTATTTCTCAAATATTTTGGCGAGGGAAGGGTCCTTATCTAGGTACTCCCACACAAATTTATCTGGCCCATCGGGGACTTCAATTTCTTAAAATATAATAGTAATTTAGCGCCCAATTCCCTTTGACACTTTTAGATACTGATTTTGATACTATTGATCATATTATGAACACTATCATGTTTTGTGTAATATGCTGGTTAGATGGTTAGACCATGGATTATTATTGATCTGGATTTATTTATTATACATGATGGTTACTAGAGACATTTTCTATATGTGGTTGATGATATACTATTGTGGCATGAATATATTATAGATATTGATTTGGACTTATGATACTTGGATATTTTGAGTATATTTGGTATGGTTAGACTCTTGATGATAATATAGTTGATTTATTTAATTAAAAATAATAATGTTGAAATTATTGATATTGTTGTGATTTATGTGTTTAGATGATCTTGAAATGTTGTTTATATCATTTTGGATGTTCTGATATGGCCACGAGGCCGAAGGAGGTATTTTTATTTTGCAGGTTAAAAATCACAACAATGTCGGGGGATTGGAGACTAACCATATTAAAATTCTAGGTGAAATCAACAAGGTCACCATGGCAACTGTGTTGTTCATTTGTGTGTTGAGTTATGTTAGGATTTCCCATGGGGGGATCTCCATTATATGTGACCATGGGATAAGTGTTTTATTTATGTGTTCCTTTTTAAATTATTGTTGTATGTATTTTATTTGTAATGTGTTCCTTCTTTTAATTAATTTAAATGTGGTAGATTAATGTGAGAGAGTCATATAGTTAAATTTTATTTAAATTAAATTGGGACATGGAATGTAATTAATAAATTTGTTGAGTTTAAATAATAATGTTGGAAGAGTGTGTAAGTTAACATGTAAGAATGTGTAAGAAATATGTAAGAGTCTTGTAAGGAAGATTTTGGAAGGTCAAGCACTCCATCTTTTATGAAATTCGAATTTGACCTTGGAGGCCAAATTTGGAGGCTTGTGGGACAAGTTAAACTTGTCCCACACCTCTTAAAATGATCCACCAACCATGCCTATGGTTTGGAGGTTAAATGTAGGCATTTATAATGCATTTTGAAGTGACAATATGTAAGTTTTAATTGCACTTCCCTTACATGTTTTAAATTTGGTCCTTTTGGAGTATGGGCATTTTTGGACTATGTAAGTGATTTTGTCATTTTTATTTATTGTGATTTGGTGAAGGATGTTGACTTTCCTCTTGGGGTTGAGGAAAGAATGATGTGGCATCCCACATGGATCCACATCATCCTCTTCTCTTCCCTCTCCTATAAAAGTGAAACTCCTTGCTTGTTTATGGTTGTTGAAACTTTGTCCATTTCCTCTTGGGGGCACATTTTTTTTTATGTTGTTTCTTTTGGAGCTTGTTTGAGGAAGATCTTGGAGTCTTTTTGCTTGCTTGAACCTTGCTGATTTTGGACTATAATTTTGGCATCTTGGAAAGCTTGTGAGCTTGGAACAAACTTCAGTATGGAGAGGTAGGATCTTGAGTTGTGTTTTAATTGTTTTCCTTCTCTTGCATGCATGTTTAAATGGTGTTTGTGTTTGCATTCTTTGGCTGGTTGGGTAGAATGCTTAGGGCATGGTGTAGGAGAAGGCTATGGGGATTTCATATGGGGGGCATAAGGGATTTCCAATGGCACTATTTTATTGAGGAGGGAGTTTTGGTTTGGGATCCACCTTGGAAAAGAAACTGCTTGCATTTCTTACTCTTGGGGGGGCATAAGGGATAAAATTTGGGGGGGGGGGGGGGCATAAGGAGGGGTTGGAAGATATAAGGTTTATGGGGTTGATATGTTATTGGTGGTATGCATTTTGGTGGATGCCCAATTCCAAATTGGGAGGCATAAGGAGTTCCCCATAGTTCTTGCTCTTGTTGGCTTGCTTGATCAAGCATATGTGTTGTATGAATTGATTTCAAATGTAGTTGGGAACTGTTGTCTTGTTTTGAACTATGTATTTTATTGATTTGTATACAATGTGAAGAATGTTGTTTGTATATGATAGAAGCCTTGTTGCCATGTGTTGATGTTCATACTTCCATTTCAATATGGTTGGGGTTCGAGGGCCAATGAGGAAAGGATGGCTTCTCCTTTCTCATTGGATGTCTTGGTTGGGTGGAGAGCATTGCCTTTCCCCCTTCCTTGTTGTGATCAAGATGAAAGAAGAAGAAACAAGCATGCTGCTATTTTTGGAGAAAGAATTTCACAGTTTGATAGTCATTTCCCTTTGAGTAATTCAATGTAACTTCTCCCACTTCGAGTGGATGAATGTATAAATGTTGTAATGTGAAGAATTGCATTGTTAATGGAAGTTGTAGTTGTATTGAGGAATGTAAAGAAGAATTACACTTGTTTTATGCTTTTGGAAAGAAATGTAAAGGATATTATAAGCATTGTAATTTGTATTTTGTAATTCGAATTGGAAGAGAGTTAAGTTGTAAAAGTGTCATTGAATTATGAATAAAAAGATTGAAGTAGTTTCAAAATTGGATTGTATACTGGAATTGTTTTGTTGTCCAAGAATGATATCTCTGTTTTGAAAGGAATAAGAAACAATGTTGTTATTGTATGTACTATAGCTTGAAATCAAATAGAAAGGAAAGTAGCAAAAAGTGTATTGATGATCAATGAAGGATTGCATTCCTTTCTCAAAAGAATGTTTTACCTTTTTCATACGCTATCTTCTCCATTGGAAAGTATGAGTTTTACTTGCAATGAGAAACCTCTGTTTGGAATGTTGAAAGAAGAATGCATATGGAATGAAAGTCAATGTATTTATCCTTGTAAAATGTTATTAGCAATACATGACACTCAGAAATTAGACAAAATTATCATTAATATGAATCGTAGCATCCAGATGATTTCTAATAATACTAATTTTTGTAAAAATGGACTAAGAGCTAATTAAAC
Organism: Taxus chinensis; assembly: GCA_019776745.2. Lineage (NCBI taxonomy): Eukaryota > Viridiplantae > Streptophyta > Pinopsida > Cupressales > Taxaceae > Taxus > Taxus chinensis. Next base: position 600,086,556 of record CM034154.1, on the reverse strand, counting down.
ACTCAAAATTCAATGACTTGGTATTTTTTTTTTTAAATTATAAGATTATTTTGCCCACAATTTTTGATATATATTTTTTTCCTTTGGTGAGAAGTTATATGCCACTATCTATCTTGACATGGATTTTAAATAAAAATGTAATATTTTATACTTGATTTTTTCCGTAAAGTTATGAAAACATAAAGAAAACAGAGACTTTCCATTATGTCAAATTCAATATTCAAATGAATTTTTTTTAACATGTATATGAATTTCACCACGGTTGGGGACATTCTGATAAGTGAAACAAATTTTGCAGTCTTAAAAGTAGACATATGCAAAAAGTGTCTTAAAGACCTTTAGTCAAAAATTATAAAATGATATTTATCCTCTTCTATTCACTGTAACAGTCTCCCCTATGCAATGTTTGTATTTTTATGACATAAGTAAAGTTCAGGGTGCACTTACCCTCACATGCACATTTTAAGTGACAAACTACTAATTCCAATTTAAAGGAAACAACTCACTGTTTTAACCAATCCTGGCAACTCAAATTTTAATAAAAATGAACAGTTCATACTTGCACTAAACAATAAGTTATGAAACTTTGAAAATTAGACTTAGTACTACCTAAGGAACTCAAATTCACTCTAACAGTCAAGAATGAATCTCCAAAACTTAATGAATTTCAATTTGGAGCTTGCACAGTCATTTTTTCCATCTATTACCGAAAAAAATGCAACCTTGAAAAGATTGGATAAATTGACTTCCCTAAAACACTCTAAACCCTCCCTAGACTGATCCTCCATGTTTGTTTGACATGTTGAGCGAAGCAGGAGTTCTAATTTTATCAAAATTATAAGTTGGAAATTGCCAGTTTGCCAAATAAAGGCCTGCAGATCGTTTTTACAAAATTGACCCTTAAAAATTCATCAAAAAGTAAATTTTATGTTCCCTGTGCAAAGAGGGCATTCGAGAGCTTTCTAAAAAGTCCTTGTTTTCCCAAAAACTGAGCTTTCTAGCTCAGGTTATGACACTTTGAAGTTTTTGTGCCTTGGCGGGAAAATTTGGGAAAATTTTCCCTGGCGGGCCCACAACCCAAAAATTTCCCATCAAAATTGCCCTTAGAAAATTTTCAAAATTTTGGGCTCAGGAAAATTTTCACTTTTCCCTCCGACTGGCCCGCAGCCAATCAGAGGCTGCCACGTGTCCTCCAGGGGCTGAGGCGGAGGCGCGGATAAATTTTACCCCTTAGACTTTTTGAAAATTTTTGGAAAATTTTCACTTTTCCCTTTGCCGGCCCACAGCCAATCAGAAGGGCACCATGTGTCCCCTTGTGGCTACGATAGAGGTGCGGGTTCTTTTAAAACCCCTTAGCTTTTATAAAAAAATTTGGGGAAAAATTCCCTTGTTTTGGCCCCGCTAGCCCGAGGCCAATGAAAGCATGCCACATGGCACCTCAGGGTGGTGGAAGCAGGAGGTTCAGGAGACCTTCTTTCTCCCTTATGTTTTGTATTTTGGCTTTGGGAAAAATTCCTAGAAATCCTTCCGCCTCCTGTAGCCCTCCGCTTCCACCTTTTTCCACATTGGGAAAAGCACAAAGCGCAAAAACACCCCGCCGCTCCACCCTTCCATTCTTTGGTGGGTGCGCGACCCGTGCGTCCTTTCTCTTCATTTTTTCCCTTCAGGTGCAAAGCTCAAATCAATCCTGCCGCTCCGCCCTTTCCCTTTTCCCTTTGTCTACTTTGCATCAGGATCTAACACGTGTCCCCTGGGGACCCGCGGGGGTGTGGAGCACATTTTTTGGACTTTGAGCCATGCATTGGAAAAATTTCCCAATGCCACCGCGCTAGCCCGCCAACCTGCCTAAGGTGCACTCCCCCTCCTCTTGACACGTGTCCCCCTTGGGGAAAATTTGACCCCAAGACTCCACCCACTCATAACTTGAGTTCTGTAAGGAGTTAGGAGGACTTCTTTATATCACCAGGAAAGGTGAGAAAATTTCCTATCCATTGGGAATGGTTTAGGGAAATTTTGGAAAGTGCATTGAAATATGAGAAAAATCTAGTTGAATTTTTGAGCCTGTTAGAGAGAAGGCATGGGGTAAGATTACTCCCTGAATCTAACTAGAACATCTAACCCTAAAATTTGAACCTTGTAAACTTGTTATAAGTTAATAAAGGAAAATTGTGTTTTGGTAAAAGGTTTTGTTCTGGAACCTATTAGTGAAAACTGATGTCTTGCAACTTAGTTGTAGACACTTCAAATAAAAAAAATTATCCCTTATAATTTTCTAGCTAACCCTAGGTTGTTTCTTTGGTCTCAAGTGGTTGTTAAATAAGGAAACTCGTAGAGTTGCAATAAACCAGCCTTCTCCATCTTCAGCTTCACCTCATCATCGTAGATAGGCATCCCATCTGGTGTCCTCTAATCTATGGGAAAAAATAGTTCTAAGGCCATATCTTTTTTTGTGGTGCTCGTTTGGTGGTTGTAGTCACTTACAGACATCTTCCTAACATGAGACACCCATTTTTTTCCTAGCAACACATCATTTGGATATTGCATCTCCACGTATCATTCTTTGTTAAAACTAGTGGAGATAGCTTGTTTCCCTTTTCCCTTGCCCTTCTTAGGTGAAACAGTTGATGCTTTCCTCAATGTCATTTCTATTTTGGGTCACAAATAATTCTTCCTTTCTCTTGATCCTAGCTCTTCTCAACTTTTCAGCTCTACCCCTTGGCAAAAAATCCCTTCAATTCCATGCCCTAGTTGTAGAACCCTAACTTAGAAAACCCTTCCTTCCACAAGATGGTGTATTCACTTGTGAGATTTGAAACCTTATCCCTCATGCACGTGTACTCCTTTTCCACTCTAGTTCACTAGTCAAACAAGTTATGCACTCATATCTTCACAACCCTTTTTCAGACAACTTTTCTTCTCAAGGATGTGCTAGTTCGCAAGAACTCTTGGATATCACAAAATGCATGGTAAAAATAACACACCCTAACCTTCCATTTATGGTTCTTGCTTCTATCCGTAGTAAATTCCATGCCACCTACCACCATAATTTTGTATTAAAGGAAACATTTTCCAATGTTTGCCTTCCACACTTTACCCTTTCGTGTGCCCAATCTTGGGAAAAAAACTTTTATAATCTTTTGGCGCGCAAAGACTCTTACTAAAAAAAGATCCTTACACGCGTGATTTCCTACCTCATGTTATTTCTAAGCTTCTCACCCTTGTACATGGTTTTTGTAAATCCCTCTTAACACTAAATTCCTTATGTTCACCTTTTATACATGCACTCCTCCAAACTACGTGCTTCTGATCCTTCAACCTGGGCCATCAAAACAAAGCTTCCAACGCTTGTCACATCACTCCACCCCACACAAAAATAGGTGTGCGGTTCTCTATGCATACCAAACCTTCTGAAAAATAATAAGTGGCTACCAGCACACAATGCACACACAACAAAAAAAAGAAAGGAACAAAAAAACAGAAAGGGAAACACAAAGAAAAAATTGCATTAAGGGAAATCCTAGGCTAAATGGAAATAATTCCCTATTTACGAACACAATGAAGAGTTATTTATAGTAGCGCTTCAGCCTACTCCTATTGAAATGGCCTGGTAACCACGTTTCATCCAACGCTTGTAACTGGAAAGCACCTGAATCAAGTATATAAGCTACAATGTATGGGCCAATCTAATGGAATTTGAATTTCTCAGGATGGCGTAAAAACTTGGAGTCATACAACAGAACCATCTGCCCAACCTCAAATTGTTTGTTCTTGATATGATGATCATGCCATGATTTTTGTTGTGCCTACTCAGCCTTCTGACTCCATCTAACAAGTGATCTTCGTTTATCCAACTGCATTAATTTTCCCATGCACTCTTGTAATGCTTGCTCATTAGCTAATCCTCCTGCACATGTAATACGTCGGGATGGTAGCATAAAATCTACCTGTAAAACAACTTCTACACCAAACACCAACTGAAATGGTGTGGCATTGTTCAATCTCTTAGTGGCTGTCCTATACTCCCATAGAATGGCTAAGAATTTTTCATCCCAATAATGCCTTCCCACATCACAAATTTTGGTCAGTGTGTGAATTAGTATATTGTTAAATGTCTCATTGATTCTATTCGCTTGAGGGTGATAAGGGGTGGTATTGTGATGGGCCACCATAAACTCTGCCAATAAAATCCTAACCGTCTCATTCAAAAAATGTGTACCCCTATCACTAGTCAAGCTTAAATGATATCCATACCTATTGATTATGCTATCCCATAGGAATCTTTTTGTTGTGGTTTCTGTGCAATCCTTTGTAGGTACTACCTCTGCCCACCTTGTTAAGTAATCAGTGCAAGTAATGATATAGTGCGAACAAGTCATTCACGCAGAAGGTGAAATTGGTCCCAAAAAATCAATCACCCACTTTTCAAATGGTTTTGTGCTAGCTATTGGTCTCAAAGGCTTTTCATCCCTTCTTTCTAGTTTTCCAAGGCACTAACAATGTTCACAGGCCTTTCAAAACTCAAAACAATCCTGGTAGATATTTTCCCACCAAATCCTTGCAAGTAGAATCTTCCATGTGGTGGCATAACCTGTATAGTGTCCTCCTGCAATCCCATCATGTGCTTCTTCCATAATTGCATTGCGCTCATGTTCTAACATGCAATGGTGCAGAATATCATCATGACCTAACTTTTATAAGTATCCACAAATTAACATGTAGGGTGTGGCGTGTATAGCCAAGTGTTTTCTTTCTAAAGTCTTAATTTTCTCTTGCATCATACCCGTTTTGAGGAAAAAAAACTATATCTTCTAATTCAGCGGGTGCACGTCATAGTCTAAATAGTTGTGCATCCAGCATTGTATCCTCAATGCTTTGCATGTCCTCCCCTAAATCAATTCTTAATAAATGGTCAAGTCCTAAATTACTCTTACCCAATTTCACAACAACCATAAAGTTAAACTCTTAAAATATTAGGACCCATCAACATATGCACCTTTGTAAAATGGGTTTGTTTCCCAAGTACTTCAATGTCATGTGATCCATGTAGAATATAAAGGGTGTTGCTAACAGAACTATCTAAATTTATGCAGCACATAGATCATTGACAATGCCTCGTGCTCAGTAGTATTATAGTTATATTCTACTCATGTCAAATTCCTACTTGCAAAAAAAAGAGGGTGATCAATAGTTCCCTCACCAGGTTATGCTAACATTGCTCCAATGGTCATCCCTAAGGTATAAATATGTACATAGAAAGGTTTATCCTAGGAAGGAAATCATAATATGAGCACAATAATAAGCCTATTCCTTAATGTATCAAACATGATCTGTTGCGCCTCTCCCCAATGAAATCTACTTTCGTGCCTCAGCAATCCGTCTAGTGGCATGAAGATTTTGGCATATCCTCTTATAAAATTTTTGTAGTACCCCATATGCCCAAGAAATCTGCACACTATGCTCTAGCTGATGGGTTCTACCAATCCTAAGATGATGAAAATTTTGGCAGGATCCACCAACAAGCCTTCTTTACATATAATGTGCCCCAACAAGGTCCCAAATAGAGTAGTGAAGAGACATTTTTTGATGTTGAGGGACATGCACAACTACCTTCATATCTCAAACATCAACCAAAAATTGTTACAACGATATTTTACTAGTCCATACATTGTCCAATCATCAAGGTAGACTTGAAGGAACTTATGGATGAAGTCTTGAAATGCCTACATCACAATGCGTGAAAACACAACAGACATGTTCTTCAGTCCAAAAGGCATGACCGTGTAGGCATAACTTCCCCATTCAATGGCAAAAGTTGTCTTTTTTTTTTCCTTCTTTGCAATCCTAACTTGATGATATCCTGAAAAGCCATCCGTGAAGGAATAGATTTCATGCCCAACTACTCCCTCCAAGATTTCCTTGGTAAAAGTGGTTGGGAAAGGATCAATGACACATACTGTATTCAAGTCCCTATAGTCAACATAGATCGTTATCCTTCCATCTTTTTTAATGCTTTTGACCATGGGGCTTATCCATTCTAATTATTCCACAACTTCAATAATGCCTTATGCGATCATTTTGTGTATCTCCTCCTTGACCTAGACATGTAAATTTGGATTCATTCGGTAAGGTCTCTTCCAAATTGGGTGTGCTCCTTCCTTTATCTTGACCCACATCTCTCCTAGAGAGTGGTGAACTCCCTTAAGCTCATGGTACCTGAACATAAATAAATCCTGAAACTCACATAGTAGACCAATGATCTTTAAAACCTCTTTAGGTTATGGATCTAAACCAATGTTAACCTTATTTGTTTCAAGGGGTTTATGGTACACGCATGCTTTTTCATTAGCACTATCCACTACCCCGCACAAAACCATAGTATGGTTAAAATCTAAATTATCCATTTCCTTGCCATCTATCATATAGACTAACTTCCCTTTTTCTTTATCCATGCAGGCACGTTCAAATTGTGCTTCCTCTAGCTCTTTGATATCAAAACACACCTCTAACTCAAGTTCTCCTATTAATTCCATAATTCTATCCTCAACTATGGCATTATCTCCCATATTTAGGCACTTAACAACCTGTAACACCTCGTTTTCCAATGGCTTAGTACTATGATACTCAAAGGTTTGAATCAAATCAGTTGTTAACTCCTTCTAGTTCCCTATTTGATGGTGTAATTACAAATGAACGTACCATGCACGCATAGCCCTGTAGTGTTAAATAGAACTTGTGTACCCATAAGGAATGGGGTAAAGCCTTTGTATCTCCCATCCAAATCCTTTTTCATTCTTGGACAAGATCTGAGATGTGTACCTTTCCATCATAGACACAAATTTTAGTGGGCACATTACTTTGGAAGAATCTGATAGAGAGCACAATCCTCACCTCACACCACCCTAAAACATTGTCCTAGTGCGCCACCCACCAATGTGTTGGGGTTCTATGCAAAGTGTAGACAAGAATGCTTCTTCTTTCAATCGCATATCACCACTAGGCTTCCATGGCTTGCAATAAAACATCAAGGTTACCTTCCCTAATGTAGCGTGGTAACTGCTTTCCCTTTAGGTGCCTGATCAAGCACGCATTCATCACTTTTGTAACAAATCCTATCAAATGTCACCCAATTAACTCATAAGTTCCATGTGCCCAAGTATCACATTCTATACTAGTGGTATTACTCACAGATTGAGTGTCTTCAAACTAAATAATTCCTTCCGTAGGGTGAATCACCTCAGGGTCCCTGATAGAGCACACATAGATTTTTTCAAGGACTTCTTCTCCCAAGGGGTCGTAATAGGTTGTTGACTTCCTATTGGTCAAGGGAATGATAACCCGTTCCTCCTTGTTCTAAAATATTATGTACCCCTTATTGAACTGTAGGTTAACATTATTCTTATAACACAAGGGGTGCCCAAGTATTTCTAGAAAGTTTTCCACCTCGGATAGCAACAAAACTTTAAAATATGCAGTGAATTTTTCACCTTGGATAGTGATAGTAACATCTTTTAAGACACCAATGGGAATCACCTTTGTCTTGTTAGCCATATAAATCACATTTGAAGATGGCTATTATAGGGGCTTGCCTATTTGCTTCCATGCATCTAGAGTGAGAACATTAACTTTTGCACGTGTCTATCAGAATATTTCTCAGAAGCCACCTATCAACTACTGTATTTAAGGTAATATCCTTATCATAATCAATGGTATGAGGAGGGAGGTTAGCATGCAAGATGTGTCACTTGTGCTCTCCTCCGGAGTGTGGTACATTTTCCCGTAACCATTCCCCTAGCAGAGGGATGATGTTCTCTTGCCTTAGAATTTTTAATACTTCCTTCACTTTATCCAAATCATTTTGTGGAGCTTCAACACTTGTCCTTTGCTCTAATTTCCTTGACTACTCCTTCAGGCACCGAATCTCTCCTTCCAGACATCAAATTACATCCATGGTATCCTAATAAACCTCTTTCTGATGAGTAGGGTCCGAATACTTCTCGTGCACCACCTCTTATCTAGTAACTAGTGGTATTTTCTTTGGTATCTCCCTGGTGTGTGTAACCCCTACTCACGTTGTTACTAGCATAGGTTCTAATTCCAACTCACGTGCCACCCTTAGAATCCACAACGAGTCTTCTCTCTTCACTCTTACCATCCCGATGCCTTTTTCTTTCTGTTTTTACTAGCTCATGTGTTCAAAAAAATCTGGGAACTCCTCGTACCTTTGCTTCTTTCCACACCAAGAGCATTGTAACAAATAAAGACATTTGTGCTTATAGTGCTCCATAGATCCATAGTTGTAGAAAGTCCCATGTGGGATCCCACTCCTCCCACCTCCATGGTTTCCATGACCACGAAATCATGCATGGAAGCCTCTTCCACAAGCTCCTCCACCTATGCACCCTTCATAATGGTGACCATCACCATTGGAATTTTTTACAACCCTGGTCTGGAGCACATCAATATGAATGGCATCATGTATCTGGTCAATTAATCTGCAATTCTTGGTGTCATGTGTAGTAGAGGTGAAAATAAAGGAATAGCAAGACACATTCTTGTGGATTGCACGCTATAGTAGTGGGCAACCACTTACGTCATAATCCCCATGGAATTTTTCATAGTCCATTGTCACAATGCGAATCGATCTCTGAGGATAATTGTTCTTTATATGCCCCTTTATTGCACAGTCCTTACACCATAGTCCATTGCGAGTCTCATGTGGTGAGTTCACAGATAATTCTCCAGTTGCTTTTCCATGGAAGTGATTTGGGCTTCAAGAAATGGATTGAATCTAGTGTCCATACCTCCTACAACCTCAACATGCAAGGAAGCCTCCAAGGCCTTGAGTAGGTCTATGAAAGTATTATGTGAAAGCAATCTTCTGAAGGAGGTGATTAATCTATGAACGAACCAATGAGCATGTTGAGATGGCTTAATGTCATAAGATAATTTTTACAAGAGAGTCTTACAACATGCATCATACTCCTGCACACTCTGATCATCCCTTGTTGAATCTCTTTCAACGCGTTAATGCTCTTTTGTTAAAACTTAGGGATGTGGAATTATGGCAAGAATGCATCCTGCATTACAGTATAATATACTACCATCTGATGTGAGTCATACACCATTTAATTTAGCTAAGTTAAGAAGTTTATAACTAACACCTAGTAGTCCTATAACAAAGCTAAATTGAAAGAAAAACACCATCATGCTAAGAGCTAAACAAGTAACAATCATCAATACTTATGCATTAGAATCTTGAAAGCAAAAAACCTCAAGCTAACATATTAACATTATTACTCTTCTCTTTTAGAAAGCTAAATTAATAAAACTAGACCTATGTAGATCTCTTAGCTATCAAAAGGAGAATTAGTAGTTGTTTGATCCAAGATGATCAAATATGAAGGTTCATCAAGCCATGGCTTATTAGGACTTTCTTGATTAACTCCATTTTTCTTCACAACACTAAATTGATTGTTGGAATGCAAAAGGATGATGATTACCTCCACTCTAATGGAGAAATGCTCAAAGATGACAGAATGTCTATAGTGTATTTGCTATATGCTAACTTTTATTTCTCAAGGAGTAGGTGTAGGTTTAAAGGTAGGAGGAGGGCGCTTTATATATCCCAATGGATAGAGAAATCTCTACATCCCTTTGTATGTTGGATAATATAGATTTTGAGTTAGTTGTGGATAAGAAGGGTTTAGAAAGGGTTGAGTCAACCTTAGGAGAGTTAATTTTTGTTCTTTAATGACCCATGGGGTTTGAAGGGATGTATTAATAAATCAAAGTGATTAATAAATAGGTGTGCAAGCTTATAAGATATTTTTAGATGAATAATTAGCATGATTTAGACTATGAAAGAGATTTAATCAAACAAATGATGATCCATTGACTTAATGGAAGAGGAAGCTAATTAATTAATAATAATTAATTAGTCTAGATAGAAAGGGGGATTAATTAATTAGAAATAATTGATTAATATAGATAGAAAGGGGAGCTTAAATAATTATAAATAATTAATTAATCTAGATAAAAAGTGGAGTTGATTAACGAAAGGTCGTTAATTGGTGCATTGGTTCGACATAAGAGTTAATTAACTAGAGTAATGTAATTAATTAACAATGATAGTAGAGAAAATGTGTGATATTGACGATATGTCGTCAATTTGCGGGAAAGGGTATAATTAGGGCAATTTAAGTATTTTAATTGCTTGAGCTAAATTATAGGTATCTACATTTTCCCCTCTTTGCGGTGGCATAAGTGACGCCACTTCAAAAATAGTAGACACATAAATTTTAAAAGCATAGAAGAAAAATTAGTAGAAGTGAGAGATGCCCCCTCAAGTGTCTATGGGGTGATGAGAGAAGGTGATCGATAATAAAAAAAATGAGAGAAAGGAAATAGAAGAATGGGCAGAAGCAAGATGCTCCGAGTGAATAAGAAGAATAGTGTTGATAGGAGAATGATGTAGAAAAGGAATGAAGATGGAAATAAAAGATCAAGCTTTCATCCAGTGTATTGAAAAAACTTTATTGTCATCATATTTCTAAAGATCTACATAATTGACCCTTATTAAAAATATAAGCATACAACAAAAGTAGAATGACATGAAAAATCATACTACAAACAATTGTCCATTGTTGAAAACACCAACTCCATGCAACATACAAAATGTAATGCAATATGAGAAAGTAAATGATGCATAACTCCTTTCAACATACATAATGCAATGCAATACAAGAAAGTAAATAAGCTAACCTAACAGAGAAACATAATGTAGTGTTTTTATTATCAAGCTTTGATTTTGACCTGTGTAAATTAACGACAAAGGTTAAAAGATGGTGCCCCAAACAAGGGTACATGCAAGGGGAATAAAGGAGGATAGTTGGTTCCTATGAAAAGCAATCATGCACTATGAAATAATACCAAATAGCTCATTTTTCCCCATAGTACAAACATAGTAAGAAAACCAGATTTGTTGATGGAGGTAGATCAGATGATCCACGAGTCGCACACAAGCTCAGGCGAGAATCAAAGAGCGATGTTTTGTAGGATGATTTATATTTTTTTTATTTTTATCGAAACATATTTGAATTTATTTTTGATTTTCTATAAGTTTTCTGAAGCTATGCATATGAAGATAAAGAAGCGTGGATGCCCCCAGCAATAGATGGGATGTATAAGGGAAGAACGCAATTCATACGAGAAAGTGAAGATGCGATATTCCCCAATGATTAGGTGGGAGTATTAAAATGCAAAATCTTCACATATATAAGGGGTATTAAGGCCAATATATAAAATAGGTTAAATCATGAGGAAGCAAGGATGCCCCCAACATCATTTAGCCAAGAAACACATGATAGAAAGGAAATGGAAAATTATCTTATAAAAGGGAGACAACGATGTCAAAAAATATAGCAACAAGGCCATCCTATACACATGAATGTTCTAAATGATTTCCGAATAATAGAGGATGCTATGAAAATATTTAAAATTTGGTTTGATGAAATAGTGATTAGCCTAAGGTAAAAATCTTGAGACAAGACATGCGCTAAAACAAGTGTTTAAACAAGGTCCAAAAAGTGACACTTGGTAATATACTAATCCTGTTTACTCATCGAGATCCCGTGTGTGCACGTGGAAATGAATTACTTCTTAAAGGAAATATTTGATAGATAGTAAGTGAAGAAACTAGCCAATGTGTAGGAATGATTTAGTTTGAAAAGTGATTTGTGAATGGATTGTGGAAGCATAGTCATACATTGCTCCGCTGCCAGCCAGGCATCCATAGCCCCGACAGAGTTACATTTGATTATAATCAAAACATTTCTCTACTGCCAATTAGGAATCCATAGCCCTGGTAGAGATTATTGGAAATACCCCAAGAGAGAGTTATATATCAATTTGTTTTTTATTTTAGCATTTTCTTTCTGATTGATTGATTTTGATTCTTTTGCTTTCTGAAAACTTATTTATGCTCTCTTGTCTGAAAAGGGGTTAAGAACCACTGATGGCTTGATGGAAGGATGTGGAAGTGATTTTGATGATGACATTGGCTAGTGTCAACAAATATGCCCAAAATTCTTCCCAACAAGTTTATTATATGTAAATAGTGATAAGATCTCTAAGAGGTCAGTCGTTCTTTAATTTACCAAGGTGATGAAATACCAAGGTCAAACAGATACCTTAGAGATAAATGTCACAAAATGCGTGTGAATAGGCTAACCATGATAACATCGAAGGGATGAAAATGCTAGATGACTTATAGATGAATATGAAAGAAAGGGAAGAACATCCATGTGTACGCAATACCTTATTACAGTGTTTGATCTTTCTACCTTTGTTTTTGTTTTTGTAATGTTTTCTCATTTTTTGTATTTTTGAACTATTTTATGATTTTTTGATGGTTATCAGAACGAAACATTTCACTCTGCGTGATAGGATCCAACAACGATGTGTGTGAATTCCTTTATAAGGGAGACTAAGTGCATTTGTTTATCAAGAGTGATATTATCCCCAATCTCGATGATCATGGTGAGTTCACACTCAACAAATGACTGTGATTTATTTTGAAACATGGGTTTCATATGTGGGAGTTTGAGTTCCCTATCCATAGGTTTTTGCACTTTGCGTCATACTTGATGGGTACGTTTGTGTGCATTCTATAATTGTGTTTGATTTTGGATTTTATGATCATTGGATTTGTTGGTAGCTTTGGATCTCTTTAGATTTTTGATCTTGGCTTGATAAAGAACATGGCTAGATTTCTTATAAGCTAATGCTTGATTTGTTTGATCTCGAGAAGTGAGAGAAAAATGTGGACATTTAGAATTGTTGAGAGGAATGGCAGTGTGCTTGCCACAATCTTTGGTAAACTAATAATGCGATGGATGAAAAGGATATGGTCCAAGGATTGAAGAAGATGGGCTAATGGAAGGTGAGCCATAAATAGAAGACAAAGGGCGGATAGGATGTGGCCTAATAATATAAGAAGAAGGGCTACTAGGATGTGACACATAGATAGAAGATGAAGGGATACTAGGATGTGTCCCAAGAATAGAAGAATAAGGGCTACTAGGACGTGACCCATAGATGTAAGATGATGGGCTACCAGGATGTGGCCCAAGAATAGAAGATGATGGACTATCGAGGGGTGATCCATACATAGAAGACAAGGGGCTAGTTTTGTGTGCCCCAAGAATATACGATAGTGGACTGCTTGAAAATTTCCCACAAATAGTAGAGGAAGCGCTACTAGAAGGTGACCCACATCTAGACAAAGATGAAGGGCTACTTGACGTTGAACCCATAAGAGATTGTGATTGAGGAATTATGATAGACAAAGATTGATTGAGTGATGAGAAGATAGGCCATGGATCAATGCAAGACCAAGGAGTTTCATCACATAATGAAGAATGTGAAAATGGAAGAATAAGAGGAGGATCAATTAGCATGATTTGAGGCTCTTCCTCTATTTCTTGATAAAAGGAATCAACATTTTCTTCATAATATGTGGGTGCATTGAAGTCTAAAGATAATCCTTGCTTGTAATCTTCTAAGGGAATATCTTCATGTGCCCCTATAAATGCCCTGATTGTTTCTTCATTCTAAAAGAGGTCAATCGGTATGAGTTATTGATCGATCACCAGGGGTTGAGTGGAAGAAAGAGGTTCACTTGGTTTGGAAGACTTAGAAGATGTATGATGATGATTGATAGAAGAAGATGATGTGGGGGATGAATAAGATGTATAGCTAGATGTCTCAGGAGTAGAAGAAGGTGGTGTGGACCAACCTATGAAATGGTATATTGTCTGTAAACTAGTAGGATTAAGTCCAAAGTCTGTAGATTGTGATGCATGGGTTGATTTAGATGTTTGAATAGAAGGACTTTGATTCACATGAATCTTCAAAGAAGGAATAATTAGTGGGGGTGATTGATGAAGAAGGTCTTGGGAAGAAGGGGAGGACCATGATTCAATAATTGTATTGGATGAATAATAACAAGGGTCCTACAAAGAAAGAGAGGACTGTGATTCAAGAATTGTATTAGATGTTTGATTGGAGGGATTTGGAGTCACGCGTATCTTCAAATGAAGAAGATGTCGTTGAGGTGACTGATAAAAGGGGTCCTACAAACAAAGGGAGGACTGTGACGTATGAGTCATATTAAATGTATGATGAAGAGGGTCATGCGAAGATAGGGAGAACCATGACATAAGAGTCACATTAGATGAATTAGGATTCTAATTAGATGATTCCAAATAGTAGTTTGGATCTAAATAGTAGTTTGGATCTGAATCATTAGAAGAGTCAGAGGAAATATTTGGATTGGAATCCTCAGAAGAAGAGGAAATGTTTGGATTAGAATCAGAAGAAGGGTGGTGGGAACTTGAATAATAATTTGGATCAGAAGTGTCCAAACCATACCACTGACTATGAGATGAAGGTGGGGAACGGGTTACCCGAATGGGTTCTCTAGCGCAAAGAACCAAACAAGGTTTGGTCATGATGGGCATCTTTTGATTTTTACACCGAAAATTTGATTCCTTATTGTCGTATGTATAATGGACCTTGTGATAATTAGTAATTTTTGGCATTTTTTGGGTTCAAAGGTCTAGACCTAAATTGTATGATCAAAATTCTTCAAAGTGAAGAAGGTTTCATGTTGATTTGGGCAACATAATGACACCTAACTAGACATTTCACAAAGATGGGGATGCTTATGTGATTTTAAAAAACAGGGAAGCTAAGAAAAACATACATCGTGATAACATAATTTCAAAAATCCAACAAGGTTTGGACAACAAGTTGCGAGTGTAAAGAATCAAAGGCTTGAAATGATTTTCCTTAGAAATATAAGTCTATAAGGTGAACAATCACAAGGAACAATCATACAAGCTCAAAACACAACACCACTCAAACTTAAGTGATAAACAATGACCAAATATAAATGAATGATAAAGGATTAATGGATCAAATTGATTTTCATAAATGGATAAGTCAAAATGACGAATGAGACACAATCACGCAAATTTTTTTTGTAAACCAATTAGACAAATGGGGTACTTCCTAAGTCTATTTTTGGAAAGGTAGTTGGTGTTGTAAGATAATTAAAAAATGTCCCTACTCATGTTGAGTTCAAATACATGAATAAGGCGTAAGTAATAACAAGAAGTTAAGTGACCTCCAAACAAGGTATACGAGAAGCAGGCCCAAATTCAATTAATACCTATATCTCAAAAAGTGTGAGCTACGATTGTGAGTGACACAAAAATCTCACCAAGATATGTTAACCAAACTTTGTAAAAAAGTAAGGTATTGATATCAAAATGATATTGATATAACATAGACAAGTGGTAACATGTAGCACTTTTCAAAATCGAGGTAGTAATGGAATCAAACTAAAAGCTTATAGTATAACTAAGAATTATTAAAATGTGTATAGCATAACCCTACAATGCAGATATTTAGGTCAAGTTAACAAGAAACAAGACTAAAATACCAAAATTGTAGTGATATGATATAAACAAGGTAACCTTTCTGAGAAAGTTCAAGGTGATGAATCAAGCCTAAGTATGATGACGATCTTGACTTGGGTATCAAGATCAAAAAGGCTACCAATGATATGAAAACATCTCCACATACTTTAGACATTTAACAACCTAGCCGCAAACATGGATGGGCTTAAACGGACAAAAAAGTCACGAAACTATCAATTCATAACACAAAGGTAGTCACTCTTCTTTTGATCAACAAAGTGTTAAAAGAAAGTGAAGGAAGTAGATCAATTGGGGTTGAAAAATGCTAGCCTCACTTTAGAAAAGTTTCACCTTGTACCTTAGGGTAAGTGAAAAACTAAGCAAAAGTAACACTTCCCACGTTTCGTGATGAATAATGGCTCACAACTCAAAATTGTTTTGAAATGGTCAAGGTTGGCTCCTAGTTAAAGATATCTTCCTAGGTGGTTCTCTCAACTAGGTGTTACAAAGCTTTCTTAAGCGAGATCAATTTACCAAAAAATTTATAATGACTAATTTGGGAGTATCTCAGCTTTACTTTACCCCCTTCAAGCACAGTGGGCAACAAGTGCGTCCATCATGTACTCTCACTA
Source organism: Taxus chinensis (assembly GCA_019776745.2). Classification (NCBI taxonomy): domain Eukaryota; kingdom Viridiplantae; phylum Streptophyta; class Pinopsida; order Cupressales; family Taxaceae; genus Taxus; species Taxus chinensis. The sequence goes on along the minus strand of CM034154.1, from coordinate 600,070,442 downwards.
GGGTCACCATACAAACAACCGATAATGCTAATTCACAAGGAAAAACTATTCAAGTAGGTTTTGCGGAGAACTTCCTATTTCGTCCACAAGGTTCCCTCTTGCGTGGACTACTTTGGGGTTCTTAGGACTATCCCCATTGTTGTAGCTTAAGGATTATGCCAAAGGGGTTATGTCCTAGTTTTAATCATATGGGACGTACCCTTATTCGAACCTACAAATACAATGTTTTGAATGTGGTGTGTTTTTTATCTTGTTTAATTTGATGTGGTTTACTTGAACACTTTTTGGCAACCTGCACAGAAACTGTATTAGTAGATTAATTTTGTTTCAACGCCACCTTTTCTTTGACAAGAATTTTTGGTCTTGCACAATGGATTAGTAATTTTCCAAAAACACAAGAGGATAAAACATTTTTTCTGATTCTCAAGATCATCCTAGGATGCAAGAGAAGAGCATACATGACGTAGAATCCAACTCTGAAATCAAGAAATGGAAAACACTTCATTCAAATGGAATATTTGTTCATTTTAACCAACTTTGACATTCATCCTTTTAAGAACAAGCATTAAGTTAAATGATATGTTTTCTAAATAATAGACAAGGTGTAGAATCATTTATGATTCCCAAGATCACCTAAAAGGTGCAAGGGAAGAGCATATGTGATCCTAGCCTCCTAAACAAGAATGAAACATTAATTAACTTTAATAAAGAAAAATTATCATAAAGTATCTTTGAATATACCATAAAAATAGAAATTAGTCTCAAATAAACCCTGCAAGGTGTTAGAACATCAAAGACCAAATTTTGTAAAGCATTTAGACATGTTATAAATGAGTAGCTTACTAAAAATGAAAACCTTAAATCTTTAGTAACTCAAAACCCCATATTTATGTTTCCATTGTGTATTTCGCTTCAATACCTTTCCAACACAATAAAAACAGAGTCATTTCAAGTTCGGGAGCAAAAGTTATGGCCTCTGGAAGATTGCTAATGATGCCTGCGCTAGGATTTGTGTGTCTGCACTAGGATTTGAGTGTTTGTGCTAGGATTTGTGTACATGTGCCACCCTGTGTAAAAAAATGACAATTTTAAAGGTGTGTGCGTCATATTTTGGGTATGTGCGCCCAGTTTAAGGTGATTGCGCATGGTTTTGGGCGCTTGTATTAGGATTTTTGTACTTGTGCCACCTTGTGTAAAAAAACACAGTGAGAGTTATGCCTACGCACACATAATGATGTGTGCACTTCCTTTCTTGGGTGACGTCAAAAATACATCATTTTAACATTAAAAACTTCAAAAAGGTCAAATTTTTGATATGATAGCTCAAAATTGACAACAACCCATCAAAATTAAACCCCTAAACAAGACTCAACACATGCAAAGTTAGCAAAATCATAAGAAATTTAACATTATTTCACACATGCAATATTAGCAAAAGACACCAAAAATCTCAAAACAATCCAAATTTTAGTATGTTAGCTCGAAATTGACAACAACCCATTAGAATTAAATCTCTAAATGAGATCCTACACATGGAATATTAGTAAAATCCTAAGAAATTGAACATTATTTTCCATATGGGTATATCAAGGGTTAGCCAAAAACTTGAAATAACAATAAAATTTGAGCTAGAATTCTAAGGGACTAAGAACCGGTAACACCGTGCATGCTAAATGTGTGCTTGGTTTGATTTAGATAATTTACGAAATTTAGAACTAATACCTAGTAGTCCTATAACAAAGCTAAATTGAAATCAAAACACCATCATACTAAGAGTTAAACAAGTAACAATCATCAATACTTATGCATTAGAATCTTGAAAGCAAAAACCTCAAGCAAACATATTAACATTATTACTCTACTCTTTTAGAAAGCTAAATTAATAAAAATAGACCTATGTAGATCTCTTAGCTATCAAAAGGATATTTAGTAGTTGCTTGATCCAAGATGATCAAATATGGAGGTTCATCAAGCCATGACTTATTAGGCCTTTCTTGATTAACTCCATTTTTCTTCACAACACTAACTTGATTGTTGGAATGCAAAAGGATGATGATTAGCTCCACTCTAATGAAGAAATGATCAAAGATGACAAAATGAGTATAATGTATTTGCTATATGCTCACTTTTATTTCTCAAGGAGTAGGTGTAGGTGTAAAGGTAGGAGGAGGGCTCTTTATATAGCCCAATGGATAGATGAATCTCTACATCCCTTTATATGTGGGATAATAGAGATGTTGAGTTAGTTGTGGATAAGAGGGGTTTAGAAAGGGTTGATTCAACCTTAGGAGAGTTTAGTTTGTACTTTAGTGACCCATGGGGTTTGAAGGGCTTTATTAATTAATCAAAGTGATTAATTAATAGGTGTACAAGCTTATAGAAACTTTTTAGAGGAATAATTAGCATGATTTAGACTATGAGAGGGATTTAATCGAACAAATGATGATACATTGACTTAATGGAAGAGGAAGCTAATCAATTAATAATAATTAATTAGTCTAGATAGAAAGGGGGATTAATTAATTAGAAATAATTAATTAATATAGATAGAAAGGAAAGCTTAAATAATTAGAAATAATTAATTAATCTAGATAAAAAGGGGAGCTGATTAATGGAAGGTCATTAATTGGTGCATTGGTTAGACAGAAGAGTTAATCAACTAGCGTAATGTAATTAATTAACAATGATAGTAGATAAAATGTGTGATATTAACGATATGTCATCAATTTACAAGAAAGGGTATAATTAGCACAATTTAAGTATTTAAATTGCTCGAGCTAAATTATTGGTGTCTACAGTTTCTTCCACCACTAGATCCACTAGGCCCACCAGAGCATGGTCCTCTTGATCCTCCAGATCCACTAGGTCCACTAGCTCCTCTACTACTTGATCCACCAGATCCTCCTCCCACACCCAGTAATGGTCCTAGAGAGTTTACACCTTGTGTTTCTACTGCGGTGCTAAACTATACGCCGACAGTTTGTGATATCGCACCACTTCCGGATGTGTGTATTGCACTACTCCCAGACGCAATACCCAAACCTTGTGCAAATGTTGTGTCGGAAAATATACCCCCAAATATAGGAAACAAATGTGTAGCCATGTATGTATCAAAGAAAAATTGTACCTCATATGCACCATCTGATCACTAACACAGACACCAACTGGATTAATAATATTTTCCTCAGGAACTAGAATACTAAGCACAAGGGTCTAGTTACTGTGTGGATAAATATGTGTTCCCATGGCTCTCCTCCTCTCTTCACATGAAAATCTCTCTCTAGAAGTCAAAGTGGTTTCTCTCTTGCACTTTCCAAGATGGGGTAGCATAGACTACTCAAGTCCCACGTCCTCCACACGGACCTCAAATCCTTCTTGCAACATCTATCTCCATATACCCATTTCTCCTGCAACTTCATGTCATCTATCTCCCTTTCATGGGCTTTGTTGTACTTGAACCACCTTTCCTCTCTTTATCTTTCAGCCTCCAAGTCTGCCATATTTCTCCACCGTAGCTTCCTCGCCTAGTGCCTAGAAAAGGTTTAGCTAGCCATAGGGAAAGCCTCTAAACTTAGTGTAATAATCAAGATTTTTATAGCCAGAGGGATAACACACAATATAAATCCCCTTGGCTCTTTCAGGAATTCAAACTCAGTAACTTTTGGACAAGAATACGTATAAATCACATACTCTAGGGTGTAACTCATCAACATTGTACTCCACCAATGATGAACAACACGTGTCCAAGTCAAATCAGCATCATGCATCCTCTGATACTCCTCTTGGGTCCATATGCGAGGTCTATAGTACCATATTGATCTAGATAAATACGCCGAAAGTCATTCATAAAGCTCTACTAGAAAACAACAAAAGAAGGTCTCATACAGCTCATGATACAAATTTTCTTCTACCTATTTGTATGTATCAAACTGAGATCCGGTATTAAACCTCTGATCGAACTTATCCTCCATTCTTTTAAACAATGTTTCAACATTGTCCAAGGTCAAGTGCTCCTTCATCACACATTATTCTCACAATAACTTTGAAAAGATATCTCGGAAATGAAACCAAGATGTAGTCATTTTTGTTAGCCTTAGTAGTTTTAATCCCAAGCGCGCTAGCCTATCACCCAATGGGCACTAGGTGCTCACCTGAGGCACCCGCGGGCACCAAGCCAATCCTTTATGTGAGTTTTGTGAAAAGGTTTTTCCATTGATGGAGGAGTAGTTGTAGAGAAATATATATTTATGTACTTACTTATAATCATAAGATCATCTAGTATATCTTCATACCCATGCATCTTAAAACAAACGAAACAAGCATAGTATGGAACACAAAGAACCAAATCTGACTCATGACATGAAGAAATAACGTTAGGGTTTATACCCATGAACAAGTTATTCAAAAAAAAGCCACATATATATTGATCAAGAAGTTTCAAAAACCACATTACATTCAAAAGGATCATATCAGACCAAATACAGTAAACGATAGAGGTCCAGCCTATACATTATGAGTAAACAATAGAGATCCTAGCTATGCCTTCCTTATTACAATTAATTATAGACCCACCCATTTATGCCCATACTTGATAACATTATTACAACCTTTTAATGATAACCCCAAACCATAGGGCCTCCTAACATTTGCTGAAGTGCTTCGTTCATCTATATCTCTCCATGTTGGTATATCTCTCGTTGTCTATTTTCTCTAACCTGAGCATCTATTTTTTATAGGACCAACACCCACCACCATGCCTTCCCTCTTGAATATATTACGTGCTAGGTTTCCATGTGGTCCTCAATTGGTGAATTATTATCCCTTTCCAAGCCCTTCATTCTCTGTAATAATGTCTTCTAGGAATATTCCCTGCGTGGAATATACTTTTGTTGATCTCCAAGGTTCCAGGCTGACACCTTATCCATTCATCACACCTAGTCAGGTCGTCACATTTTTCCTCAAGTTCCTTATTAGAATATCAAATATAGCTAAGTTCTTTAAGCCATCCTACTTCCCTCGTGCACCCTGGTTTCACTTAAACCCTTATTAAACCACTTTGTCATGTGCTCTTTCTCCTTAGTGCCCTTCCTCTTACTGGTCCTGCTCGCATGAGCCTTTTGGTTCTTAACCAATATTTTGGGGCCCAACACTTCCATTGGTGCAGGATAATGGTACATTGGCAAAGGATTGTGGGGGTCAGTTTTACACCTATCAAATTTTGTTTACTTGGAAGTTTTAATATCCTTTTCAACATCTCAAATATGCACATAGCTTGCAATAGTTTTATATACAACCACAAACCATAATAAGTTTAACTAACATATAACTAATGAATTCTAGGGTGTACAAAAGATATCATGCATGTTCAGAGGGTCAATCCATGTACGTAAAACATGGGAAAATGTTTGAGAAATATGGTTTCCCACCTCCCTACCACATTTCCTAAAAGTGTCAAATGTCTTTTCAAAAAGTCTATTTTTTGTAGAAATTTCTGGCAAAGCACTTGCAACTTATTCATCTACCAAAAATCCCTTATTTTTAATGTTTTTAAATATGTCCATGCATAGTTTAGAATCTCTATTGTTGGCACAAAATGGTAGTATGCTAGTGAAGGTTAACTGGTCAGATTGGAGATGTATTTGTTGTATATAGAGAAATGGTTCAACTATGAATTTACACACCCCTTATCTCCACTCTCCTTCCCTTCCTCTCTTCCCTCCCCCTACTCTCTAATCTCCACTCTCCTTACCTTCCCCCACCTCATACTCCGTAACTCTCTCTTTCCCCATTCCCCCTCTCCTTCCCTCCCTCCACCTTCCTCTCCCCAAATCTCCATTTTCCCTTCCCTTACTCACCTCTCTTCTCCCCTCCATCTATCTTCCTCTCCAAGAATATTCCTTCCTCCCTCCTTCACTCCCTTCTCCTTCCTCTCCTTATCTATGCATTTCTCTAGCCCAACTATCCCCATCCCCCCTTCCCTCTCTCCATATCTCCCTCCATATTCCTCTCCCTCACTCTCCCTTCCCACTCTTCCCCTCCTTATGGACGCTCCCTCCACCTCACTTTCCCCAACTTTCCCTTTCCCCCTTCCCACTATCTCTTTCCTTCCCTCCACCTCTCTCTCTAATCCTCCATCCCCTCCCTCCCTCCACCTCCCTCTCTTCGAATATCACTTCCCCTCTGCTCATACCCCATTCCATTTCAATATTTGCAAATCTTTATCTCTCTCCCCTAATCTCCCAAGCACCCCTCACTCTCCACCTCCTCCCCCCTACTCTCCACCCTCCTTACCTTCCTCCATCAAACTCCATCCCCTACTCTTTACTCTCCTTCCTTTCATGCCTCCATCTCACTCTATACAACTCTCCCTTCCCGCTCTCCCATTCCATCCCTTCACCTTCCTCTCCCTAAAACATCCCTTCCCTCCCTCTCTCAACCTTCCTCTCCCCTACTTTCCCTTCCCACTCTTCTCATCCATCCATCCCCTCCCTCCTTCCACATCACTCTCACCAACTCTCCCTTTTCCATTACACTTCGCTCCTTCCCTACCCCCATCTTCCTCTCCCTCAATTCTCCCTCGCCTACTTATTTCCCCCTCCCACCATCTTACTCTCTACAACCCTCCCTCCTCTTCCTCCCTCCACCATCCTATCTTCTACTATCCCTTCCCGCTCTCCTCCCATCCCCCTTAAATTTCAATTTTCTGAAATATCTCCCTCCCCTAGTCTCCCAAACCCCACTCTTCCTACCCATTCCACCTATATTTTAATTTTCTAAATTTTCTCCATCTCATACTCTCTTAAACCCAACTCTCCCTTCCCAGTCTTCTCCCCCTTACACCCTTGTCTCAACCTCACTCTCCCCAACTCTCCATTCCAACTCTTCTCCTCCTTCTACCCCCTTCCGCCACCTTCTCCCAAACTCCCCCTTTCCCCTTCCACCTCTCTCCTTCCCTACCTCCACCTTCCTCTCCATTGAATCTCCCTCATCTCCTTCCTCCCCCTACCACCTTACCCTTTCCAAATTTCCCTCCTCTCCCTTTCCCTTTATCCACCTCCCTCCCTTCAAATTTCCCTTCCACCTCTCCTCCTATCCCCCCTACATTTCACTTTTCCAAACACTCTCCCTCCCGTACTCTCCCTCCCCTATTCTCCATTCTCTTTTTCTTCCTCACTACATCACCCTCCACACACTTTCCACTCTCCTTCCCTTTCTACCTCCAACCTCACTCCCCGTATATTTCTCTCCCTAAATATCCCTTTCCCCTAACCCTTCTCTCCTTCCCTACCTACACCTTCCTCTCCCTCAAATCTCCCTTTCCTCTTTCTCTGATCCCTCTACCTTACTCTCCACTTTCATTGTCTTCCTCGCTCCACCTCTCTCCCCTACTTTCTATTATCCACTCTCCTTCACTTCCTCCCACCTTACTCTCCCTTTCCCCATGCCATCTCTCCTTCCCTCCCTCCACCTGCCTCTCCCCCGAAACTCCCTCTCATATTTCCTTCTGCCCTCCCTCCACCTCATCCTCCCTTTCCCACTTCCTTGTCTCTCCTTCCCTCCCTCCACCTTTCTCTCCAGTGACACTATATTTCCTCCTCTCCATCCACATCCCTCTCCTTACTCTCCATCCAAATCCCTCTTTTCAACTTTACCTTTCCCCCTCCTCACATCGCCCCTCCATTTAACTTTTACCAACTCACTCTCTCCCTCCCTTACTCTCTCAAAAACCCATCCCTCTACCTTATTCTCCAAAAATCTTCCCCCTCCCTCCATCACCTTCCTCTCCCCGATTATAAATTTCCTTCTCCCCCTTCCCTCACTCCACCATCCTTTAATCAAATCTCCCTTCCCACTCTCCCTCTCTCCTTCCACCCATCCCTCCACCCCACTCTAGCCAACTCTCCTTCCCATATTTACCCTATGCCCTTCCCTCCCTCTACATTCCTCTCTCTCAGAACTCCCTTTCCTCCTTTCTTCTTCCCTCCCTCCATCTCACTCTCCCCAATAATCCCCTTCCCACTTTCCCATCTTTCTTTCCCTCCCTCTACCTCCCTCTCCTGTGATTCTCCTTTTACTCCTTCCTTTTCCCCTCCCTCCATCCCAATCTCCACAATGCTCCCTTCCCCCCTATATCCTCCCTCCACCTACCTCTCTTCAACACTCACTTTCCCCCTCATTACAAACACCCTCCATTTCACTCTTCCCAACTCACTATCTCCCTCCCCTACAAACTTAAACCCCTTCACTCTCTGCCTCCCTCCCCTACTTTCCACTCTCCTCCCCTTACTCAATCCACCTCCCTCCCCCTATTCTCAAATCTGCACTCACCTTCCCTCCCTCAACATCCCACCTCCCTCACATTCCCTAATATCCTCTCTCCTTCCTTCCCTCCACCTACCTCCCTCGGTCTCCATCCATTCCTCCCAACACATGCCTCCCACTATTGTCCACTCTCCTCCCCCAAATATCCCTCTCCTCTCCACTCTTCTTCCTCCATCCCTTCACATGGCTCCCCCACTAACCATCCCTCCTTTTACCTTCCTCACCCTCCGACTCTCCTCCCAAGACTATCCCTCACATATCTCTCTCTCCAATCTCCACTCTCGTTCTCCCCTCCCTCCATCTCACTCTCCCCAACTCTCCCTTTCCCCATTTACCCTCTCTACTTTCCTCCCTCCACCCTCCTCTCCCTCCACCTCCATCCCTTTCCTCCTACTCTCCTTCCACCTCCCCCTCTTTGACACTCCCTTTACCCACATCAAAACCCCCATCCATTTAACTTTTCCCAACTCACTCTCTCCCTCCTCTACTCTCCCAAACCCCCCTCACTCTCAACCTCCCTTGCTCCCTCCCTCCCCTTACTCTCCACTCTCTACTCTCCACTCTCATTCCCTTCCTACGTTAACCTCCCTCCCTATCCAATAAATATTCCTCCAATCTCCTCTCCTTCCCTCCCTCCACCTCCCACTTCACTCCCCTAGTCCCCAAACGCAATCTAATTGCCTCACTCCATCTACTTCCTACAACCTCCCACACCCCTACTCTCCGCTCTCCTTTCCTCACTCCCACACACTCTCTCTCCCTCTTTGTACCCTATCTCCTCCCCCCACATTCCTCATCTCCCTCTCCCTCTCTCTCTCTTTGACAATCCCTTTCACTTTCATCACAACCCCCATTCCTTTCACTCTTCCCAACTCACTCTTTCCCTCCTTTACTCTGCCAAACCACCCTCACTCCCCACCTCCCTCGAGCCCTTCCTCCCCCCTACTCTCCACTCTCCTTCCCTTCCACCTTCCACCCTCCACCTCCCTCCCTAATATACTTCCCTTCCTCATTCCACCTCCCTCCCCTCTCCCACAACTCTTCCTCCACTATCCTTTCCTTCCTTCCCTCCACCTCCCACCCCTAGTCCCCAAAATACACTCCCATTCCCTCACTCCACCTACTTCATCCCACCTCCCTCACCCATACTCTCCAATCTCCTCTCATCTCGTTACTCTCCACTCTCCTTCCCTCACTCTCACTACTCGTAACTCTCCTCCTTCCATCTCTCTCCCCTACTCTCCACTCTCCTCTCCCAACTCTCCCTCCCACCTCCCTCTCTCCAATATTTCCTCCTACTCTCCCCCACTTCTTACACCCCCTCCCTCCACACCCTCCCTCTCCCTAGCTCTCCCTTTCCCCTTCCTGAACTCCTTTACTCCCTGTTCCTTCCTCTCCTCTGACTCTCCGTGTAGACACTAAAATTAGGTCACACTCCCCTTTGGTCCTTCATAAAATAAACACCTAGAACATATCCACCTAGCCATGGCCCTTTTCACCCTACTATAATATTAATTTAATTAAATTAAATCATTATCCTCGCTATATTTATTATTTAAATATCCTAATTGGGATAATGCCCACATATCCACCTCATCATGCCACCTCACTCTAAGACATATTCTTAGTAAGTTACCATAACTAACTAAGACCTACCCAAACCCAAAAAATCAATGCCTACATTCTCTCTAACCACATTCCTGCCCATTAGAAGGAAACTTCCATGCTAATCCGTGGAGGAAACGAAATGAGATTCCAAAAAATCAAGGGGATCTTCCTAGTTTAGTAAACCTAGGAAATCCTACCCTAACCGACATTAGTTACCCTTAACTGCCACCGGTTAAGCCAGAACCACCATCGGTTATCGTTTAACCCCCAAAACAACCTTATTTTGAGGTTGGCACACTTCTGAGAGATAATTACATCTTTTGAGAACAAGTGACAAAACTAGAGTTGCATGCAAGCAAAACCAATGTTAGTATACACATCAGAGCATCCATAGCCTGTACCTGAAGCAATCACACATCCATCTACCTTCACAGGAGCATCTAGGGAAGCACCACCTCTACACCAAGTCCATTTCATTTGATCACCCATCATTACCAACCAGGCATCAATTTCGTACAAATAGGAAGTTTTGTTAACCAACACTCATTTATTCATCATTTGGTAGATCCCTTTACATCTGTTATTAGCTTTTGCTCTCATTTCCATTCCCCCATCATCTACCTCCATGTGAACTTGACCATATTTTTATACAAACCCTTACATTTCCCATACTTGGACCTTAATCATTCCTATGCATACCTCAGATCCATAAGAATCTCGGCATTTCCCTTCCATCTTCATCCAATCTCATATCTATCACCTAGCCAAGTTTTATTTTCTTTTACCTCGACCATATCGACGGCAGTTACCCACAACCGTCACCGATTAGCCTAAACCGATACCAGTCATATCAGACCAATGCCGGTCTCTGTGTCTTTTACCAAAAACTAAGAATAGAGCTCCCAAAATTCCACCAAATACCCAAAACCACCCAGAACCTTACCCTGACTAGCATCAGTACCTTGATAGTGACCTTGAGCTTCAGATTCAATCATAGCCTAGCATGTTGTGAATGAATTTGCTTATTGTAGATGAATGAGATACCTAAATCATTTTAACTACACTAGGATTTCCTTGATTTCTCACATTAATTTTCTTTGAACAGTTGATTGATAGCCGTCTAGGAAGTATCACACTTCCCGGATCTAGCACATGCTAGGTAGTTCACTATGTATATTGTTTAAATTTTATTTGATGGTCTTGTGTTCCATTTCAGGTAGTTCCTTTAAAAAAAAAGAAATCTCTCACGATCAGCGATGGATTTAGAAGTCATACGCGTACAACAACCTACAACCAGCATTTCGATAGGTATTCCTCCTAGCCCTTTACCCTTATTTGTTTCGTCAACATTCGAAGAAACGCATCTAGAATCAGGTGAAACATTTTGGCACGCCTGATGGGATCCATTCAAGGTTCTTTGCATTCTTTCATTTCTAGGTGAAAATGTTGTATGTTTGTTTCTTTTCTAAAAAGTTCTTACATTAAACTTTCTCCCCTGGAATATTCTTCTCTTCTATTGTCTAAAAACACTGATATTTTGGTGCTTAAAACAAAAATTTCTTCCCTTTCATTAGTATCACATTAGTGAAAGAGCATCCCTTCTTCTATTCATCTATTTGTGGCATCAAATTCGACATTTCTATTTGGCTTTAAAAAATCATTACATTTCATTCTAGTTTTTTGCATTAGCTCACATTAAATGAGGGCAACCTATACGCTGGAAGTAATTCCCAAATGATGGTTGACAAACGAATCGTAGAAAGCACTTTATTTCTCTTTCTCTCTCTCTGAGTCATATCCAAAAACCAAAAAAATTAAAATATACACATTCTTAAACAACATCCTTCTTGTCAGAAGTTGTAGGTGATCACACAATCACGACGCAGTGGGCACCCAGCTCGTTGTTTCTGTCGAGTCATACTTAAGAGAAAAGCCCGCCCCCGCCATAACATACCTGAAACCTCTCCTTGTGGATCTCCTTCGTAGGAATCCATCCTCACCAAAAAAAATCTATTCTAAAGTTCATGAGTCAGTCCTTAAATAGCATAAGATAAACAAACATAATAGAAAAAGCACTCTTAGGATCATATTTTTTCTTAGTGTTTCTGCTTGGCTTGCATTTTGAGGTGAGAGGTCACACTCTTCATTTTTATTATTTCTCCTTGCATGCTCCTCATCATTGTTGGTGTATTCTAGCTTCATCTGAGTGTGCCTGGACCATATTCCCATCATTCTCAGGATTCCGGGTTTGAATCCACATTAATTTTAACTCACAACCACATTTTTATTCATCGTTGTTTCAATTTCACAGTAAACGGTGTCAGTCCAGTGACCGTCGTCGGTTACCCTCTGACCGTCATCGGTTTCACCCAACTGGTGTCGGTTCTCTGTTCTTTGGTTATCCTACCCAAAAGGACACCTATTCACCTTCTTTGACTATTTAGATTCTTTTCCACTCTTATCATATTCATTGACCTAGTAAGTCCCATTAACATCTTGCATACTGGGAAAATTATTGGCTTTTTACCTCATTTTGACCAACTGTCCACTTTCCACAATGACCGACCACGGTTACCTATGACTAGCATTGGTTTACCCTAACCGACATCAATTATACTGTGAAAATATTCTAGCTAACATTTGGTACTAATCCACCTACTACCGCTTGTTTCTCCTATGTCTGTTGTATTTCTGTGTCATTTACAGAAAAAAATTCCAACCCGATCAGTACCTGTTCACATGGTGTTGACTCGAAGCCAAGCGAATGCCCTCATATTCCACGCCAATCGTCAACCACTCCCCCTAGTCCTTCACCACCTGTTATTTTATCACCCATGGATCCTACCCAACCTATCACAATTGCTATCGGAGACAAAGAGTTCACACGACTCCTTGACCAAAATCTTATCACCTTGCAATTTTACCTTTCCCACTCGTCCACTTGAGATGCCTCAAGTCAGTTGATATATGAAATGCTCATATCTATCCCCCCAACTCTCGTTCCCACTCCTGCATCAGCCCCATCTGGATCCGCACTACCCGCATCTACCTTACCCCCAGTCGTTATGCAATTAGGCCCTATACCTGCTATGACTACCACATCTACTACCTATGTTACACCCACCACATCCACTATACCTTCGCCAACCACCCAGAACACAACCTCATTTGCACCTATTGTCTTGCATATACCCGTATCTACACAAACATGCCCAGTGTTGGTGACGCCTACCCCTTTTCAAAATGTCATCCTTTCTATTCCATAATCTTTAGCCCCCATTGCCACTAGGGTCACCACGACCCTTCCACCTCCATATACGTACTATCAGTAGGCTCTTGTTTCATCTGTTATTCACTCTATATATGTTACCCATATTTCACTGCCTTCTTCTCAATCTACCTATACGGTAACACCATATACTGGAATGTCACCCCTGTTATATGCCCAACACCAACCCTCTTATGCTACAAGAGTCACCCATCCATCACAACCTACCAATGACCTAATTAAGTTAATGATGGACAAGATGTAGACATTGGAGGCATTGGTTTCTGGCTCCTGTAACACTCTCACCTATGATGAAATTTGTAATGAGCCTATACATCCATCCATTCCTATCTGTCTATATCCCATGCATTGGGAAAGTCCTAAATTCAGCTGTTTCAATAGAAAATAAGACCCGCAACAACATTTGTGGTATTTCAAAAATAGGTGTTATATGATCGCCCATGATGATGCTTTGCTCCTAAGGACCTTTCCCATGTCTCTGACTGGACCCGCATTAGATTGGTATAGTAGGTTGTCTAGACACTCTATATTCTCATTTAATCAGGTAGCCGAAGATTTCTTGGATCACTTCTCCATTAATATCATTAAGAAGGTTACCATGACTGACCTATACTCTATGCATTAGTATGACGATGAATCTATCACATATTTTGTTGCTCGTTGGCAAATCCTAATCAATCAACTCACATTCCAACTACTGTAAACTGAACTCATCGAAATCTTCACGTGGGATTGTGTTAGGCATATCTCACTGACCTTGCAGGTTCAAACCTTTTGAACCTTTGAAAAAGCATTTATAATGGTACGAAAGCTATAAATTTGGGCTATTGAAGAGAAGAAAATCCAATTACACAATAAGAACTTGCCATTCAAGTCGAATGATACCTCTTATTCTTCAAAACCAAAAAATAATTATTCAAAGGCCAAGGGGACCACTAACATAGTGGTACTCAAAGCTGGCCCAGCTCACCCATCAAATCAGGCTATCCCCTCATCTAATCTCTCACCCATTCAGACTTTTCAATTTAGATAAGAAAAATGGAAATCTACCCCAATTGGAGAACCTTATTCTTCTATCTTAGAAAAGATCATCAAAGTTGGGGGCATCACCCTTCCTCCGTGAAACCACACATAGGTTTTGACCCTGCTTGCCCCACACCTACATGGTATAAGGAGCATGACTTCTGAAACTACCATCGAGTAAAGGGTCATAGTGACGACAATTACATCACTTTCAAAAACATTATCCAAGAAATGATCGAGAAAGGTGAGTTAACCGTGGATAATCCTAATGCACCTACCAATAAAAACCTACATATCTTCAAAAAACCATTTCCTAATCATGCCCCTTCTTCTGATCAAACTGGAGAGACTTCAACTCATGATAGCCATACCTGCAAGGTCCATGCTATTTTCAACGATACACCTGATGCTACCCAATTACCTCATATTCCTTCCATAGAGGAAATTCTAGCCCAAAGTACTCCTATATTGGAACCCACCTCACCTATTCCTCCACCCACAGACGAACACCTTTCACCTCCTTCATCACCCACAGAGGAGCCTTCCATTAATATCAAGACTATTTCACCTTTGGTTTCTCCACCCAGGGAACCATCACCCATAGTACTTCTTCATTCCATGGGGGATACTTGTTTATCTCCTCCACCCATAGAGGAGCACCCGTTATCTACCCCGCCTACAGAGGAGCACTCATTTTCTTCTCCACCTATCAGGGATCCAGTAGAGATACCTTTTCCTCTAGGTGATTATTCACCATCAGCTACCCAAGATCCTGTAGACCTACTTTCAAATCTCTTACCCATGGAAGCCAAAGCTAGCAAATTCCCCGTCTCTAGGAAAAATTTCATGAGAATTACCATTAGTTCCTCATCAGCCTCGCCTACATAGGTGTCATTCATGCACTTAGCCAATATCTTAGATTATGTGGATAGATCCTTACTCTGGGGGCATCTTCTGCTTCTTGTCTCAACACAAATACAGATGCAACTCACTGACATTTCCACTATCTACCCAAAGATATTTCGGCCAATTGAACCAAACACAACCCCCTCTATAAAAAATTCTTCCACGACACCCAACATAGCTCAACACACACCCTTATCCATAACCCAACATACACCTAAATCCAAACCCACACCTACATCATCTTCATCAACTAAACCTATTACTACTTTAGGGGTCACCCCAACCACCAGCCTTACTCATCCACCTATCAAAATAGATTTACTTACATCCTCTAAAGTCAACACCAAACCTACTCCAGCACCCAAACAGAAGAACCAAACCCATAGAAATCATACCCCAGCTGCGTCAATCACACCTTCATCACCTTCACCCCATCCATCTAAGGAACTCAATTTCCCAGAACAGATAAAAAACCTCCACCCGTTAGTAACAAAAAACACAACAGCCCATTCCTTCCTCACAAACCTCTAACATACCCAAGCGCCCGACATAAATTACACCCACACCTGTAGCATCTTTACCACCCATTCCTCCAATACCATCGGTTACTTCTTCACTACCCACTACACTTCAGTCTTTATCCCTCACACCCCCTGCACGACCCGCATCATCTACCTTCACAGCACCTCCGTTATCCCCGTGGATAATGCACCCTATTCCACCATCTGTCTTTCCATCTATATCTCGTGTGCTCGTATCACCTTTACCCAATAAGGTACAACCCAAAGAAAAAAATCCGCTACCCTCCAATAAGGTAGTCAGAACAACCATACACCCTCTTGTGAGTTCGTCTACTATACCCCTACCCAAAAAAACACGACCAATTTCTAATACCACGCCAACACCCAAAACCATAGCTCGATCCACTCCCCCTCATGCAAAGACCGTTCCTCCACAGTCTTTCATGCCTACACCCAAACCCACCTTCACTTCCCATTGTGATCCACTAGCAGGGTCCTATGCCAAAATCTTAACCAACCTCCTTGATATTTCTGTCATCACCTTACCGCCCCTCAGACCTTATGACCCTCTCAAGCCCAAACCAAATGGGTTTGACGACACCAAAATTTTTGCCTACCATCATGTGTCAGGACACGATGTGGAGAACTGTGAGGCTTTGAAAAATGTACTTATCCATTTGTGTCCTCCTGAAGAAAAATTTGACGATGACGACCTTCTCGATAAGGACCTTGTTTCACCAACACCCATTCCCACAATTCTTCCCTCACTACCTTCTCAATGACCCATACCTTTACCCCCACAACTCCTAGAACCACATATGAGATTTGAAATTAACATGGTTTGCATCAATGACCACGCCAAACCTCCACCCAGATGTTGATGTTCCTAGCTCATCTCACAAAGTTCCTTCCCGCCATTGGGCTTTTTCCCTTCGTGTCACCATACCTTTCATGGCTCACTTACTTCACCTACCTCCCCACCTCAGATCAACATGATCCACATTGCTACCCGTGCTCAGAAGGAAAAAGGATAGGAAAAGGCAACCGACTTGCCAACCAATCCTATACCCAACATACCATCTACACCCACTCCTAAAATCACTATCTGGTGCCCCACATATCCTATTTCTAATGGGGTCACACACCACACGATGCTCAAACAACTACACCAATCCCCCCTCAAAATGTCCTTATATGACCTCATCCAAACCTCGGAATCGCATTGTCAAGCTCTCATGGAGGTCCTCAATCTCTAAGTTTACCCAATTACTAGCCTCTCTCACCAAATTACCACCTTTATCCACTCCTCAACCAACTCACCAAGTAGCCTCCTTAGCTTCTTAGAGGAAGAGATCACACTGCACCAAATAGATGATCAAAAACCCATCTCTCTTCATCTCTGTCCACATCGATGATATATGTGTACGACGTGTCATGATTGATGGGGACTTAACATTAATATCGTTTCATCCCATTCATTTTCTCAAATACACATACCCAACAATTTCATGCATAAACATCCTGTCATGTTACTATTCAATAGCTATCACTATCACTTCCTCCATCCTTTGCATGGGCCCCCATACTATTATCCGTTTCATGTCTTAATTACTGTAAATGGCGAACATAATCTCATTATAATAGAGTCTTTTCCATTCCTTCGAAGAATATTATGAATGTGATGATGTTTTTGATGTCGTTGTAAGCATTATTCATGAGATATTTGGAGATGCAGATATTTGCATGTACGACGTGTAATGATCAATGGGGGTGCAAGTATTAATATTATTTCATCCCATGCATTCACTCAAATTCACATACCTAACAATTGCATGCATAAATATCCTATCATGTTGCATTCATTCAATGATGTTATCACCTCTACACTAGGCATTGTCATCTTCCACGTTCACATGGGCCCACGCACTATTCCAGAGTTATTTTACGTCTTGGAGGGGGAATTCCCAATATAACCCATTTCTTAGTAGACCCTGTATTCATGTCATGGGTTGTGTTCCATCCACTCTGCATCGTTGTGTAAAGTTTGAGCATAAAGGAAATACCTATAATATTCCAGTTGATCCTTCACCTTTTAAAACATGCACATGCCACTACCTCAACTGCACATGCCTCCTCCATTCCTACTGTTGCCCACAACTTCCATAGCTGAACCATTAGCCTCCCAATCCATTAGCTCCACCTCCGCTTCGACCTCTGACACATCATCTATTCCAGTTACCCACATACCAACCACCGATCCCTTAGAAGGCATTGTTCAACCACCTCACTCTAGGGGAGTATCTCCTATATAGTGTCAACACATTCCTTACTCCACAAGAGTATGGAAGTCTTCACCAACCACCCTCATTATGATCACCGTATAGGAGAGCATCTCCTTTATGGTCATCCTCACCTTTGTACCAGTCTCACCTATGGGGGACTTGATACTACCACTTACACACCTGAACCACCATCATAAACCTACCCATTTTCCTCTGACTTCCAGTCACTCATAAATCACCATTTCACCCACACCTTCCTGCACCAATTTTCATGGAAGGGTTTTGGTTTTGGTTTTGGAGGACACAATTGGAAGGCTCCCTCCTCTCCTCCCTTCCTATATCCTAAAATGATCGATGACAATACACCTTCAATCAACATTGTTCAATGTCAGGATGACGAATCTATACTCACCTACCTTGGTGTAGAAGACTCATATAATCATCATTCGTTACCCTCTGAGACACAAACCATGTTGAATGAGTCGATTATCAAGATCAACATTCATACTCAGGACCAACCCGCACATCCTAAAGATCGATCAATCATTACATTTTGTTGAACAGGAAGCCATCACATATTTTCTCAGAGATCATAACCATGTGTTTGTTTGGTCTTATGTAGACATGCCCAATATTGACCCCACCATAGTGGTCCATAATATCATAATTGTTTTGGATACCAAACCTATCAAACAAAAGCTGAGGAAAATGCACCCTCGCATTTCCCTTCTTGTCAAAGAAGAACATTAGTGCCTTCTTTTTGTTTCCTTCATATTACCCCATTGATTATCCTCGTTGGATTACTAACATTGTCCTTGTCACTAAGGCAACAAGGGGACTCCGCATTTGCATAGATTTCTGTGACCTCAACCTAGCCTACTCAAAAGGTGACTTCCCTCTACTCGGTATTAACCAACTGGTTGACCTTACCACTGGTCACGAGATGCTATCACTCATGGATTACTTCTCGGGTTATAACCAAATCTTACTTGCCCTAGAGGATCAACACAAAACCGCATTCATCACCCCTTGGGGGACCTTCTGTTATCGATTCATGCCTTTTGGCCTTAAAAACGTTGGTGCCAAGCTATGAGTTACATCTTCCATGACATCATGCATTGTATATTGGAAGATTGCGTCGACGGCCTCCTTACCAAATCTAAATGCTGCTCTGAGCACCTTGTCGTCCTCAAAACCATCTTTGACTTCCTCACTAAATATTACGCCCGTCTTCAAACCCAAGAAGTGTGTCTTCGCAGTCCTCTCAGGAAAACTCTTGGGATTTATCATTTCCCTATGTGGTATAGAAGTTTACCCCTGCTAAAGTCCAAGGCCATTCTGGAAATGCCTCCGCCCACTAACCTTAGGCAACTCCATAGCCTGCAAGGTAAGTCACAGTGTATTAGCCGATTCATTTCAAAATTATCTAATAGGTGTTAACCATTTCATCAACTTCTCAAGAAGGATGTCTCCTTTCAATGGGATGAGGATTGCCACAAATCTTTTAAGGCCTTAAAACAATACCTTCTTCAACCCCCCATACTCATTCCACCTAAAGATAATCAACCTTTCTACCTATACATCTCAGCTACAGATCACTCTTTAGGGGCCATGCTCGCTCATCACGATGAAAAACATAGGGAGTAGGTGGTTTATTACATAATCCATACTCTTTTTGGAGTACAAAACCTGATTACACCCATCCCAAAAAACTTTTTTTTCGCCTTATTTTTTGTTGCCAAAAAACTCTGTCATTACCTACTCAACCACAAAACCTATGTTGTGACCAATACCGACCCCTTACACTTCATGTATGCCAAACCTTATCAAAAACAACATGCCACATGATAGCTTATGATTTTGGCTGACCTCGACCTCGAATTCATCCATCAAAAATTCCATTAAAGGCCAAGCTATGACTAACCAACAGGCCGACGCACCTATTCCTAGGGATCAACCCTTTAATTTTGACTTTTCAGATGAGTCACTTTCTACCCTTTTCCCTAGACAAACCCACTTACCAAATGACACTCTTCTTCGATGGTTCCAAGTGTCAGCATGGGCGTGGGGCAGGAGTTATCCTCATTCCCCTTGATGGTGAACCCATGCCTTTATCTTTCAAACTTGATTTTGATTGTACAAACAATATTGCCGAATACGAAACACTTGTATTAGGTCTCCAAGCCGCCTACGTCCTAGATGTCAAATCAATCAACATCTTTGTTGATTATCAATTGGTCATAAACTAGGTCAATGGTATATACCAATTTCATAATGAGATAATTCAAAAGTATGAACATCTTGTAGACATAATTTTGACCACCCTTGACCGTTATGCCCTTCAAACCATCCCACATTCAACCAACAAATTTTCCTATACCATGGCCTGCTTGGCTTCTCAAATACCCCGCTTCACCTACCGACTCTAAAATCTTTGTCACCATACAAACAACTCCAATCACCCTCTTATTTACCTCGCAACGTTTACTCTATCGTAACCACTTCCCCTGACCCAAGTGACCTTTGGTATAAACAATACTCTGACTATCTTTCTCTCTCCATCTTACCTCCTAATCTCACCCCGTAATGGACAACGCGACTTCCTTAAAAAGGTCTCTCATTACGTCATCATGGGGGGCCTCCTCTATAAGCGCAAATTTGATGGTATTCTCTTACGATGCCTCACTAGTTCTGAAATTCCTTATACAATTAAAAAAGTTCATGATGTCATATGTGGAGGTCACTTTAGTGGCCTTTTTGTTACATAGTGTATTCTTTGCCTAGGCTATTACTAGCTGACCCTTAACCATGATTGTTGCGACTATGTAAAGTATTTTGTAAAATGCCAACATGCCAACCTTCATCATACACCTAGTTACGCTTTACAGGTCACCCATGACCTTTGGCCCTTTTCTCAATGGGGTTTGGGTCTTGTCCGAGAGATCAATCCCCATTCTTCCCAACGACATAAATGGATCATCACCTCTACCGAATACAACAAAAAATGGGTTGACGCCATACCACTCATCTCCATGAAAGCTAAAAAAATATGTGAGTTCATCAATCATCACATCATTTCTTGCTTTAGTGTTCCTCATCGCCTCATCACTGATAATGGAAAACAATTCAAAAATAAAACATTGTGAAAACTTTGCGATGCCTTCAGCATTCAACTAAGTTTTTCATCACCTTATTACCCACATACCAATGGTCAAGTCAAATCCACTAACAAAACCCCTAAACAAAATTCTTATGAAAGTGGTAAACGATACTAGGAAGGACTGGCATATGCACCGTTCCTTTCGCCCTATGGGCACACCACACTACTATCCGTACTTCCACTACCACTACACATTTTTCTCTGGTCTATGGTATAGAGGTTGTTCTGCCCCTTGAATTCCAAATTCCCTCACTCCACATTTCTCTCCATGACATGCTCAATGATGACGAATTTCGTCATGATCGTTTAGCACAGCTTGAGTTATTAGATGAATGTTGTCTTAATGCTCTTGACCACCTTCAATTTTACCAAAAACGTATCAAATGTGCCTATGATAGACAGGTCCATGAACGAACCTTTCACGTTGGTGATCTCATCCTGAAAGAAAATCAACATGTAACTAAAGTAGAAAAAAGTAAACAGGGAAAATTTTCTCCTAATTGGCTTAGACCATACATCGTGGCCCATACTTACAGATCAGGTGTTTATCGTTTATCTTCACTCAATGGTGAACTCGAACCTAAGCCCCTTAATTCCTTGCACCTTTGACCATTCTATTATTGACTTTTAGTCCCTACCTCACTTTTTAACCATTTTCCATGCTCGTCCCTTGAGCGCTATCCACTTCCTACACACATCACCAAGGATTAAATAAGAATTATGTTCGTACCTATCACCTTTTATCTTCTCTTAAATATGTGTACCACAGTGCTGCTCATAGCATGATTCTCATGGATACTTTTCATCTACCTTTAGATGAGATCCCATGGTCGTTTCACCCTGCTTTCTGAATAAGTATCATATTCTTCACCTTGGTCTTGTCCATGACTTCAAATCCCCTCACATGGGATCCAACTCCTTGAGTCAAAATTCCAATAAAAATATGAATCCCTCAAAAGGACATCTTCCTCTCTATAATCGTTGTTATAAATAGACTGCTCCCTCAAAGGACAGTTATGTAAAGCTATTTCAAAAAAAAAAGAAGCGAGAGAATTTGAAGCTTCCCACATCGATCAACTTCACGAAGACCTCAAGGAGTAATTTCCTCATCCCATATAGACTTCCTACATCGATCACTCTATCTCAAATATCAGTCAACACAGAAATCCTTTTAGTAATAGATTTTCCCATTGTGACCAAAGATCTCTTTCCTAAAGAGCATGTTACCTCATACCATATAAAAATTAACCCACCTTTCACCCCTCTCACCATTTGCACTCCCATTTCCTACCGCCTCAAGGGACCTCTTGGAAACCATGACATTTGGTGATCATGTGACTATTTTTCACCCTTAGAACAATCAATCATGTAATGTCTTTTAGGGTCTTACATCCATCACCTCCTCCAAGGTATGACCTACACGGTATGATCTTAACCAATCGGGCGGCTTTCTTTCCCCCTCTTATTTTTTAACCTTCTTTATTACGTATTGATTACCTTATACAAGACTTAGTCCTCGATGCTTACCACAATTGAAATCACCTATACCAAGTTACCCACAATTCACCCACACCTAACAGACATAAACTCAAATCATGCCTACGACCTACCATCTCATGTCTAATATCTGCCTTATATTTTTCGTTAGCTTATAGGAGAACTACATCAACCTGAGGTCCCTTTTCGCCGAGACTATGTAGGTAGCACTCCGAGGGTATGGGGCCCTTAGAGGTTAGCTTGGCCACTCTCTACCATAAACCTATTCATCTTTCATCTTCCTAAATCACATTATACCCTACTTAGTTTCCTTTTTATATCAAAAAATTGGAAATTAAACCAAACAAACAACAAGTTTCTTGACATTTTTATCATCATCACAACATTCATTTATTAGGACGACCATTTCTTTACCACCGTCATGCATGTATTATAAAACATCTTTAAAATGACCTATATCATCATTCATTGCAAATATTAATGCATTACAAACAAACATAACTCAACCATGCCTATGACCTGACTCCATCATGCCTAATACAAACCTGAATCAATCCATGCCTAACACGCCTACCATAAGTCCATATATGCATAATAATAAAATGTTATCAACACAAAAACATAATGCCCATAATCATCATTATCTATATAAATACAATATCCATATACATAACTATCAAATACCTTCGGCACGTAGGTCGGTCAATATAATCCAGTCTCTCAAAAATCTCATAAACAGCCCAGTATATGATCAAAAGTCTAACAAATCTCATCACGCAGGCTAGTATATATCAAAAATCAAAAATACATCAAAATCGAGGGCCATATATCAGACATCATCACGGAAGACATCTTCCATATCTATCTTGCCTGTCCACTCTACCTCATCGGCCCTTGTCTGGAGACCTGCTAACATATCCCCACCCATCATAGGTGGTGGTTGGGTCCCTTCTGGTACATCAACTAGAATTGGCCTCCGTGAACTGGTGGCCTCACCCTGACCATGTCTCAGGGATCGATGGCCTGTGCTCTCCGCACTATGGGTGTGTGATTTGGTCCTCTCACTAGATTCCTGTTGTGCCCTGTACTTGGCATACAATAGACAATATATCCCTTCCACTATCAGTTGTTCCTAGTAATATAGGGCCTCATCTCTCACCTCCTGCAATCTAGATACAGGTATTGTCTGCGGTGGCCCCATCGGCCTTTGACCCTATACTTATCCAGTGGGACCCTATCCCACCCCTACCTATGAACTGGGACCCTGTCCTGGTGCATGTTGTGGTGCCATTGGCCCCTACCACTATGCCTATATCCAGGCCTGTAAAGCCCCAATCTGTGCTTGTGTCCTGGCTAACTGGCCCTACAACACTGTAACCTGTGCGTATAAGGCAACCACCCGACCATCATCACCATCTCCATCTACATCCCCACCTTAGGCCATCTGGGCCTAAAGACTGGCCACCTCCCCCTTTGAATTGGCTAACTGTCCCTGCACCATACTCAACTAGGTAATCAAGGTTGCCACCTACCCCTATAGGGTGTCTCTCTGCACCATGATAGTGGCTAAATCTGGCTACCCTGGCCTAGGTGGTACTACTCGTAAATGAGCCACCCAACACTGTCTATATCGGTCTATCACTCCGGAATCATTGATCCACCGGTCTATCACTTGCTCCTCTTTCCCTATCGGCAATGTCGGCTGTGGTAGAGGTAATGGCCTCTCCACGTCATCTCTCCTGTACTGTGGGAAGGGTGGAGATATGTTCTATAGCAATCCAAACTACTGTCTAACCCTATCAACTAGGATAATCTTATGCTCCCCTGCACGGTGCCCCCTATTCATCTCAGTAGTTGAAGGCCATCCAACTCATCATGCATCTTCCTGTATAAGGGATAACCAACATACAATCTCTATATGATGTCCACTCCAAACAATCCCTCTAATAGTTATTTTTAGTATGCTACATCATGTGTAGCCCTATCTAATTATCGCTCTCCAATCACGGGTACCCATCGCATGTACCCCACCCCACACCAATCTCGGTAGAAATGCATCTACTCAGGGCATACCCACTGGGTGTACACAAACCATGTGCTCATAGGCCCAACAGTGTAGTAAAAAGGTGCATAATACGCTAAACCTGTGTAGACACCCATACGCCCACAGATCTCTATATAACTGCACAAGGAATGCTAGCACCCAAGCAAAGTAGGTCCGACCCATCAACATGTCATATAGTACCTCCATCAGGGAGTAGGGAAACCTCCCACCCTCTGCATCTAGCAGTGTGAAGCAGCACACTGCCTCCATCAGTACCACTACTATCCTCATCTCCTCTGTATGGGCTAGGTACATCCCTTCGTAACTCAAACTAGCACTATGGAATGTCATGTCTTCTAGCCCCTCTCTAAACACTGTCAACATCAACTCCTTTGAGGCCTCAGAGGAGATTGAGTACACCTGCGTCCCTAGTATCAGTAGTCGCAAGATCCTAAACACGTCCTATAGGGTGATTGTCATCTCACTTGTTGGTAGGTGGAACGTGTTGGTCACTTAATCCCATCAATCGATGAGAGCGACCATCAGACTCGGCTGCCAGACTACATATCGATAGCATCAGGCCCACCTCCTCCATATGCCGCCACTCCTCAACTATCACCACGCTTAACACTC
Organism: Taxus chinensis; assembly: GCA_019776745.2. Taxonomy (NCBI): domain Eukaryota; kingdom Viridiplantae; phylum Streptophyta; class Pinopsida; order Cupressales; family Taxaceae; genus Taxus; species Taxus chinensis. The sequence continues at coordinate 600,045,157 of CM034154.1, read as the reverse complement.
TCAAGAGCAGGGGTGGCACCCTGTCTCTCATCTGTAACTGATCTCTCCCTTAAATCCAATAAAAACATTTAATTAATCTACCTTCATCATACCCATACTCACCCCACGACACCTCACCTATACCCACTGTCTCACCTCTTTTTGTCTTCCCAACCTACCTTCCTATCACATTTTCTCTCCCCACCCCCCCACCCTCACCCACTATCATTTCCCCATACCCTACTCTACCCTTCCCTATCTCACCAACTCGACCTAGGGCCCTTTCGACCCCTTTTTCTCCAAAAACCGACTGATGTTAGTTATCTCTAAAAAACCCTGGTCACCCATAAACCGGCATCAGTCACCTGTTTTGTGACCGATACAAGTTTGACACTACTGACGCCAGCTAACTCCGACCGACACAGTTCACTTTCACGGAAAAAAATGCAACCCCCAAACCCTCCCCTATCAAAAAAATACCCCTCCTAACCCGTCTACCCACCTGTTCTCACCTACACTTCCTCTTAACCACATCCCACCCCCAATTCACCCACTTACCTCTTTCCCCACTCCTATTCTACCCAATTCACCCTCCCACAGTTCAAATTTCATTTCCCCCCCCCCCAAAACCCAAATTTTCCACCTGACCTCTCACCTAATCTATTTCACAAAACACTAGTAAGGGTTTGACACTTACCTCATCATGTTGTCGTTGCCCGTGGTGGAATGTCTAGCCGCTGCACCAGTGGCCCACCTGATCTCTCTCCAGCCTCTGCCATCACCAATCTGTCACCCTCTCATCCAACCAATAAAATCCAAAAATTTGATCTCGTGGACCCGCCTCTTAACTACCAATCACCCGCTATTCGGCTCACCAACTCAGCTTTCCGTTCCATCTAAACACTTTCCAACTTTCTCTCTCTCTCGTGTCATTTTCCTCTATTTTGCATGGAATAAATGATTTCAAAAAACATGGAATTTTTCTTTATTATAACATCTTTGACCTAAATGATGTCGGTTTTACCTTCATTGGCATCGGTCACGTGCCCTACCTTACCATGGTCGGTTACCCTATACCGGCATCGGTAACCCTTTAACCGACATCGGTCACCCCTCTCTTCCAATTTGCCCACACTTTTACCCTATTACCCTACCCGTCACTCTTTTTTTCCTCACCTAACTCTGACCCAGACCATTCATCTCACCCTCATGACCCCATCATTTACTACTTAACCTCGTCCTCATTTGGGGACTCCTTATTTTACCCATACCTCGGCCCTACCCATGTCATGACCTAGATTCTTGGACTTGGAACATCGCTAGTGAC